>JAODXP020000018.1:21233671-21248817 GCA_027497455.2 Sardinella longiceps | reverse complement strand
TTTTTTTTTTATTAGATTTTCTTCACAATAAATACATACCGTATGTTGTTATTTTGGCCTTTGTCCATTTATTTTGTGTAATCATTACTTATTATTTATATTAAATGTTTACTCTGATCACATTTTTGTTTCTACAAAATATATCTTTAGCATACTGTTTTTATGTACAACTGTCTAATGTATTTAGACATAAAAAAGTTTTAAGCATAGGCTACAAATAATAAAAAAGTTAAAAAGTCTTTGCACGCCTGAGTTGTATATAGACCTCTAGAATGAAAACCTTTCGTAGACTGCTGTTCCAAACACCAGGTCAAATGTGGAGGCAGTTGGTCATGTTTCAGAGAACTTTTCAAACTGGAGTATGTGGTATGGACGAGGATGCATGGACCAGAGGTATTAAACCTTATTGTCCGTATGACACATTACATAAATCAAGACTGAACCAGTTCATGGAACGAAAATGAAAACCAGAAACTTTGCCATTTTCTTGGGAACAAAAATGAAATTTGGAAAATTTATCATTTTTTATCCAAGATGCAGAATAAGACGTTGTCTTTCAAACCTCTTCTGCTCACCATTGCAACATTTTCTTGTGTGCAAACTGAATCACCATGTCTATGTCACCTGTAGCTACACTTCAGGTTTGTTTTTCCCAAAGAAAATGAACCCTGAAGTTCACTTGTAAGCCTTGCAGCCTCTGAATATGAAAATTTCCAGGCAATTGTTGTGATCCATTAAGTAAAGACTTAAAATCATCTGCTTGTTTCACAGAGCATGTCTGATGAAGCTTTCATGAGAGTGTTGTCAATGGTGTAGGCATACTGTCTTTTTAGCTTCTCTATGTCAAATTTCTGTCCAGCAGATTGATCACCTAGGCAGGCATTTAGATGGACTGTAGCTTTAAACCTGGAGGAACGGAGCACCAAGGAGAGGGCCAACATGACGACAGAGAACGGAATACTTTCACTTTCCTTCCCTGGCAGGACGAACGGGATTACTATGCGATTTCTCCCCAGTGGACCATGTGTTTTTGTGAGAGACTCAAAGCGTTTCCACACACCATCATCTGGTCTAAGGGGGCTGACTGTGATGTTTGGGATCTTGTTTGTTCCAGCATTCCTCATCGAGTTCCAGTGGTCTGGAAGTTTCATAGGCTGATGCATTTCGTCAGGTATTGTACACCCTTCTTTGCTGCAGGAAAAAACTCTGTGTTGAGGTTTTATTTTTCCCGTTGCAATGCCATATGCAGCACCAGAAGTGACACAGTTCCATGGGGCGTACAAGACCACATCTGTGATGGTGGGTAGGGGCATCAGACAACTGGCTGGGATCATGAAGTCTCTAATAGCACCGTGTGCCATAAAGGTGATGTCAACATGGTTACCATGGCTCTTCCTTTCCTCCTCATCAATGTGTTTTTTGAAGAAATGAAACATGTCAACAAGTTCGCCAAAGGCTGAATCTGCATTTTCCCTGAGCCACTGCAGAACAGTTTCATTTTTGCTGTTTTCCATCATAGCAATCTTTATTAACACTGTGTTTTCATATCGTTTCCATTTTGCCTTGCTGTTAAAACAAGGTAAAGTGATAAGTTAATGCTTTATAGGATGTCTGCTACACTGCATCAGCAACATGTGTTAAATGTTTACAGCATGTTGTGTTTTTGTTTATGACTGTTCATTTCCCAGTACTCACAAAGGCTCTAAGGTGTCATGAAAGTCCCTCAGTCTCGTGGTCAGTATATGATGTGTTTCACAGTTGTTCATATTGACTTAATTTCATCAAATTCTGCATACAGCCTGGAGAGCAAGAACAAGACTTATAATAACATAGAAAAATTAATAACATTACTTTAATTGACCATATAAGCTCAATAAGAAACATCTATGGATTTTCACTTTTCCCTTTGTTTACAAGTATAGATGATTTTTTTATCTGTTTATTTAAAAAAAGATGTAGTTTATTTATCAATTATATAAATTACATTTAGGCTACATGTAGGCCTATACACTTTAGAAACAAACACAACTCTACAAAGCAATAACAGAACAGCTTGTCTGTACAAGCTTGAAGTTGCTCATCTTACCTTCTGTGGGTCTGGTTTGTTCCCTCACTGACAAAATGCTGTCTGAAGCTTCAGATTATATTGTTTTGGGTAGAAGTGTTATCATGGTATTTAAAATGAAAGAACCAGCTGCCTGAAAGTACCTTGGGAATCATAGGGAATTCCCTCATTCCAGCTGATACAGTGTTAATCTGTCCAGGAAGAATATTTCCCAGTGTCCCTGCAAGAATATGTGCAGTTACAGTGTACATGATTTGCTTTAGTGTTGGCATCTCCTCTCCATTTTCATGAAATTGGACAAACTTACAAGGAACTTGAACTAACTAGGTCCTCAAGGACATTGGATTAAGGGTCAAATTTTGTTATCATTCAGACATAATTAACTGACATATTCTGACAAAAGCACACAAAACATTCCATATATTCAAAAGGGAAAAACCTTCCAAAAGTTTATTATGGCATAGAGGATAGGTCAGTGTAGTATAGTGAAGCAACCATTGAGATCTCTAAATGAAAGTTGCCAGTATGGTCTCCATTGTTATCTAACTAAATGACCTGTGTACGTGTATCCTCATGTATTGTCAGTGATCTTCAGGTTTGGCATAGGCTACCTGGTCTGTTTGTTTGCTTTGCCAAAAATAAAGGGATGGTAACTGACACACCCTTGTTTTATCTTTTATAGCCTAATAGTCTTGGCAGAAATCCCCAACAGACCAAAGACTGCACGAGACAGGACAGAACGTTTTCCTGTAAACCAGCTGATGTATTGTTATGGAGCTGTGTGTCACAGAAGTGTTTGATATCTGAACAGACATAGCCTCACTGTAGAGATGGCTTTAAAGCAAACTAAAGAAAACATGAAGAAGCAGACAATTTCAATTAAAATCTTATATTTTATGTTACATGACACAAAGGTTTTTTTTACTCCCATGTGAAGACTATTTACATATTCTGTACAAAAAAGTTAGAGAGAGCAATTGCCCTCCTAAAAGTGATAATTTAAAACAAGGTAGCCACAAAAGAAAATATATGCAATCAAGAAAGTGAATAGACATAGTAAAGCAGTTTTCACTTTCAATTCCTTTAAACCACCTGATGTTGTACCAAATGTTGATATTCTGATACCTAATATCGCACTCAGTAGCGTCAAAGAACAGGGACATGACTGACTCAAGATTGACTCTTGATTTTTCCTTTAACTCTTTAAAGACTGTGGAGATGTTTGTGGATTTTGGGAAGCACCCAATGGGAAAACGGGTCAGAAAATTATTAGATATTCTTTGTACAAAGACATATGTGTGATGTCAGCTAAAATATTTCTCAATTGTTGGTCAATTTAACTTTCTTCACATTTGATTTTGAGCACCAAGTTTTTGATTCAATAAAACTTAAAAGTGAACTTGAGAGGCTGAAAGTGTCTTTCATCACATATTATGTCACTCATTGCTCTTTTAATACAGTATAATAAGGGCCAGAATATAAGGATTTATGAACAGTTTATAGAAGTCTGAAGATTCCTGTTTTAAACATTCTGAAAATGATATCAAATAAAATCAGCATGGAATCTCCATGAATGGACCACTAGTCACTCAGATGCTTCCGAGGCCATAAAATTCACTTGTGAATAAAAAATATATACAGTATATTCCTGAGGGATTATCATCAGTGTTTTTATAGACTTACACGGTTCTGTGAATATGTCCTTAAATCCTCGATTGTGGCCCATAAAAAAATGTTTAAAGTAATCTACAAGTCTCACTATCACTAAGCATGTCTGAAGAAACAGTCATTCCAGTGTGGTCAATAGTGTAGGCATACTGCTTCTTCAGTTGCTCCTTGTCAAACTTCTTTTCAGTAGATTGATCACCTAGACAGGCACTTAGATGGACTGTAGCTTTAAACCTGGAGGAATGGAGCACAAGGGAGAGGGCCAACATGACAACAGAGAACGGAATACTTCCACTTTCCTTCTCTGGCAGGATGAATGGAATTATGATGCGATTTCTGCTCAGTGGACCATATTTTTGGGTGAAAAGTTTGTAGCTTTCCCACACACCATCGGCTGACTCAAGAGGGCTAACAGTGATATTTGGGATCTTGCTTTCTCCTGCATTTTTCATTGAGTTCCAGTGATCTGGCAGTTTCACTGGACGATGCATTGCATCAGGTATCACACATCCCTTGCCTTTCCTGCAGAAAAAAACTCTGTGTTGAGGTTTTATTTTTCCTGTTGCAATGCCGTATGTTGCACAAGAAGTGACACAGTTCCATGGGGCATAGAGGACTACATCTTTGATGGTGGGAAGGGGCATCAGACAACTGGCTGGGATCATGAAGTCTCTAATGGCACCATGTGCCAAAAAAGTGATGTCAACATGATCACCGTGATTCTTCTTTTCCTCCTCATCAATGTGTTTTTTGAAGAAATGAAACATGTCAACAAGTTTGTCAAAGTCTGGAGACGCTGCATTTTCTCTCAGCCACTGCAGAACAGTTTCATTATTGCAATTTTCTGTTGCACAGGTTATTAATTTTTTCCTTTCAGGGAGCTTCTTGATGTGCTGTAATAAAGAAAGGTTGAGCTTTCTGAAAAAGATAGTAAAAAACAAAAGAATAAGTAGTTGCTTTGTATAGACTATCACTGATATATCAGTTCTATCACAGTTATGAAGAAAACTATAGTCCTATGTCAAAATTATGGACCTTTATTCCCTTCTGTTTGATATGAATTCAGACTTCAAAGCATCGTACAGACCCAGGTGGTTATATCACCCATGTTTGAAATCCCAGAATTACAAATTAGATGACCAAGTACTGGGTAAGATTCTGCAGGCATTCATTTTTTGCTAATTATAATTGCCCATTATACCCTGACTATACATTATATTTATTTAACACAATTTTTGATGAAACAAAGAACAGTCAGATCACTCAGATCAGATTCACTTTTAATAATTTTAGATGCACAAAACACCATTAGAGGTTGTCTAGTGCATAGTGTTCTCACCACATTATCCTCACCACTTGCTTTAGTCTTAATAATGTAACTACAGTATTACAAACAAAGTTCATCCTTGTTATGTCTTTTTTACTTCCTCCTTGCTTCATGGGTGGTGATCTTTATATCAAAGACTGATTTCTCAATACTCACAGGATCTCTAAATGCAATTGCAGGAGTATCAATTTCAGATCACTTCCACAGTGGTCCATATTTTGATAGGTCTTCTTGGAAGCTGACAGAGAATAACAAAACAAAACAAAACAACAAAAAAAAAGAATTTATTGTCAGCATCTCAGAAAATAGCATCTTATGGACAGGGTAAGGAAAGGAGAGCACTTCATGACGAAATTCAGTTATGAAGCCGACCTAAGAACACAACTGGTTGTATACTGTACCTTACAAATAATGTAATTTTGCAATGCAAATTCAGAGTACATAGGAATCAGTAGTGTCTTTAATCTTACCTTCTTTGGATCACCACTGGTAAGTCTGGTAGGTATACTAATGTGAGATAACACTGGACTTGGTAATAAGACAAGTTTATACTATCATGTGACCATTAACTTTTGGCTGATTGGCAGAATACAGCATACCAGAAAGAGAAAGAAAAAGCAGCAGCCTAAAAACTACCTTGGTAATCTGGGATTCCCCTGTCCCAAAGTCACGCCACCTTTTTGCCCCATTGTCAACCATACTGGGCAGGACTGCTGTCCTTCCAAAGTTGCATGTTTATACATCTTAGTCAACAAAGCATTCTCATCAAACATGCCATGCTTATTCACTATGGAAATATGGGTTGTTATCTGTGTACTCATTTAATCCGGGTAGTTCTGCCTTGGCAAAAATACTAGGAAGAAGCTGTGGGCCAATTCTGATAGGACTGGGGACATGATGACTGCTGACATGTATTTGTAGTCTTCACAGAAATCTCCTCAGATATAAAAGATTGCCCAAGACAACATAATGCTTTCCTGTAAAGCAGGTGACGCATTGTAACTCAGCTGTGTGTTTCTGATATTTGAAGAGACACAAGACTAAAAGTAAAAGTAAAAAAAAAAAAAAGAAGAAACAGACTATTAGAATTAAAATGTTATATTTTATTGGTGGCATCTTAATATTGCTAGTTTACAAATGACCAGTTACATTACATGAGACAAAGTGTTTTCTACTCCCATTTGTAGTCTATTCACATATTCTGTACAATTGTGTTTTTGAATAAACAAAAAAACAAAACAAAAAACAAACAAAAAAAAGTCACAGAGAACATTGAGTGCAATTGTATAAAGCATTAGTAAGTGGTTTATAACATCTACATGACTGAGGCGTGACGCATGAAGCATCACTGAGCAGATGTAATGGCACTTTTAAACATCTGGACAATGTCTAGTGGCCATTGACCAACCTGGGTGTTTCAATGCTCCTCTCGTTTCTGCACAATTCAGGTAGCTGCACTCTGTACGCACATGATGTGGCAAATATGTTGTTACCTGTACACTGGCTGATGACTACTGCACACAGACACACATTTTTTAGAAGATGAGACAACATAGTTTGGTGTGATAGTTTTGGGGAGGGGGTGACATTCACAGTGTGCAACTCATTTGAGCAGCTAGTGAATGATTGGCTATAATTGATGACTCTAAAGGTATAAGCCATTTCATTGGCTATTGTTCTGGACTATAACTTCCTTATGTCCCTTTCTAATCTGGAGATGCCATATATGGTATTTTGTATATAATATATGCATATATCGCATCATATATGAATATGTATTCTTCCTACACATAGACAGTATGGGATGCCATAATACAGTTTAAGATTCTGTGCAATGCTTTCATTGATTTACAATCTCTAACTGAAGCATTCTTTCAGTAGGTTGTTATGAGTGGGTGGAACCTTCAGCGCAATTCAAGTCAGCTAAGCCCCCTGCCTTGCACCTCACTCTAAATCATTCCCCAGCTCTAATTATAGCCCCATACAAAGCGTCCACAGTCGCTGTGGCACAGTGCCACCAGTTGACAAAGTTAAAGACCTTAAAGAGCCTACACTTGCATAAGGCCGACTTTAAAAGGACTGTACACAAGAAGTCACATTCTTTCAGACTAGATCCTCTAAAAATGTACAGTAGACAAGACGGCTCAAAACAGACACGACATTCTGAAAGATGTTTGCATAGATTTTCTTTCTTTCTCGGACTTTGCCTTGAAAGCACAGTATCTGAGATGTTTGTTGTTTGTTAGTTTTTGAGAAAAGACAATTGCAGTGTCTTGTGAGCCGTCTCTTTGAGGTCATTTAATTAGCAATAACTTAGGAAGGAAACCTACAAGTTACAGTACACACACACACACACACACACACAGGCACACACACAGGCACACAGACACATGAGAACGCAAGTACACACGCACGCACACACACACACACACACACACACACACCATGTCCAAGTCACACTCTTCACACACTCTCCTAATCTTGTGCTGAATAAAAAAGGAAAAACACATCAGGTGCCATGTGCATGTTTGTGTGTGTTTCTGTGTCGAGAGCATCTTCACATTCAGTGTCCACACAGTCAAAAAGGCATGCCAAGGCAACACCCAGTTCCCTATGCAATGTAAGAGAAAAAAAAATAACCACCATCCCAAAAAGTCATTATTAAGTTCTATGGCTTTAGATTCTAGGAAATAACTGCTTTGGCAACCACAACACACACCGGTGTCAACTCTTCAAATATTAAATGTTAATTCATTCACCATAATCATCCATAAACCCACTGTTTAAACTTTAACTGAGGAAGTAAACATTATTAGAAGCAGCTTCATATTTCTGAATTCTAGTCACAAAAAAAGAGAAAGAAACAGGAAGAAAAAAGAAAGAAATAAAAATCTGTAACATAGTTAAGCATGCATGTGACTAAGATGCTCATACATGTTTAAAATGTCGGCAGAGGTCAACCCTATCACTGAGATAAAGTTTGAGATTTTGGCCTGAGACCATTGTCCAGTCCCGTCCTGTCTTGTCAATCTTGTTACTTCAAGTACAGCAACCCTCTGATAGGCCATGCTGAGCCTGATCTTGCACATGATGAGAGACACTGTTCAATACCGACTTGTTCTCCGGTGGAATTTCTCAGGAAAATATCACTTCAGCCACCAGAGGGAGCTAAATGCTTTGACCAAATTTCCCATAATTACCATAAGCTTATCTTGACAACAGCGTGGCCATCATTCTCAAAGCCTACCATCACAGAGGTTAGGTTAGTGGAAAATAAACATAGCTTTACATACCATACACATGATACAAATATTAGTATTTTGATTGAAAGTTTAAATAGATTCATAATTCTCTCATAAATGTATGTCATTGTGTGTTTTCTCCTCAATAACAACAAAAAAACCTGTCTCAAAAGTGTTTCAGAAGACCAAAAATGTCACAGTATTGGAGAGGATTTTGCCCTGTTCCACTCTTAACCAATGACAGCTATGCTATCAGTGACAACCTGGCACCCAATAAAACAAGCACCTGACTGAAGCAAGTGTAGGAAAGTGCTCGGGGGCAAACTGAAGCATGGTCAGCATCATAAACAATCACAAATGGCAAATAAACCATAAACACATAACCCCCATTGTATAAAACTACAGTCCAGAAAAAAAATAAAAATAATATTAAAATCAAATAAAAATAAAACAAAACAAAAACAATTACAGATTGAGTTTCCAGGTTCTAAGTTCAAGAGTCACTTGAAGGAGATGAGAGGTTCTGTCAGTTCAGTAAACCATTCATTGCAATATCACATTCTAGCGGATGATTTCAAAAATAAACTATCTAGATAGTGTAGAGAGGTTAGCGCACAGGGGATATGATATGAGTCCAGAAAGAAAGCAAGAGAGACAGAGAGAAAGACAGACGAAAGGGTTCAAACAAACCCGTCCTCTACCCTTCTCTCCCTCCTTCCACCAATCAGTAGATGTTTGGGCAGTCTGTGAACTTCCTGTCGAAGTACCCGCCGACGTAGATCCAGTCCTGAGCGCCCGTGTGAGGGTTAGCGCCCTGGTGGAACCACCTGAACATTTAAACACAGAAAGACACACAAGGACGCGAATGAGATCATTTATGCAGTTAAAAGTAAAAGTTTTACCCGCTCATCATTTCAAACCATTCATTGTGTTGAAAAACAAATCTAATTATCAAACCTAAACATTGTTAAATGTAAGAGTGACAGACAACTGTTACATAAGTAATTTGTTGCCTTTAATTGCATTGGTGTGTTTCAGAATGTTGTGGGACTGGTTCAGTTTTGGAATGGCATAGATCTCACTGATACCAACTCAGCCTTTCAGTGTGTGCGTGCGTGTGTGTGTGTGTGTGTGTGTGTGTGTGTGTGTGTGTGTGTGTGTGTGTGTGTGTGTGTGTGTGTGTGTGTGTTGGCTCCAAAGACTGACCTGTTAGACCATTCCTCCTCATCTTTCGCCCGGTCCTTTCGTGCTGTTCTTTGTTTCTCCTCCAGTCTCTCCTTCTCTGCACTTGCTGTGTCTTAAAACACACAAGATAGCAACACTCTGATTAAATACAGTGGGACCAAATTGATTGCCTGTCTGTGTCCACAAGTATTTTAGGTGGATTACTAGCAAAGTTAAACAGTCAGGAGAGACACTGTATTTTAACTTACATCATTAACACCTATAGTTACTATAGTGACTGAATTGTGCTCTCCTATAAAAAATAGGAGACTTACAAATAGATACAGACACTACACGGCAGTATGAGACTGTTATGATTAAGAAAAAAACGGCTCCAGACATGTTTCTCTTACCAATATCTCCGTTCTCCATGGCTCTGACGTCGGGGCGAAGACGACAGTCGGTAGGTGCCAGCACCTTTTCCATGCCAGGTTCCAGCTCGTTCAGAGTCATGGCGAAGTTGGTGAAGTTGTACATCTGCACCAGACAAGAGAGAGATGGGAGAGAGATTGAGACAGATGCTGGCAGATCGGAGGAAATAGAACTTTATGGAAGTAATGGAAGAATGGAAGTTTAGAGAAATATTAATTATGTAAAGTTCTGCATTGATTGTGCACGAGCGTAAGTTACATGTTTAATGAAAATAGGAAATAAAACAATTTAAGTTTAATGAGAGAGAGTTTAATAAGAATAATACTTTTAGAAAATATTAGCATATGTGTGTAAATGTGTGTGTGTGTGTGTGTGTGTGTTACCTCGGTCGAGTGTGCGGGTCGTGGCGATATCCTCCACAGCAGGGTGCTTCCTGGAATCATGGTGACTGTCTCTTGTGCATCGGGCATCTCATCAGCATCATCTCCTCCTGCAGTGGGCTCCTAAACACCAGCACAACTCAAGCCCTTACTGCTGTGTGCACAGCGCAGAGATCAATCTGGGTCTTACACGCCATGTTCTAGTGCATCCAGGGGGGATTTTAAAACAACACTGTTGCACATCTACACTACAACAGCAGACTACAACAGTCTGTAATGGATTTTCAATGATTTTCTAGCAAGCAAAAGAATATCATGTTGTGTTTAGCTGATTATTTTTTTCATGCCCATTTGGAAACTTCTTCTAGTTTTCAATAGGGGGCAGACTGGAACCTAAAATGCACATGAAACAACAAGTGACTTTGGTTAGCCAATCACAGATGATGTTCAAACTTGAGTATCAAGAGCAGTGTCATTGCCAGACTTAAAAGGTTCTTGTTATGATCCGTGCGGAAATAGATCATATTTTCCAGTCAGAAGTGCTAATAAGGCTAATAATAAATCCTAATCTGAGAGAAATCAAAATAGCTACTGCTGATCATACTACTGATCTTACAGCAACACAACTACTGTCATGACGTCAACTTTACCTTCATGATCAACCACTGCATGCGCAGAACTTCAAGATAAAAACACCAGTAAGAACAATTTAGTTGCAAGTTAGAAAGGATAAAACTTTTAAAAGGTGGGACCTTTTGAAAATGAAGTGCCAGCATTCGTTTCAGCAGGGCATGGACTCAAGCTCACTCTTGGTTGATCAGCGGATTCCATGCCATGCTTACTATTTAACTTAGGCACCATATTTAAAGATGCATCACCATGTCTTTCCATGCTTTTCCACTGTAAGCCATATTGTAACCACCCACCTCCTCCCCACCTCCTCCTTTCATACCATGTCTGACTTACCAATGTCATGCTATTGCCACTGGGGTGGGGGGGGTCAATTGCTTTCATGGTTTTATTCTTTATATATATGAAGCCATCTTATTGGAGTCATGTGAATATGGAACTTGGCTTTGGAAATACAGAAAAAGACACTTTCTCTGAACGTCTAAGCCATTGATTTGCTATTGCATTGCTTGGGGTATGGGAGATGCAAATCAAAGCGCAGAACTATGTTTAAGGGGCGGACAATGAATGAACAAAAATGGAAACTAGTACATAAAATTTGGTGTCTTCAAATTTTGTTAGTTGGTAATGGAACTGTTGTATAAAAGCAATATCACACTCAAGGTCAAGCTGTCTGGGTTGATCAGCATTGGTGGGGTGATCTGCGGAACTCAGCCTGCGGTCAGCCACAACACAGGCCCATCTGGTGTGATATTGCTTACTTAAGTCTTGGAGGTGTCTGGTCATTGATATTCAGACATGGACATTTCTGAGAATGTGAGTGAGTGCACATCTCTACCTGTTTGTGTTTCTTGCCATCTCCTGCTGATTTCTTCTCGGCTTTCTTATTGGCCTCATACACTTTGGGCTCCGAACTGTACAAGCACTCCGTCCATTTGCCATATAATACCCGTCGCTTCTTCTTACTACACATACAGAGAGAGAGAGAGAGAGAGAGAGAGAGAGAGAGAGAGAGAGAGAGAGAGAGAGAGAGACGAGAGAGAGAGAGAGCGCAAGCAAGCAACAAGCAAGACAGACAAGAGATAGAAGTCCAAAGTACTGCATCAGATAAAGATAGGCAAACAAACAGTGAATGATCCATTTATTTCAGCAGCCTCAAATAAACTGTAAAGCTGCCATCAGGGTCAGACAGCAAGTCATTCTAGTCCACTCCTCCCTGGGCTGGACACGCATGAGCTCACCTCTTGTCCTGGATGTGCCCTTCCACTTTGTGCAGCTCCTTCCCAAACATGCCGCACGGCTTGAAGTTCAGAACACATTTATCCCCAGTACTGAGGCACAAGACAGCAGGAAACATCATCATTATTATTATTATTATTATTATTATTATTATTATTATTATTATTAATGAACATTATTATTAAACATTATTCTTATATATTATCAATATTATTATTCTAAAGTATGAAACAGAGCACCAACACAACTGAACACAAAAAGCCAAGCAATAAAACGTACCTATGATTCACTATCTCCACGGTGCCGTATTGCTCGATCCAGAGTTTACCCAGAATGACATTGTGCACACAGCAGAGGGGGTTCGTCCAAGTGTAAGCCTCCCTGTGTCTGCAACACAACACAACAGGACAGGCATGGTTGGCTCCTCAAGTGAAACATGCAGCGGTGTCCATTCAACCGCACACTACACAAAAACATCTTTCGCTGCAGATGCCATGGCAGATAGAGTAAGAGCTTCTGATAAGATAATATACAGTACATGCAGTTCCCCAGGCCAAAAAACATTCACTGAATTCTTTTCTAAAATGCCTTTTTTGATTCTTATCAATACAGAAGCCTTACACCCACAATTTGACAGGCCTAAATCCGAGACTTCTAAACTAAAGGCTTGAGAAGGACAACAACAACCCTGAACCCAAAAGACAGTCTGTTTGTACCCTTACAGTTTTAGAAGTATTGAGAATTTGATTTTATTTAAAGATATTTTTTAAGGGTTTCATTTGCCTTTAATTTGATAGGACAGTAAAGAGTGACAGGGAATGAGTGGGAGAGAGATGGGTGAGGATCAGGAAATGACTTTGGACCGGACTCGACCCTGGGTCCCTGGATTTATGTACGACACACTAGCCCACTGAGCCGCGGAACCCCTGAGAATTCTATTTTAACAGTCTATGGCTGTTCAATGTGATATGAACATAGAGGATGTTGTTTGAGACCGAAAAAAGGACATTCAGGTATTATGTCTATACAAACCTCACTCCACACACACAAAAACAAGAAAATTCTAATAATACTGAACCAGCAGGCTGGCAGCACAAACTCTGCAGCACCATGTCGGATGTGCCAGTGTTAAAGCTAGTGGCATTCATACTCACTTAAGCAGCTCTAAAGTCATGGTGCCTTTGGGCTCGGCCTCCACGCTCTTGCCCCAGAACTTGAGCTTGGGGTAGATGGATCCGTGGAACTCAAAGTCCTGGTTGAGAGACTGCGCGTGGAAGGCACTGAGGGGGGGTGGTGGCTGACCTGCTCCGAGATGAGACGGTAGCCTTCATCCTCCCTGCAGCGTGAAGAGAGAGGAAATGAGACTGGAAATGGAACACTCACTTTGAAATCAAAGCCTAGTCATTCTCAGGGACAAGTCCCTGTCTATGATCCAACATTTTTGGCTACCTTTGGCAAACTTGGCAAACATTCCCAAAGAATACTGTTTTACTTAGACACTCCTGACACATTAAATGGGACACAATGTGCTCTGTCATTATTGGTCTCAGCAATACACTATTCCAGCCAATCAACATGCTGTATGAGAGTGTATTTGACTGGCTGTTCAAATAGAAGCATTCTTTATGAATGCTCATCATGGTGACTAAACCTTAAAATACCATAGAGTTTTGTCATATATATTTCCTGCTCATCACGGTGGCTGAACCTTTAAATACCATACAGGTGTCATATATATTTCCTGATTATAAACTTTATGAACTTAACCCATAAACTTATTGAAAATGAAGGGTTGGCCTCACTGGTACCCATGCACCGCAGTAGTAGGCAGCCCACTGCTCCGGGTCAGTGTGTCTTTCACCTACCTGTGTTCCCTGTGTTCTGTGTGTGTGTCACTAAATCCAATTGGGTTAAATGCACTTGACTCACAGGATCAAAAGACTATATACTTATACCTACCGGTAATTCATTCTGCCAAGCCTGATACATTGCCATAGAGATAATCTCAAACATACACAAAGCCATTGAGAGATTACGGACTGGCGAGCTGACTAAGTATAGGCCTGTGCTTGTGTATGCAGATTAATGAGGCTCACCTTACGAGCTCGTAGGTCTCCCCCAGTAAGGGGTTGAAGGGTTTTCCAGTTCTGTCCCACTGAGATGCCACTGCCGAGACGGCGAAAGCAGCCACCAGCTAAAATCAGAAACATGATCATTAGATCACGACTGAGCACGTACACGCACGCCTGGAACAGGGTACAGCGATACTATCTGTTGCCATGTACTTTAATGTACACAGCAGGACAACTTGCTCAACCAGATGATCAGAGTTGATGTGGTGCTTCATTCAGTGTGTGCTTGTTGAAGACTCACCTGCATGCGTTCTATTGAGTCTGACAAAGTGCAAGCCTTGTGGATGAGGTATGTGTGCTCCATGTACTCGGAGATGCGCTGCAGAAAGCTCAGCGGCTCGTTAAAAACGATGGGCATGGGGATCTTCGACAGCTCCTGGAGACGAAGCAAAACAGTGATGTAGAACAGACTTTAAAGAACTTTAAAGAGTTATGCTTCTGAGCCATATGTTTGAAAGAACAATTTGAAGTACACAGTCTGATTTCACAACGCTACGTGAAATATTTTCCGGGTTAACTGCTTCAAGCACATACTGTATATCAAACCAGGAAAGCAGTGATGATTTTTTGAGGCAGTGTGTGTATTATTTAAAGGAATAGTCCACCCCTTTATGGAAATTGGTTATTCACCCCTTACCTGGAATTACATATGTGGATGAGACCATTTTGGTCTCAGTGCATGCGTTGTCCTAGTCTGGCAACCTCAATATTACCTTTAGCTTAGCATAGGCAATGGAAAGTAAAGTTGCCAAAGAGTTGCTATCTGGCAACTTTGCATTCCAGCGCCTATGCTAAGCTAAAGCTAAAAAAATGGGGTAAATTGGTGATTCCATACTAGGAAAACACAGGCACTGAGACCAAAATGCT
>JAODXP020000018.1:21167154-21233571 GCA_027497455.2 Sardinella longiceps | reverse complement strand
ACAACTCTGTGCTGTCAGACGGAAGGAGATTCTCTAAAGCCATCTTAAGCCGCGCAAACTCACTTGGGTCTTTATGGATAAAGTCCGGAATGGTCGGCTTTGGCCCCTTGTAGGTGCTTTCTCTTCTCTGTATTCCCAATGGAAGTTGCTGGCGACGGGGCTCAGGTGGGTTTGGCAGCCATGGACCTTGCGTGCCAAATGCTGGTGCCTGAGGTAGCCAGCTGGGCTGTGTGGAGTATGGTGGCCACTGACCTGTAGGCTGACCTACCACTCCGGGTGCCTCTACAACCTGTCTGTAGCTTGGACCGTAGCTTGCTTGAAGATTACTCTGAGCTGGCGGAGGCCGCAGTAGTGCCACATGTTGAGCTGTTGTTTGCTGAGGGGCTATAACCTGTGACGGATAGGCAGCAAAGGGACCTTGTGCCGATGGACGGACGTCTGCAGGGACGGCTGCAGGGACTGGCCGACACACTGGTGACTGCTCTGGCTGTGACACATTGGCCTTTTCAGCTGACCTCGAAACATGTGGTGACAGTGAGTGAATCTTCTCATTCATGACCTGTAGCTCACCCATCACTCTCTCCAGGAAATCCCACATGGTCTTGGACGGAGAGGCAGGAGGTGTGTGCTGTTCAGGTGATGGAGCCTGTGGTCCAGCTTGCCTGGGCTGCGTTGCTCCATCGGCCTGGCTCCCGTGAGGAGACGGAGGCTGAGATGTTGCAGACGACCTTACACCAGGCGGAGGCGGCGGTTGAGATGGCTGTGGCAATGCAGGCTGTGCAGATGGCTGGCTTAACTGAGGATGAGCAGAAGAGTGAGGCATGTCGGAAGGGTTAACAGAGGCTATTGGTGACGGGACTCTGACTGTTGGCGGCGGGTCGACATCTAGCAGTAAGCTGTCTGACGGCAGAACAGAGGTGTGATGACGAGGGGAGCTTATCGTCTGTGATTCACTCATTCGTCGTTGCGTCACACTCACTGGGCTTAGCGGTGTCGTTTCTCGCTCTTCAATCACTCTGTCGAGCAATAGGTCACTACTGCTAACCTCTACATGCTGTCTCAGATTCTGGCGCAGCTGACGTACGAGGCTGATGTCCGGTCCAAAGTGCCGTTGCATGTCTCCTAACTCGTGGAACAGCTTCCCCATCTCTTCCTGAAGCATTTGGGAGCTGGATGAGTCTGGTGGCGGAGGTGGAACGAAGGCTGGCGTCCGGACACTTCCTTCTAGTAGCTGACACGCTGCATCCTCTTCAACCTGCCCCTGTGCATGCTGCGCTGTATTCATATTGCCAGTGTGTGTTGTTCGTTGCCGAATGGTGGGGTAACTCACCATGAAGTCTTCCAGGTATCTGGGTCGGCGTGACTGGCGAAGAGGGACACTTGACTGTGACTGATCCATCCCGTTTCCTTGGTAAACGTCAACTCCGGCTCGAAGGACCTCAATGTGGGGGTGGTTTATGGGTAGGACTGTATATGATGTGGGTGAGTTGACATTCGCCACGGTATGCCGGTTAGAGCATATATAACAGGAGTCAGTCTGTAGTTACTTCACTTTACTTTCTTCTCAAAATACACAGCAATGCACAGGGGTCACGGTCATTAAATGGTTAACTCCATTTTGGATTCAAATAAAGGCACTAAATAAACAAGTGGGGATAATTGTGTGGAAAAGTGTGTGGTTCTGTAACAATAGAAACAGAAAAATATACTAATATTAACAACAGAAAGTAATGCAATCGCTTAATGCAATTGATTACATACACTGGGTTTCATACTGACATTTGCCAGCATCAACCTGCATGAGCTACAGTGCTGATCACTCACTAATCACATGTAACCCTCCTGGCCACGGGAGAAATAGCACCGCATGGCCGCCATATTACTTAATTGAACTGACTTATATAGCATTACAGCCTCATGGCTCTACAGGTGCATAAATGCAACTCAAATACAGCAAATACACGGTTTCTAAATCAACATACACCTTAACAGTGACTAATACACAATGCCAAACGAACTACAACATGCCTACACTAAAATAGCATCAGCATTTATCATGACAATCCCGTTTAACATGTGCTACATTCTTAGCTTAACTTAGGCATAAAAAACATTTCACAGTTCGCTAGAAACTACTATTAAACACTCCTGAAACAGTTACCTAACTTAAATAAAGTTGGTGACACTCACCCTTGTCATTCACGCACACCACACGTCAACAAAAGGGGCTGACTCATCGAAAACACCGTCTTCTCTGACCTTGTTAAACTACGTGACTTCTCTCAATACTAAATTGCAGCTTCCTGCATTACCTTAATTGTCCACCAAACCTAAAGATGGCGCTATTTCGCCAATGTCAATGGCCTTTACAACACATAGCCTAATGACCAATAGGTAAAACAGCACCGATTTTAAGAAATGCCTTTAAAATGCACATTCCAGTTGCCCCAGCAGGTGATTTTGTATCGAAATGTTTGACTGTGCGGTGTAAAGGCTGTGGCACATAGCTTTAATACCTAGTACCTAGTCATTTGCTAGATTTCCATTGTGTGAGAGAGGTACAACAATGGCCATATTTCTGGGTGCCTGTAATCATAATCATGTCATGATTATGAGCATGGAGATCAAGTGTGTGTCTACACCTGTTTTAATTATCATTAGAATATGCCTTTACAGCACAGCATGGGACATACTTGTTTTAGGTTTGGGATTGATTGCATGCGTGTGTGTGTGTGTGTGTGAGAGAGAGAGAGAGAGAGAGAGAGAGAGAGAGAGAGAGAGCTTCACATGACTCAGGATTAACATGCCTTTGCTTTCACACAGCTCGACCCAGGATGAACCCGCAATGTCGACTCAGGAATGTAGCGGAATGCAGTGTGAAAGCGGCTCATGACACACACACCTGCTGGAACTGCGGTGAGCTGAGTGTGTTCTGGAGCTCGTCCGTGCTCTGCGGCAGAGACTCTCCGGAGGGCAGGTAGGGCAGGAGCCTCTGCTGGACCTCGTCATTGGCCAGGATAGGAGCCATCACCTCTGGGGTCAAAACACTCGCCAGATCCACTACACAGGAAGCAACACAACACAACACTCAAATCTAAACACAAGTCACATGAATTAAGATTTTATAACCACACAAAAAGTGATGTATATGTAAGAACTGAAATCATTTTGCTGGTATATTACATGATAGTTACACAGGCATTTAGACAACACAAGATACCCTGGGCAAAAAAGGTAATATGCGTTCCACTTGCTGTAGCAGTTTTGGATAAAATATCTGCTTCAAACTAGACATTTCCAGCATATTACTAGCCTAGTCATAACCAGACAGTCTACGCTATTGTAGCCGCCTATGTATTATGGTGCTGCATTCTCAAAATTCGCTGATTGGCCAGGATGGGAGGCATCCTCAGCGAACGAGGCAAATGGGCGGAATCGAATGCTGAATGAGAATCAAGCGGAACTGAGTAGGAAAGCAATGGCTCCTGACCAGGCTAGTAGTGATGCGCGGGTCAGCCCGTGACCCGCGGATAACCGCGGATAAACCCGCGAGTCGGGCGGATTTGGGTAGAACTTTTTAAAAGTATTGCGGGTGCGGGTGGGTCGGGTCTAAATGTGAAAACGCACTTACCAACTTTCATATGTATTGAGTAGATTTTGATAAAGTAGGCTAATCTATGACATTTTGCATAGTGGAATCTGTAAATCTGTAAATGTAAATCAAATGTAACATACAAGGCTGTTGACGTGACTGCCATTTCAAATGCAGGGATCACTCATTGCGCACAGCTTCCATTCAGCATTAGCTGAGCATATAATTATAAAATATTTTCAGAAATATTAAAACCTAACCTAAGAGTCCAGCTCACATTTTACTCACTATTATCCTATATCTAAAGGGAGTTTTAAATTATAACATGTATTTTTACAAAGGTGTCCATCATCATCACGATTTCCCTCTCCTTGCAATGCTGGCAAGAGCAGTGCAATGCGTTCCTGCAACCAGCACAACAAGCGAATGCACGTTCAGTTCAGCAGGTCTCTGGCATGGACGGCACATAGGAGATGATGGATCCCTTCATGGGCACTCCGAAGTTTTTTTGGTTATTATTATTTATTAAGGACGCGAGCGCCGAAAAACAAAATCGCGGGTGACACAGATTTGCTTCGTTGTCTTTCGGAGGCTTTAGTATGGGTATATCTGCGCCTATAATGGAGGTATTTGGTATCAAATTAAAGTAGTTAACCAGAGGCATGCATTGGTCCCACTTGTAATGTACTTGCTTGAGAATAAAGGGGTTCAATTTCAGTGTAAAGATCGACCCCATTTTGTTAAGGGGAAATATCTTTATCTGGTGTTATAAACTTGCTGGAATTCCATACAATGCTCTGCTCAGCAGGCAGTTAAAGAGACAATAAACGAAGTTGATAGAAGTTCATTTAAATTTGATGGAGCTCTCAAAGATCTGATGTTAAGTTCGTTACATTTGTTAGATCTGATGTTACACGTTTACAAAACCAGTGTGTTTCTGCATAAGCGCTTGTTTGTGTCTGTACGCAAGAGAGGTGTCTTCCGTGCAATTTTGCACAATCCTCCAATAAAGAACGACATTTAAAAATATGTTGTTTGATAGGCCTAATTAATCTCTCATAAAAATGTATCACAATCTTTCCTGTGAATATAGCGCAAAATCTGGTCATCTGGCCTATGTGTTAGTGTATTAAACGAGTTCTCTTTAGTTTCCATTTAGATTCAGTGGCAATAGGCTCACTTAATTTTTCCGCGGATCGGGTCGGATAATGGGTCATTATCACAGCATATTTTCGCGGGTCGGGCGGGGCGGTTCGGATTTCCTAATGGGTCGGGTTGGGGCGGGTGCAAAAAACACTGACCCGCGCATCACTACAGGCTAGCATATTACGGGATACCCATATAAAATTTACTGGACAAAGACATTTTTAATTGTCAGTTAAAAATGGCAAATTTTTGGACTGATTTGAATGGCAAAAGTTTGGACTGAAGAAAAAATACTGAACCATCCTCACCTCCCTGACCACTGGCAGGGACGTTCATGGTGGCCAGGATACTCTGGAGGTCGCTCAGCTGGATGGGCTGGGTGGGGCTGGCCGCTCCTGCAGCTGGGACGGGCCCTGAGGGCGTGGTGGGGGTCGCGGCTGGTGACGCCACGGAGGTGGCAGATGGGGTAGTAGGCGTGGTCGGCACCTGAGAGGAACCCAGGCGGGTGGTAGCAGAGGTAGAGGAGGGTGTGACGGCGGTAGATTGACTACGAGAACTTGGGGAGAGGTAAAGAAGGGAGGGAGAGAGAGAAAGAGATGATGACATTAGAGAAAAGAGAACAAAATAACAAAAGACTAAGGGTATGGCAGTGACAGCAAATGATCGAGAGTGCTGTACCTAGATGAGGAACTGCTAGTGGCTGCAGCCCCACTGCCCAGTAAACTTGCCAAGCCTGGACCAGCTAAAGCTCCCAGCCCACCTAGAGGAGAGAGAGAGGGAGAGAGAGAGAGGGATGGAAAGAGAGAATGTTGTAATGTAAAGACTATACTGAAGGACTTGCTGCTACTCTATGCCATTAAGACTAAAGAAAGAAAGCAGTTACCCACCAAGACCACCCAGTCCAGTTGGTCCAATCAGCTGCATGAGCTGGTTATGACTCATATTACCCAAAAGGCTCTGCAGTCCACCTTCTCCTGGAGGAGAGAGAGAGAGAGAGAGAGAGAGAGAGAGAGAGAGAGAGAGAGAGAGAGAGAGATGTAGTGTGAAACCCTACTCAGCCTAATGGACATAAATGGATCAAACTGTTTGTGGCGACTGGGATCTGACATTAAATACAATCATATCACGTAACTCAAACACAGTGAGAACTATCGAACAGGACACACTCACACAGTGAAAAACAAGACCCAAACACAAAAACAACAGTGCTCCATTCCATTCCATTACGTACCTCCCAGAGCAGAGAGCTCATGGCTGCCGCTGCCTCCACTGCCCAGAGTCCCAGGCATGGGGGGGTTGTTCAGGTACTCGTTCACCTTCCGGCAGTATTCCTCATCCTTATCCGTCTTTGGCTCCTAGGGGTGCAGGAGTTGTCAGAGCATGAGGTAAACAAATATTTGAAGTTACTTAAATAGTCATCAATGTGTAACATTTCCCCTGTTTTTTTTGTTTTATGTTGTTTTATGTTGTTTTATTTCTTTACGTATGATGGCACACACATCCAAAACACTAGCACAGGTGCTGGCTAAACAGTAAAAAGGAGAAGGTCCGCGCACTGCTAACAACGCAGAAAAACCTTACATTTCTTTATTGTTTTAAAAAAAGCTATGTTTCGGCAATCTTTCTACAAAAGCGGCAAGGTTTTCTTACCTGCATCCAGAAAAAGAGGCGCTTGGAGCCGGCTTTGAACTTGAGCACATACACACGGCCTGTGGTGCACTGGGGAACTCTTTTGAACTCACAATCATCAGGGAAAATGATGAGGTCCTGGTAGGGACATTCAGAAGATCAGAAAGTCGGCCAAACAATATGACTGAGCTTGTGAGTGATTTGTCATGAACTATGGCCAAGCATCATCATCTTTGAAAATCTTACAGGTTGCAAAATGACATGGCAACTGCATTGCTTTCAATTGTTTTGCTTTTGTACTCACGTCATCCACATTTCCAGTTGTACGGTCCTTCCAGCAGAAATGAATCAGAGAGTCGTCTGTTTGCTGGATGTAGACTTGACCCTTACGCTTGTCTGGTGTCACAGTACTCCCCTTCAAAGTCATTTTTCCAGCTCGGAATTCTACCAAATACTTACTGGAGGATCCACGAGAACCAGACACCAAACTTGGAAACAATGCTCCTGACGACATCTTCTTTCTGGAATAAACAAGCAAAAATGTAATTAATAAAATAGATAGAACTAAATTAAGCTTCATCTGTAAACAAAAGTCATTTGAGCTCCCCACCTCCCATTTTGCATGGCACATATGGCACCTCTCTTCTCATATACATATCCCAATTAACCTTGTCAATAACACCTTAATAAACTACTTTAGATATTATGTATGTTTTCTGTAACGTGTTCTGTGTGTGTGTCTGATAACTGCCCATTCTGGTAGTAACTACTGCAAATCCAAAATGCCCCATTGAACACATAAAGATCTAGGCTACTTGATTTGATTCAATGTTGCTGTAAGCTACTGTACAGTACTTAGGACTGATACAGTGTATCTGATACTGCAAACTACTTAGGACTGATACAATGTTTTACAAATTAACATTCTATGGGGGTGAGACACAGTCATATGCTTTCAGGAAGATGTGCGTTAATGGCAATAACCGTATAGCGATAAACCCATCCAAGTCGATCAAGGTGAAGTGAGGAGAAGGTTGCAGTAAGAGAGTAAGTCAGTAAGATCCTGGGTATCATGCTTAGTAAGCATGTAATATGTTGCCATACTAGTCACCACTATATCCATATGGCGCATATCGGTACCCAACACCAACAGATGATGCGGTTTTAGTATATCGAGTGGCAAGGGATAGAGGTTACTATCACTCAGTCAAATTTACATTTGACAGAGAGACATCTCTGGCATAATGCTGACACATACCGTTAGCTATGTAGCTTGTTTGTTAGCGAGATGCTTGAACACAATTGAGGCTATCTAGCAAGTATGGTACCTTTAAGTTACCAAAATAGCTATTGCGTTCCGATCATCTTTTGCATGTCTAGGTTATTTCATTTGAGTCTGCATAAAAGCAATTGCACGATTACGCAAAATAAAGTGTGCATACTTACAATTCACTTAACGATTATTTACTTTGAAAGGACTGTTAGCAAAGGCTACAGTCACATCCAACGACAGAAGTGTTTTAGGACTGCCTTCAGTGGTGATTGGTTGTTCATTCGCCTGCTTTCTTCTCATTGGCTACATAGATGTCAGTAATGCTTGTCAGAAGGCCTGCTCAGACTCCGGTCCAGCCTAGCTTGTTGGAGCAGGATTGCTGCGTCACTGAGTCTGATCTGATGCTGATGTTTCACACACAATAGTAGTGCCACTGCAACTTTATCCACAAAACTGTCTGTGTTGAGTAGGCCTATAGTTATTCTGCACAGGTTACTGGTTGAACATTTTTCTGCAGAGGAAGGAAAAATGGCAGGAGGAAATCTTAAATGGTACAGTGACTAATGAAGGCTCTGAGAAGGTCCTGATACTGTATGCCTGATGTCAAAGCAAAGGCATTCATTTGGCCCCTTGACTAATGACACCTCAGCTAGATATACAGTTTGTCATGATTTTTTGATGACTCAATGAACAGCCCTACTAGGCTACTTGTGTTTGTGTTATGTAGTTAGTATGAGTTAGTTAGTATTTTGTTAAAAAAAAAAGGAGTGGTTCCACCTTACCCGCCTTACCCAGTGCTTCACTGTCTAAAGCATTATGCCTGTCTGGTAACCAAGCAAAAAAAAAAAAACATTTGCAATAAAGAAAGTGAAAGTGCACAGTAGGCCTAATCTAAATCATGAATCTTTGCTACACTGACTTACCTTCACTGTAAATTCCCATAGTAAATAGTCTAGCTTTGAATTCCTGTAAACCACATGACTTACTCTAACAATGACTCAGTGCGCTCACATTTTGCCTATACTGGTCAGGGATCGCACCAGTCACTGGTATGTTGTTGGTATGTCCATTTAATTGTAAACAGTGGAAAGTACAACCAATAAGACTTTCTGTACAGGCATTCACAAAAATGGTTGATCTCAATCTCAAAGCTTTTAGCATGTTAATAGTGTATTCAAATGCTGCGATTGTTGTTCACATATAAAATAACTTAATCCAAATGTCTAGATCAAAACAGAACTGATGGTATGGGAAAGGAAAATAGAGTCGTCCCCCCAGCACACGTTTTTATGTACAACTGTCTAATGTATTTAGACATAAAAAAGTTTTAAACATAGGCTACAAATAATAAAAAAGAAATGTCTTCTTTGCATGCCTGAGTTGTATAGACCTCTAGAATGACTACCTTTCATAGTCTATGAAAGGTAGTCATTCTAGAGGTCTATATACAACTCAGGCATGCAAAGAGGACATTTAACTTTTTATTATTTGTAGCCTATCTGGTCGAAGGGGCTGACTGTGATGTTTGGGATCTTGTGTTTTCCAGCATTCCTCATTGAGTTCCAGTGGTCTGGCAGTTTAACAGGTTGATGCGTCTCATCAGGAACTGTGCAACCATTCTTTTTAAGGCAGAAAAAAACTCTGTGTTGAGGTTTTATTTTTCCTGTTGCGATGCCATATGCTTCACCAGAGGTGACACAGTTCCATGGAGCATACAGGACGACATCAGTGACGGTGGGTAGGGGCATCAGACAACTGGCTGGGATCATGAAGTCTCGAATGGCACCGTGTGCCATAAAGGTGATCTCAATATGGTTACCATGGCTCTTCTTTTCCTCCTCATCAATGTGTTTTTTGAAGAAATGAAACATGTCAACAAGTTTGCCAAAGGCTGCATTGTCTGCATTGTCTCTTAGCCACTGCAGAACAGTTTCATTTTTGCTGTTTTCCATCATAGCAATCTTTATTAACACTGTGTTTTCATATCGTTTCCATTTTGCCTTGCTGTTAAAATAAGGTAAAGTGATAAGTGAATGCTTTATAGGATGTCTGCTACACTGCATCAGCAACATGTATTAAAAGTTTAAAAATGTTTTCAGCATGTTGTGTTTTTGTTTATGACTGACTCACAGAGGTTCTAAGGTGTCTTGATAGTCCCTCAGTCTCTTGGTCAGTGTATGGTGTGTTTCACAGTTGTTCATATTGACTTAATTTCATCAAATTCTGCATACAGCCTGAAGAACAAGAGCAAGACAATAACATAAAAAAGTAACAACATTAATTTAATTGACCATAAGCTCAATAAGAAATGTCTATGGATTTTTACTTTTCCTTTCCAAAATAGATCATTTTTTTAATCTGTTTATTTTAGTGCTGGCAAAATTAACTGATTAATCACGTGATTAATCCAAAAAATTTAACTCGGATTAAAAAAATTAACTCAGATTAATCCTGATGGATATGGTTCCACTTTCATGGCATGTATTATGTTAATTTTCAGATAGAAAAAGGCTTGGTTATCAAGTCAAACTATACAAAGATCATGGCCTAGCTGCTGACTGTCCAACAACATGTTTGGGGAATACTTGGGGATATGGTATAGGTGTGAATTGCCCCATTTGAGACGAACAAAGCCAACTATTTAGTACCCGGGTCTTTACAGGGCAAAATAAGGATCCAACATACCCTAGCATCCAAATTCTTACTAGAGTAAATGAGTTGCGATTAAAAGTGATTAATCACGATTAATCATTGAAAAATTTTGTGATTAATCAGATTAATTTTTTTAATCGTTTGACAGCACTAGTTTATTTATTATATAAATTGCATTTAGGCTACATGTAGGCCTATCCACTTTAGAAACAAAGACAACACTACAAAGCAAAACAGAACCTCCACAGACAAGCTAAAAGTTCATCTTACCTTCTGTGGGTCTGGTTTGTTCCCTCACTGAGAAAATGCGGTCTGAAGCTTCAGATTAGATTGTGCTGGGTAATAGGGTGAAACAAGTGTTATTATGATATGACAATAACAGACTGCTTAAAAGAACCGGCTGCCTGAAAGTACCTTGGAAATCATAGGGAATTCCCTCATTCCAGCTGATACAGTGTTAATCTGACCAGGAAGGATATTGTCCAGTGTCCCACCAAGAACATGTGCAGTTACAGTGTACATGATTTGCTTTAGTGTCCTGAGCCAATCAAAGATTTTCATGAAATTGGAAAAACTTACAAGGAGCTTGAACTAACTAGTCCTCATGGACATTGGAGAAAGGGTCAAATTTTGTTATCATTCAGACATATTTTACTGACATATGCTGACAAAAGCACACAAAATACTAAACATCCCAGATATTCAATAAAGAAAACCTTCCAAAAGTTTATTATGGCATAGAGGATAGGTCAGTGTATAGTGAAGCAACCATTTAGATCTCTAAATGAAAGTTGCCACTGCCAGTGGTTCCCCTCCCAAATATGGTCTCCATTGTTATCTAACTAAATAACCTAACATGTATCCTCATGTATTGTCAGTGATCTTCAGGTTTGGCATAGGCTACCTGGTTTGTTTGTTTGTTTGTTTGCTTTGCCAAAAATAAAGGGGTGGTAACTGACACACCCTTGTTTTACCTTTTTTAGCCTAATAGTTTTGGCAGAAATCCCCAACAGACCTCAAAGACTGCACAAGACACGACAGAACGTTTTCCTGTAAACCAGCTGATGTATTGTTATGGAGCTGTGTGTCACAGAAGTGTTTGATATCTGAACAGACATAGCCTAAGACTGTAGAGATGGCTTTAAAGCAAACTAAAGAAAACATGAAGAAGCAGACAATTACAATTAAAATCTTATATTTTATATTACATGACACAAAGGTTTTTTTTTACTATTTACATGTACAAAAAAGTTAGAGAGAACATTGAGAGTAATTTTATAAAGCATGAGTAAGTGGTTTATTACATGTATATGACAGAGGAGATGTAATGACTCTTTAAAATATCTGGACAATGTCTAGTGGCTATATTAACCTGGGTTTATAATGTTTAAATGTTAATTGTGTTTCTGCAGTCAGGTAGTAGCTGTGCTCTATGATGCAGAGTCTTTTATTAAATATTCTTTGTACAAAAACATATGCGTCATGTCAGCTTAAACATTTCTCAGTTGTTTGTCCAGTTAACTTTCTTCACATTTGATTGTGAGCACTAAGTTTTTGATTCAATAAAACTTGAGAGTGAA
Organism: Sardinella longiceps; assembly: GCA_027497455.2. Classification (NCBI taxonomy): domain Eukaryota; kingdom Metazoa; phylum Chordata; class Actinopteri; order Clupeiformes; family Clupeidae; genus Sardinella; species Sardinella longiceps. The sequence continues at coordinate 21,221,699 of JAODXP020000018.1, read as the reverse complement.
TTTGAGTGGCTGAAAGTGTCTGTCATCACATATTATGTCACTCATTACTCCTTTAATACAGTATAATAAGGGCCAGAATATAAGTATTTATGAACAGTTTATAGAAGTCTGAAGATTCCTTTTTTAAACATCATTCTGAAAATGATTTCAAATAAAATCAGCATGGAATCTCCATGAATGGACCACTAGTCACTCAGATGCTTCTGAGGCCATAACATTCACTTGTGAATAATATATATATTTCTGAGGGATTATCATCAGTGCTTTTATAGCCTTACATGGTTCTTTGTATAACAATGTCCTTAAATCCTCAATTGTGGTCCATTAAACAAACGTTTAAAGTAATCTACAAGTCTCACTATCACTTAGCATGTCTGATGAAACGGTCATTCCAGTGTGGTCAATAGTATAGGCATACTGCTTCTTCAGTAGCTCCTTGTCAAACTTCCTGTCAGTAGATTGATCACCTAGACAGGCACTTAGGTGGACTGTAGCTTTAAACCTGGAGGAATGGAGCACAAGGGAGAGGGCCAACATGACGACAGAGAACGGAATACTTCCACTTTCTTTCTCTGGCAGGATGAATGGAATTATGATGCGATTTCTGCTCAGTGGACCGTATTTTTGGGTGAAAAGTTTGTAGCTTTCCCACACGCCATCGGCCGGCTCAAGAGGGCTAATAGTGAAATTTGGGATCTTGCATTCTCCTGCATTTTTCATTGAGTTCCAGTGATCTGGCAGTTTCACTGGACGATGCATTGCATCAGGTATCATACATCCCTTGCCTTTCCTGCAGTAAAAAACTCTGTGTTGAGGTTTTATTTTTCCTGTTGCAATGCCGTATGTTTCACCAGAAGTTACACAGTTCCATGGGGCATAGAGGACTACATCTTTGATTGTGGGAAGGGGCATCAGACAACTGGCTGGGATCATGAAGTCTCTAATGGCACCATGTGCCAAAAAGGTGATGTCAACATGATCACCGTGATTCTTCTTTTCCTCCTCATCAATATGTTTTTTGAAGAAATGAAACATGTCAACAAGTTTGTCAAAGGCTTGAGACTCTGCATTTTCTCTTAGCCACTGCAGAACAGTTTCATTATTGCAGTTTTCTGTTGCACACTTTACTAATTTTTGCCTTTCAAGGAGCTTTCTTGATTTGCTCAAAGAAAGAAGTTCTTAAAGAAGAAAGTTTTATCTTTCTGAAAAAGATATTAAAAAACAAAAGAATATTTGGTTACTTTATAGACTATACGTTCTATCACATTTATGAAGAAAACTGTGCAACATTTCATAATGTTTGTAAACATGGGGTGCTGGAGATACTTCCAGGTGGCAGAAAGTAACCGGTACTTTGACGTGAATATTCAACGGGGAAAGCTGGTCTTACATTAATAAATTTGCTTGTTATGTCTTTTTTTACTTAGTCCTTACCCAGTACTTCATGGGTGGTGATCTAGGTCCTATATTAACACTGATTTCTCAATACTCACAGGATCTCTAAATGAAACTGCAGGAGTATCAGGTTCAGATCACTTTCACAGTGATTCATATTTTAATGTCTTTCTTGGATGCTGACAGAGAATAACAAAAATAAACAATTTCAATATCACAGAAAATAGCATCTTGTGGAGAAGGTAAACGAAATTCAGTTATGAAGCTGACCTAATAACACAACTGGTTGTATACTGTACCTTACAAAGGATAATGTAATTTTGCAATGCAAATTAAGAGTACACATGGGGGTAAGAATGGGAATTAGTAGTGTCTTTAATCTTACCTTCTTTGGATCACCACCGGTAAGTCTGCTGGGTATACTAATGTCGGAAACAATGGGCTTGGTAATAAGACAAGCAAATACTGTCATGTGACAGTTAACTTTTGGCTGATTGGCAGAATACAGCATACCCGAAAGAGAAAGAAAAAGTAGCAGCCTAAAAACTACATTGGTAATCTGGGATTCCCCTGTCCCCCATTGTCAACCATACTGGGCAGGACTGCTGTCCCTCCAAAGTTGCATGTTTATACATCTTAGTCAACAAAGCATTCTCATCAAACATGCCATGCTTATTCACTATGGAAATATGGGTTGTTATATGGGTTGTTATCTGTGTACTCATTTAATTCGGGTAGTTCTGCCTTGGCAAAAATACTAGGATGAGGCTGTGGGCCAATTCTGATAGGACTGAGGACCTGATGACTGTATTTGTAGTCTTCACATGTATTTGTAGTCTTCACAGAAATCTCCTCAGATATCAAAGATTGCCCAAGACGACATAACGTTTTCCTGTAAAGCAGGTGATGCATTGTTACCGAGCTGGGTGTGTTTGATATTTGAAGAGACACAATACTAAAAGTAAAAGTGTGTGTGTGTGTGTGTGTGTCTGTCTGTGTGTGTGCGTTTATGCATGCACATGTGCTTGGTGTGCGCTTGTGTGTGTGTGTGTGTGTGTGGAGCTGGATTGTGCTCAACTTACTTTGTGGGTGTGTATCTGGGGGAGGGGAGGAAAGTGTGGGTGGGCTACTGGCGCCCCTGTTCTATTAGCCTGCTGGTTATACTGTGGCCATCTAAATAGTCTGTAGTCCTGTCTTATTTATTTTATTTTGTGTTTTATTTTAGTGCCTTTTTAATATACTTGCCCAGGGACCACAGGTGCGAATTAGCATTAATGCTACAACCTGGCGCATGACATGTTCTCCTGTGTTTCAGGATAAATGTTTATTGTGCACTGTCCCTGCTTTTTTTCAAATAAACAGATCTTCCATTCCATTCCATTCCAAAGTAAAAGTAAAAAAAGAAAAGAAACAGACTATTGGAATTAAAATGTTATATTTTATTGGTGGCATCTTAATATTGCTAGTTTACAAATGACCAGTTACATTACATGAGACAAAGTGTTTTCTACTCCCATTTGTTGTCTATTCACATATTCTGTACAATTGTGTTTTTGAATAAACAAAAAAAAACAAAAAACAAAAAAACAAACAAAAAAAAGTCACAGAGAACATTGAGTGCAATTGTATAAAGCATTAGTAAGTGGTTTATAACATCTACATGACTGAGGCGTGACACATGAAGCATCACTGAGCAGATGTAATGGCACTTTTAAACATCTGGCCATTGACCAACCTGGGTGTTTCAATGCTCCTCTCGTTTCTGCACAATTCAGGTAGCTGCACTCTGTACGCACATTATGTGGCAAATATGTTGTTACCTGTACACTGGCTGATGACTACTGCACACAGACACATATTTTTTTAAAGATGAGACAACATAGTTTGGTGTGATAGTTTTGGGGAGGGGGTGACATTCACAGTGTGCCACTCATTTGAGCAGCTAGTGAATGATTGGCTATAATTGATGACTCTAAAGGTATAAGCCATTTCATTGGCTATTGTTCTGGACTATAACTTCCTTATGTCCCTTTCTAATCTGGAGATGCCATATATGGTATTTTGTATATAATATATGCATATATCGTATCATATATGAATATGTATTCTTCCTACACATAGACAGTATGGGATGCCATAATACAGTTTAAGATTCTGTGCAATGTTTTCATTGATTTACAATCTCTAACTGAAGCATTCTTTCAGTAGGTTGTTATGAGTGGGTGGAACCTTCAGCGCAATTCAAGTCAGCTAAGCCCCCTGCCTTGCACCTCACTCTAAATCATTCCCCAGCTCTAATTATAGCCCCATACAAAGCGTCCACAGTCGCTGTGGCACAGTGCCACCAGTTGACACAGTTAAAGACCTTAAAGAGCCTACACTTGCATAAGGCCGACTTTAAAAGGACTGTATACAAGAAGTCACATTCTTTCAGACTAGATCCTCTAAAAATGTACAGTAGACAAGACGGCTCAAAACAGACACGACATTCTGAAAGATGTTTGCATAGATTTTCTTTCTTTCTCGGACTTTGCCTTGAAAGCACAGTATCTGAGATGTTTGTTGTTTGTTAGTTTTTGAGAAAAGACAATTGTGGTGTCTGGTGAGCCGTCTCTTTGAGGTCATTTAATTAGCAATAACTTAGGAAGGAAACCTGTAAGTTACAGTACACACACACACACACAGGCACACAGACACATAGAACGCAAGCGCACACACACACACACACACACACAGGCACACAGACACATGAGAACGCAAGCGCACACACACACGCACACACACACACACACACACACACACACACACACACACACACACACACACCATGTCCAAGTCACACTCTTCACACCCTCTCCTAATCTTGTGCTGAATAAAAAAGGAAAAACACACCAGGTGCCATGTGCATGTTTGTGTGTGTTTCTGTGTCGAGAGCATCTTCACATTCAGTGTCCACACAGTCAAAAAGGCATGCCAAGGCAACACCCACTCCCTATGCAATGTAAGAGAAAAAAATAACCACCATCCCAAAAAGTCATTATTAAGTTCTATGGCTTTAGATTCTAGGAAATAACTGCTTTGGCAACCACAACACACACCGGTGTCAACTCTTCAAATATTAAATGTTAATTCATTCACCATAATCATCCATAAACCCACTGTTTAACTTTAACTGAGGAAGTAAACATTATTAGAAGCAGCTTCATATTTCTGAATTCTAGTCACAAAAAAAGAGAAAGAAACAGGAAGAAAAAAGAAAGAAATAAAAATCTGTAACATAGTTAAGCATGCATGTGACTAAGATGCTCATACATGTTTAAAATGTCGGCAGAGGTCAACCCTATCACTGAGATAAAGTTTGAGATTTTGGCCTGAGACCATTGTCCAGTCCCGTCCTGTCCTGTCAATCTTGTTACTTCAAGTACAGCAACCCTCTGATAGGCCATGCTGAGCCTGATCTTGCACATGATGAGAGACACTGTTCAATACCGACTTGTTCTCCGGTGGAATTTCCCAAGAAAATATCACTTCAGCCACCAGAGGGAGCTAAATGCTTTGACCAAATTTCCCATAATTACCATAAGCTTATCTTGACAACAGCGTGGCCATCATTCTCAAAGCCTACCATCACAGAGGTTAGGTTAGTGGAAAATAAACATAGCTTTACATACCATACACATGATACAAATATTAGTATTTTGATTGAAAGTTTAAATAGATTCATAATTCTCTCATAAATGTATGTCATTGTGTGTTTTCTCCTCAATAACAACAAAAAAACCTGTCTCAAAAGTGTTTCAGAAGACCAAAAATGTCACAGTATTGGAGAGGATTTTGCCCTGTTCCACTCTTAACCAATGACAGCTATGCTATCAGTGACAACCTGGCACCCAATAAAACAAGCACCTGACTGAAGCAAGTGTAGGAAAGTGCTCGGGGGCAAACTGAAGCATGGTCAGCATCATAAACAATCACAAATGGCAAATAAACCATAAACACATAACCCCCATTGTATAAAACTACAGTCCAGAAAAAAAATAAAAATAATATTAAAATCAAATAAAAATAAAACAAAACAAAAACAATTACAGATTGAGTTTCCAGGTTCTAAGTTCAAGAGTCACTTGAAGGAGATGAGAGGTTCTGTCAGTTCAGTAAACCATTCATTGCAATATCACATTCTAGCGGATGATTTCAAAAATAAACTATCTAGATAGTGTAGAGAGGTTAGCGCACAGGGGATATGATATGAGTCCAGAAAGAAAGCAAGAGAGACAGAGAGAAAGACAGACGAAAGGGTTCAAACAAACCCGTCCTCTACCCTTCTCTCCCTCCTTCGACCAATCAGTAGATGTTTGGGCAGTCTGTGAACTTCCTGTCGAAGTACCCGCCGACGTAGATCCAGTCCTGAGCGCCCGTGTGAGGGTTAGCGCCCTGGTGGAACCACCTGAACAGGTAAACACAGAAAGACACACAAGGACGCGAATGAGATCATTTATGCAGTTAAAAGTAAAAGTTTTACCCGCTCATCATTTCAAACCATTCATTGTGTTGAAAAACAAATCTAATTATCAAACCTAAACATTGTTAAAGGGGAAATCCTGTCAATTTTCAACAAGAGCTCTATTGCTCAAGCTACTTGAGATTAGCCAATACTGAAGACGCAAGACATTTTGGTCTAACCATATAGGTTTCCTTGAACAGAGAATAAGCCCTGACCGTTAACCCAATGGGGCAAGTTTTCAAAACTGTGTTTACAGCATTTAAACATGCTCCAAATATCACCTCAAAAGTTATGCAACATCATCAGACACATTACAACACAGAACTGTATTGTGTATGGCAACAAATGGCTGGGAAAGTGGTTAAAACTGTGAGCTTATGCAAGCAGCCCAATATTGTTTGTTTACAAAACGGTTTTGTAAACACTGCATATAAACACAATTTTAAGCACTTTGTTAGACATTTGTAGTCATAAACACTACAGAGGTGTGTTGTAATGTGTCTGATGATGTTACATAGCTTTTGGGGTGACATTTGGTGCATGATTTGATGCTGAAAACTGTTTTGAAAACTTGCCCCATTGGGTGAACTGTCAGGGCTTACTCTCTGTTCAAGGAAACCTATATGGTTGGACTAAAATGTCTTGCGTCTTCAGTATTTGCTAATCTCTAGTAGCTTGAGCAATAGAGCTCTTGTTGAAATTTGACAGGATTTCCCCTTTAAATGTAAGACTGACAGACAACTGTTACATAAGTAATGTGTTGCCTTTAATTGCATTGGTGTGTTTCAGAATGTTGTGGGACTGGTTCAGTTTTGGAATGGCATAGATCTCACTGATACCAACTCATGTGGCAGCCTTTCAGTGTGTGTGTGTGTGTGTTGGCTCCAAAGACTGACCTGTTAGACCATTCCTCCTCATCTTTCGCCCGGTCCTTTCGTGCTGTTCTTTGTTTCTCCTCCAGTCTCTCCTTCTCTGCACTTGCTGTGTCTTAAAACACACAAGATAGCAACACTCTGATTAAATACAGTGGGACCAAATTGATTGCCTGTCTGTGTCCACAAGTATTTTAGGTGGATTACTAGCAAAGTTAAACAGTCAGGAGAGACACTGTATTTTAACTTACATCATTAACGCCTATAGTTACTATAATGACTGAATTGTGCTCTCCTATAAAAAATAGGAGACTTACAAATAATAAGACTTACAGTAGCTACTTTACAACGTGCAGTATGAGACTGTTATGATTAAGAAAAAAACGGCTCCAGACATGTTTCTCTTACCAATATCTCCGTTCTCCATGGCTCTGACGTCGGGGCGAAGACGACAGTCGGTAGGTGCCAGCACCTTTTCCATGCCAGGTTCCAGCTCGTTCAGAGTCATGGCGAAGTTGGTGAAGTTGTACATCTGCACCAGACAAGAGAGAGATGGGAGAGAGATTGAGACAGATGCTGGCAGATCGGAGGAAATAGAACTTTACATAATTAATATTTCTCTAAACTTCCATTTAAAGTTACGCATTGATTGTGCATGAGCGCAAGTTACATATTTAATGAAAATAGGAAATAAAGGGCAATTCCACGAAAAAGTAAACCTCACCTTAAAACTTTAAGTCTCACCTACATGGACATACAAATTCTTTCAGAAAACTTCCAATACAAAAAAGTATTGTCTCGATGTAAATATTCAACTGAGCAAGTTTCGAAAGGATATCTGTTTGTTAAAATTTTTACCCTATTCAGCTATAATGTAAGTCTATGGAGGGGCTTATAATGGGCATAAGTGGGTGATAACACACACAAAGCTGAAATGCTATCAGTTATTTTTCATTGTTATATTACTATTTCTCTTGTTACAGGTTAAAATCCACCGTTCACAATTGTTTTGTATCGTTTTGGAGGGTTTTTCCAGACGTCACGTCCATAACGTCACATCCATAACGCCATGTCTCCCAATGAAAACCAACTTGTTTTACATTTACATTTGAAATTAAGTCTTTCTCTGTCTTTACTGAGGTGTCCTGTTTGGTATGAATGTAGTAATATTTACATTTCTCTAGAAATTTCACACACTTCACAGCAAAAACTACGCTCTCTCAAAAGTTTGTCCGTTTTTCGTCACGTCCATAACGCAAATTGAAAGGCTCATATTCTTATGATGCAAATCATGATATTAATTTTTTCTGTTTGCCTGTATTCAGCCATGGAGTTTGCAGAAGAATATGAAAAAAATGTGAAATACTGCTAGGTTTGCGGAGGTTATCTGGCCTTTTGTTCATCAATAATGCACGAAAATGTCACGTCCATAACGCTGGAATTGGCCAAAACAATTTAAGTTTAATGAGAGAGAGTTTAATAAGAATAATACTTTTAGAAAATATTAGCATATGTGTGTAAATGTGTGTGTGTGTGTGTGTGTGTGTGTGTGTGTGTTACCTCGGTCGAGTGTGCGGGTCGTGGTGATATCCTCCACAGCAGGGTGCTTCCTGGAATCATGGTGACTGTCTCTTGTGCATCGGGCATCTCATCAGCATCATCTCCTCCTGCAGTGGGCTCCTAAACACCAGCACAACACAAGCCCTTACTGCTGTGTGCACAGCGCAGAGATCAATCTGGGTCTTACACGCCATGTTCTAGTGCATCCAGGGGGGATTTTAAAACAACACTGTTGCACATCTACACTACAACAGCAGACTACAACAGTCTGTAATGGATTTTCAATGATTTTCTAGCAAGCAAAAGAATATCATGTTGTGTTTAGCTGATTATTTTTTTCATGCCCATTTGGAAACTTCTTCTAGTTTTCAATAGGGGGCAGACTGGAACCTAAAATGCACATGAAAGACCATGTGACTTTGGTCAGCCAATCAAGATGATGTACAAACTTGAGTATCAAGAGCAGTGTCATTGCCAGACTTAAAAGGTTCTTGTTATGATCCGTGCGGAAATAGATCATATTTTCCAGTCAGAAGTGCTAATAAGGCTAATAATAAATCCTAATCTGAGAGAAATCACAAACTAGCCACTGTTGATCTGATACTACTGATCTTACAGCAACACAACTACTGTCATGACGTCAACTTTACCTTCATGATCAACCACTGCATGCGCAGAACTTCAAGATAAAAACACCAGTAAGAACAATTTAGTTGTTAGAAAGTTAGAAAGGATAAAACTTTTAAAAGGTGGGACCTTTTGAAAATGAAGTGCCAGCATTCGTTTCAGCAGGGCATGGACTCAAGCTCACTCTTGGTTGATCAGCGGATTCCATGCCATGCTTACTATTTAACTTAGGCACCATATTTAAAGATGCATCACCATGTCTTTCCATGCTTTTCCACTGTAAGCCATATTGTAACCCACCTCCTCCTTTCATACCATGTCTGACTTACCAAGGTCATGCTATTGGCACTGGGGTGGGGGGGGGGTCAATTGCTTTCATGGTTTTATTCTTTATATATATGAAGCCATCTTATTGGAGTTATGTGAATATGGAACTTGGCTTTGGAAATACAACCAAAAAGACCACTTTCTCTGAACGTCTAAGCCATTGATTTGCTATTGCATTGCTTGGGGTATGGGAGATGCAAATCAAAGCGCAGAACTATGTTTAAGGGGCGGACAATGAATGAACAAAAATGGAAACTAGTACATAAAATTTGGTGTCTTCAAATTTTGTTAGTTGGTAATGGAACTGTTGTATAAAAGCAATATCACACTCAAGGTCAAGCTGTCTGGGTTGATCAGCATTGGTGGGGTGATCTGCGGAACTCAGCCTGCGGTCAGCCACAACACAGGCCCATCTGGTGTGATATTGCTTACTTAAGTCTTGGAGGTGTCTGGTCATTGATATTCAGACATGGACATTTCTGAGAATGTGAGTGAGTGCACATCTCTACCTGTTTGTGTTTCTTGCCATCTCCTGCTGATTTCTTCTCGGCTTTCTTATTGGCCTCATACACTTTGGGCTCCGAACTGTACAAGCACTCCGTCCATTTGCCATATAATACCCGTCGCTTCTTCTTACTACACATACAGAGAGAGAGAGAGAGAGAGAGAGAGAGAGAGAGAGAGAGAGAGAGAGAGAGAGAGAGAGAGAGAGAGAGAGAGAGCGAGAGTGAGAGAGAGCGCAAGCAAGCAACAAGCAAGACAGACAAGAGATAGAAGTCCAAAGTACTGCATCAGATAAAGATAGGCAAACAAACAGTGAATGATCCATTTATTTCAGCAGCCTCAAATAAACTGTAAAGCTGCCATCAGGGTCAGACAGCAAGTCATTCTAGTCCACTCCTCCCTGGGCTGGACACGCATGAGCTCACCTCTTGTCCTGGATGTGCCCTTCCACTTTGTGCAGCTCCTTCCCAAACATGCCGCACGGCTTGAAGTTCAGAACACATTTATCCCCAGTACTGAGGCACAAGACAGCAGGAAACATCATTATTATTATTATTATTATTATTATTATTATTATTATTATTATTAATGAACATTATTATTAAACATTATTCTTATATATTATCAATATTATTATTCTAAAGTATGAAACAGAGCACCAACACAACTGAACACAAAAAGCCAAGCAATAAAACGTACCTATGATTCACTATCTCCACGGTGCCGTATTGCTCGATCCAGAGTTTACCCAGAATGACATTGTGCACACAGCAGAGGGGGTTCGTCCAAGTGTAAGCCTCCCTGTGTCTGCAACACAACACAACAGGACAGGCATGGTTGGCTCCTCAAGTGAAACATGCAGCGGTGTCCATTCAACCGCACACTACACAAAAACATCTTTCGCTGCAGATGCCATGGCAGATAGAGTAAGAGCTTCTGATAAGATAATATACAGTACATGCAGTTCCCCAGGCCAAAAAACATTCACTGAATTCTTTTCTAAAATGCCTTTTTTGATTCTTATCAATACAGAAGCCTTAAACCCACAATTTGACAGGCCTAAATCCGAGACTTCTAAACTAAAGGCTTGAGAAGGACAACAACAACCCTGAACCCAAAAGACAGTCTGTTTGTACCCTTACAGTTTTAGAAGTATTGAGAATTTGATTTTATTTAAAGATATTTTTTAAGGGTTTCATTTGCCTTTAATTTGATAGGACAGTAAAGAGTGACAGGGAATGAGTGGGAGAGAGATGGGTGAGGATCAGGACATGACTTTGGACCGGACTCGACCCTGGGTCCCTGGATTTATGTACGACACACTAGCCCACTGAGCCGCGGAACCCCTGAGAATTCTATTTTAACAGTCTATGGCTGTTCAATGTGATATGAACATAGAGGATGTTGTTTGAGACCGAAAAAAGGACATTCAGGTATTATGTCTATACAAACCTCACTCCACACACACAAAAACAAGAAAATTCTAATAATACTGAACCAGCAGGCTGGCAGCACAAACTCTGCAGCACCATGTCGGATGTGCCAGTGTTAAAGCTAGTGGCATTCATACTCACTTAAGCAGCTCTAAAGTCATGGTGCCTTTGGGCTCGGCCTCCACGCTCTTGCCCCAGAACTTGAGCTTGGGGTAGATGGATCCGTGGAACTCAAAGTCCTGGTTGAGAGACTGCGCGTGGAAGGCACTGATGGGGGGGTGGTGGCTGACCTGCTCCGAGATGAGACGGTAGCCTTCATCCTCCCTGCAGCGTGAAGAGAGAGGAAATGAGACTGGAAATGGAACACTCACTTTGAAATCAAAGCCTAGTCATTCTCAGGGACAAGTCCCTGTCTATGATCCAACATTTTTGGCTACCTTTGGCAAACTTGGCAAACATTCCCAAAGAATACTGTTTTACTTAGACACTCCTGACACATTAAATGGGACACAATGTGCTCTGTCATTATTGGTCTCAGCAATACACTATTCCAGCCAATCAACATGCTGTATGAGAGTGTATTTGACTGGCTGTTCAAATAGAAGCATTCTTTATGAATGCTCATCATGGTGACTAAACCTTAAAATACCATAGAGTTTTGTCATATATATTTCCTGCTCATCACGGTGGCTGAACCTTTAAATACCATACAGGTGTCATATATATTTCCTGATTATAAACTTTATGAACTTAACCCATAAACTTATTGAAAATGAAGGGTTGGCCTCACTGGTACCCATGCACCGCAGTAGTAGGCAGCCCACTGCTCCGGGTCAGTGTGTCTTTCACCTACCTGTGTTCCCTGTGTTCTGTGTGTGTGTCACTAAATCCAATTGGGTTAAATGCACTTGACTCACAGGATCAAAAGACTATATACTTATACCTACCGGTAATTCATTCTGCCAAGCCTGATACATTGCCATAGAGATAATCTCAAACATACACAAAGCCATTGAGAGATTACGGACTGGCGAGCTGACTAAGTATAGGCCTGTGCTTGTGTATGCAGATTAATGAGGCTCACCTTACGAGCTCGTAGGTCTCCCCCAGTAAGGGGTTGAAGGGTTTTCCAGTTCTGTCCCACTGAGATGCCACTGCCGAGACGGCAAAAGCAGCCACCAGCTAAAATCAGAAACATGATCATTAGATCACGACTGAGCACGTACACACACGCCTGCACAGGGTACAGCGATACTATCTGTTGCCATGTGCTTTAATGTACACAGCAGGACAACTTGCTCAACCAGATGATCAGAGTTGATGTGGTGCTTCATTCAGTGTGTGCTTGTTGAAGACTCACCTGCATGCGTTCTATTGAGTCTGACAAAGTGCAAGCCTTGTGGATGAGGTATGTGTGCTCCATGTACTCGGAGATGCGCTGCAGAAAGCTCAGCGGCTCGTTAAAAACGATGGGCATGGGGATCTTCGACAGCTCCTGGAGACGAAGCAAAACAGTGATGTAGAACAGACTTTAAAGAACTTTAAAGAGTTATGCTTCTGAGCCATATGTTTGAAAGAACAATTTGAAGTACACAGTCTGATTTCACAACGCTACGTGAAATATTTTCCGGGTTAACTGCTTCAAGCACATACTGTATATCAAACCAGGAAAGCAGTGATGATTTTTTGAGGCAGTGTGTGTATTATTTAAAGAGAAAAAAATTGCTGTGAATCAATCAATTGCCTTATTGTTCAAGGTCACAGTGCCGTCTGTAGGAAAAACAACCAGAAAATGTTATACAACATACTGTAGACTGAATAAGACGATGACTAACATTAAAGGGGACATCTATGTACATTTTTTGTGAGTTTTTGTGAATCAGTTTAAATGACAAAAACATGCGCAACAACAATGAGCCATTTGGATGTCTAGCCTAGATAGGGCCTAGACTAGGCGAAACTACTCACTTCAATCTGAAAATTACCCCACCCACTAGATACTAACAACAAAAAAAGTGGTCGTTAAAAATTCTCCGATACTAGATAGTCAATGTTATGCAATTTTTGCTGTTATTTTCCAACTGGCAAGTCATGCACAAAGCTGCACACTTATCATTAACCTGCATCAACTGACGCAAACATGAGAGATAAAACATAATCTCCAGCGTCTAAAAAATGAGACACTGGAGAGAATAAACCAGTCTATGAATCAGTCAAACACCTCCCTTGCATACCTGGCATACTGTCATGTAAGGAAGTCTTCTCATGAAACTGATCTTAGTTATTAAGCGAGTTTCTATCCAACTTATTTGCATTTCTTATTCGCATTAACAATAATTTAGCAGAGGGACATTTTAATCTGCATACGTCTCCATCACCTGTACAAAGCAAATAAAAAAGGAATATTGCGCAGTGACGTGTTCTCACGAGGTCGTCTATTGATAGAATTGCAGTACAGTAAATGCAAATGTTCGCAAGTTAAACTGTTTCCAGACAACTTGAATCGCATTATGCCTTAATTTTTAAAAAGTTAATCCACCCTTCTTGAGCAATTTATATCTATACAAGAGAATGCCTCACCCTTGTATTGTTACTTTTATTAGACAACTCATTTATGATTTATGGGAAATATGGTATATACGGTAATAGGCAAAACAAAACACCATGTTTCTTCTGAAAATTTTTGAGACTGTTTTTTTTTGCCAGGGGCTCTGTACAGTATAATATGGCCATGCTGTGTTCTCATTGGTTAACTGAAATGAGAATGTTGCATTTCCTAAGGCATATTACTGAGACTAGTAGAATAGTAATGAGAAACAGCCTGATCTGAAGGTGACAGAAATAGAAGGGGAAAGATGCAGGTGTTAATACCAAATCTGAGAGCAATCTGCTTCAGAGCTGTGTATATGGCGCTCAAGAGACCTATGTTAACATGTTAAAAAAATGTGTTTTATGTTCCCTTTCATTGAAAAGGGCATGATGAATTGAAACCAAATACGAGTTTCTGTGCCACATTTTGTTGTTCACTATCGATTTGCAATGTGACGTACAGTATGTTATATCAAATTTTCTAATTCTTTTTCTACCAACAGCACTTAATAGCCTTCATATTATCAGGGCAATGGATTGATTCCCACTGGATTTCTCCTTTAAATCCTCTCCATCCTCACCATGCCAATGCACTTCTTCAGGAAGCCCCAGATGCTGAAGTTATTCCTGTCAAGCATGGCTGCAGGGAGAGTTGTTCTGTGGAACCAGTTGAAGCACAAAGAAACATTAGCACGCTAAGGTACGCCCATCACAAGACAATGACAAACAAAACAACCAAGTTCAAGTTTGCCTGAGTTCACACTGTTGGACAGTGACACTCACCTCCTCTCCCACACCCCATTCTCTGAATGTGCGCTGCCATTTGAGGTCTGTTTGCCCTCGTACACCAGCGCATCTTTAAAGCTGACTTCACAGGAGTCGTCCGATTCCAGTCCTGTGAGACAAACAGGCATGTAACCAAACAGACAGCCAAAAACACAAGCAGGGTGGATAGTCCGGTGACAACACTTTAGTCCCAAATGAGGTACAAGTAAACACTCATTAAGTAAACTCAGGTTACAAGAGCCCGGAGCATTACAGCATCACTTTGTCAGCTAAATATCAAACGTCAGTGCTAAGAAAAGTTACATAGATTCCCTAGAGGTTAGCACTAGCACACTTGGCATTGAAATGTAACAGATATCATGTGGATGACATAATACACGTCCCCCTTCCACTTGTGTGACTGAAATAGTAAGGATGCTTCGGAGTCAGCAGAAATACTCACCTGTCTCCGCGTCATAGAACTCCTCCTCGCTGTTCATGATGAGCGCTTCGATGGGCTGCCAGTGTCACTCAGAGGGCATTGTTCCTGTGGAGGGCCTCGGTCGCTCTGGCTCTGGTTGTCGTTGTCGTTCTCGTTCGCTCAGGCTTCCCCCAGCTAACTCTCACCGGCTCCTGCTGAAACCTGATGCAAGGTACACACAGCACAGGTCATGTAGCTGAGCGCACCTTCACCATTCAGTAATGACAGGAGCTCACAAACAAACACACGCACTAAACAAATCTATATACTACACAGTACTGGACCCTAACAAACGGCTTAGGTCAATACAAATTAGTGTGTATATAAAGCACTCTAGTACACATACTTTCTCCCTTACAAACAGCACTACTTACAGAGCTGTGTGGCAGCAAAGCATGTAAGTAAGTCACCTATGTCTGTGTTTTTCAAATCTGTTTGGCTAATAAAGAGTTTTCTCTAGTCACTCTGGAGGCTGATTGGAACACTGTGCGTGTGGGGAACCAACATTTTCACCATCATTGCAGAAATTAAAATCAATTCTCAAACAGAGGCCTCTGATTGCATAACAATGTTTTTTTTTTCTGTGGACTTTCGCAGGCAGGTCAAAACATCAGTCATTGCAGGCATGAGCAGGCTGATAAGACTTTCTACTGAAGCGAGACCACAGAAAAGGGAAAAACATGAAACATGTCCGAAATGAGCAGCAACAATGGCATGTGCTTACTCACAGCGGTTAAGATTTTTCAGGGCTAATGACTTAAATGTTGGCTAATGACTTAAAGCAGATCCCCACTGCAGTATATTACTAGGCCTAACATTATAGTTTTTTTACTGTTGTTCTCTGACAGTACTTAAAAACAGCTAGTATCCACTCGCTAACATCCGTTAACGTTTAGGTTGGAGAAAATAGTGTGTGTGCACAGCGCTATCCACCAACATGCACTCTCAACACGTTAAGCTGAATAATTTAGTCACTAAAGTGCAGGAAGCTTGAGTAGCATGCAACACACAAATCCTCCGACATGGGCAAAGGATGTGTGCACAAGCACACAAAGTGCAAAGACCTACTGTACATGAGATCCATTTTAAAGATTTTAACAGCATGTATCTGTTCAGAAAAAAAGTGCGCCACTAAAAAAACGATAAATTCTGAAACACCTGCTGATCTGAGGGGGAGTGGAAATCACTGCAGGGGGAGTGAAAGAGGGCCACAAATTGTCCAAACGAAACAGAGGCTTACTCCATTTGGTCTTCACCCTACTTCCGAGAGACCATGTCTATGTAATCACAGTCTTTTTTAATTATATTCAAAGTGTGCACTAGAATCATGCCATGCTTTGAGATGCATCCGTAGTATTTATAGGCACAAGACAAAATGCTGTCATACTAGAACTCTCGAAGAGATTGTGAAGGATAATAAAGGGCAGATAGGTATGAATAATGGCGAGTTAACTCAAGGTAACATAACAGGTTTGACATAACAGATAGACCTCTGTGAACTCTTCCCACTCTTCAAGTAGGCCTGGGTGCGGTGCCCAAATGTGCAAAGGTTGAATCCCTGATATTGAGATTCTCACAGATTTGTTAGAGGCTGAGGCTTGCTGTGAAACGTTAAGCAAGCTGAACAGACTTAAAGGGATATTGTATCAGCATAAAGATGTTCTGCTGAGCACATTCTGCTAACAAACAAACAAGGAATCAAATAAACCAATAACTGACAACACTGACTCAGTTTAAAGAGGAGCTCACATCATCATCACATGAATCCCTCAATGCATGTGCCCATACAATTAATCACTGGCAGGTGAGGCCAATTAGCTCCAAAATGCCATCATGGTCCCAAATGCCAGAAACACTGTATAAGCTAAAATTATTCTGGACATTCAACTGTCCCATGAGTGTGCAGTCTTACACATTATTCAACAGAAAACAATACAGGGATAGATGACAGCCATGTAAAACAGTTTAAATATTTACAGAAATGTTAAATTCTCACAACAACAACAACAACAACAACAGCAGCATTACAGTTTTTCTAAAAATGTGTACATTTACATCTGCCAACCAATTGAAGGAACACAAATCTAGACCATACATCTGTTTATCTTTAGCTTTTTCAAATAACTAGGCTAAACCAAGCACCAATTCAACCCTGTGGAGCTCAGATGCCAAGATAACTTTAAACAGAGTTAAGATAAAATTCAAGTCACATTCTTTGATGACTGCAGACAGTTGCAGCTTGCTGATGTTGATCAGCTTTAACGAGACAAAGAGAAAAATATTTATAACTGTGGTCAAGAATATCGTGGTTATAAGCAAATGCTGTCAGCCACAAAACAAATGTTTAAAGTAGCCTATCCTATTGCACTTCATGACAATTGTTGTAATATGCAAATAATAATTTGGTTGTCATATCCCCATTTCAACAACATATTGGTGTCGACCTTGTACCGGTACTGTATTACATTATATCAAAGTCCTTCTAAGTGTCTCTGATTATATTCACTAATTCAAATTCCAATGTTTATGCACAGTGAAAAAAAAAATGATCTGAGGATCTGAGAAATTACATCTGATACCCAACACAACCTCAGCATATGCCCGAGCTCCTTTACGTTATCAAACCCTAGTGTAACTAAGTCACTTTCACTGTGCCTTTTAACTCTATTTGGTTTGGCAATGCAGGCAGCTGAAAGTAAAACCCATATACATTAGTAAACATTATCCGCAATGTAGCAAACGCTAAGCTAACTTGCTCGCAGAGTATGTACAAATCAGCTGAGGGGGAGCACAACAGCAAATTAGCTAGACAGCTGTGCTGCCAAGTTAAGCCAATGGCGGGAGGCTCAGCAGAAACTGCCAGAAGCATAATTCACGTTTCAATCGCCGCTAAAGGTCAGCCAGCTCAACCGAGTGCACGGCACAGAAGTTGTTGCAAGCTTGCACACAGTAGAACAAGCAGCCCCCTTCGCGATGCCCCATGTTGTGTTGACACAGAGTTTGATAAAATAGCCTTTTAACCTGGACTGGGGTGATATCTATGCTAGGTCAAGCTAACCAGTTCACGATCCCAACATACAGTAACGTTACAAGATGTTTGACTTAACCAACGAAATGAAGCTGAGTGAACAGGCCCGGTGGCTGTCATTTAATTTGACATTACAAACAACTAACGTTATTCCGTTACTTTTATGTCCTACTGACATAAGCCACATGCATTTCAGTTCACGTGCAGGCTCAGTTGCCTCAAACTTAACCGGGCTAACTAACGTTATCCTTTCGACTTTGCACCAGAGTTGCCACGTTACACCACCGTTTGGGAGCAAGAAAACGAGCAATCCCTTGTATTACGAGCTTTACACCAACACGAAATATTTACCATTATTATTCTCAGCAAACGTTAAATAAAGACTTTTAAATAAAACCAGCAAATAACGTTATGTAACGATTACTCATCGAGGCTGTCGCTTAGGCTGGAAACGAGAATGAGTTGTTTTACCTGTAAAAGTCCAGTATGTAAAACTGTTTGTATTTCTCTGATGGGACAGACAAAAATTCGGCAGCTCATAAGTCAGAAACAGGGACGGAAGTGTGTAGTAGAGGTGCTATCATTGATGGATATTTGGCCTATCACTACTCGAGGAATTCCAGGATCACCAACAACAAACA
Organism: Sardinella longiceps; assembly: GCA_027497455.2. Taxonomy (NCBI): domain Eukaryota; kingdom Metazoa; phylum Chordata; class Actinopteri; order Clupeiformes; family Clupeidae; genus Sardinella; species Sardinella longiceps. The sequence continues at coordinate 21,202,973 of JAODXP020000018.1, read as the reverse complement.
TTTTGTATGGGCGTGTGCGCAGTGATAGACATACCGATCACCTATGAGAATATAGATAGCCGCCACCACTGAACGCCATAAAGGGGTGGGTATATGTCAGGGGCGGGATATAAAGGGAAGGCTGTGTGCTAAAACGGGTATGGATGAGTGTTATTTATAAGCACTGTCATATTTCACAGTTAGTTCTGACAGCTGTTCCTTACAAGTCCTCTGCAATTCTCTCTACAGTAGAAGCTGCTATATGTGCATTTTCACCCTAAATTTTTCAGTGAATTAAGTAAATCACCTCAGAATGTTATATGGCACAAAAGAAATCACACTGAATTAGAAATTTTTAAAGGAGACAACAAACGTCAATATTAAAGCGACAAAGAAGCTAATCATGATATGGTATGTTAGACAAGTAAACAAGTCAAGTAGGCCTACTAGTCAAGTTGTATTATTACTATTTTAAATGCCTGTCTTTTGCACGCGTTATCGTTGATATTTGACCATTTCGTTCATCACAATTCAGTAAGATTGCTATTTCGCCACGAGATGGCAGAAGTGGACAAAATTGCTGTTACTGTCTTGGCTAAAACAACTCGCGCTATGGATGGAGATGCCAAAGTCTTTGAAAGAGTAGGCAGCATGGGCGATCTGTAGATTTAATTTTAGATATAGGCTACACAGTTACAAGCACAGTAATTGCTGGTTTACGTAAACACGTTTCAGTTTTCTTTAAGCAGCATAAATTGTATAAAATAGCTTAAAATAAATTAAAATAACACAACATAACATAACATAATATAACAGAGAGTGCTTCGTCTGTACACAAGGCTACCATTAAAGGCTTGCATTATTTAGGTGGCATCATTATGTGGGATTGACTTTGCCATTGGGGGAAAATTTCAACTACAAACATGCGAGGTGGGCTAACGGATTTGGGGGCGGGCATATCATCCCCACATGCTTAGTTTGTCAAACATACACCCACATCCTACACAGTCTACCGGTTGGGCGAAACGGACCTCATGCCCAACAGTGACATCACAAGTCTTGACCAACTGACCTCGTAGACTTTGCGATGGACAACAGATTTAAATCGCACTGACATCGTAGACGGATGTGGCAACAATTTGGATAAGCTTTTATTCCAATGTTTGCAACGCCTGTAGTGGCACATTGACACTAGGCTTCTACAAGACCACACTTCTGCGTTGCCAAACTTGAGTTAATGACGAAGACAAGGCAAGACGCAAATTCGCCGTGCGCGCGACCGAACAAGCGCCGAAGTGGCCAAGCGATGGACAATGGAGAGGGAGACTCTTGCGCGCAACCAGAGCAAGCGCACGGACGACTGTTTGGAGAGCAGCACGCGCCACTTCACGGTAACGGACAACCCCAAACAAATGAAGTTCCGGTGCCAATTAAACTTCAAGATGTACAACCAAGCAAACCTGTCAACAAGACCAGAGTAGGAACGGCAACCCTCCGGCGCACCCCGAGTGGAGGAAAAGAGATGAAACCAGAGAAGGGGAAAGTGTCTGGGAAAGTAAAGCAAGCCAGCAGTGGAAGCCAAAAGAGTCGTAATAAATCGTCTGGCCGGAGGAAACTCTCCGACGCTAGCAACACTTCTGACGAACTGAGTAAAGACTCTGGATGCGCTACTGGAAAGCTTTCATCCGCAGACAGCAGCTCGGAGATGTCAGACTGCACGTCGGAAGAGAACAAACTCTCCACAGATACCCAGTGCAGTGACATCGAGTGTAATAGCCGGGATGGAGACAGGACTGACTTGGGAGACAGTATCTCGGATATCAGAAGTGAAGACACAAATATCATCGGTCAATCAGGGGCCAATAACACCTTGGCGCCTGGAAGTGGATTTGGCGAGGGTAGCATCTCCCCTGCAGACGAGCGGTCCTTCGCCTCACTTGATAGTCGTTTGAATTTTAGCTCCTCTGTGGCATTTTCTGACCTGACAGGAGAGTTTGTTGATGGAATGCATGATGAACTTGTCCGAGAGATCGATGATTTAAGATCAGAAAACGAATATTTAAAAGTAAGGTTTTATCACTTCTCATCTCATCTCAAATTTTGGCTATCTTAAAATAGATTTAAATATGCCTAATTTCACTATTAAAATAGTGACCATTAGCCTAAGTGCAATTACAGTGCGCACTTTGCACGTGGGTCTTTGGATTAACGCTTCAAGAACCGATTACACTTTCGCTAATTATCTTGAGTGTCATCCGTCATTGTCAAGACACGCGACTTCAGGACGAGGTCATGGCGCACAATTGAATCCACTTTTAATCCCAAAACAAGTAGTGAGAATTAGTCGACGCGACTCGGCTCGGTGACTCGGTGGCATAGATGACTCGGTGGTATAGTTGGTAGACATCTGTGATGGCTTACGTCAGTGTACACAGTGCCATCCCTGGGAGGAAGGCGCACGGTCGCAAGCACATGCACAGCACGTTTATCGAAGGCCCTATGGAAATATAAGTTGAAAAGTTTCAAATATATACAGAGCATAATTATATATCAATACATAAGACGTCAAAGCACCAGCACCGTAATGTATTAAGTGATCAGCCATGGAAGTGTTGGGAATGTAGGTAGGGGCAGAGGTCACCACCAGGGTTAACTTACTTTTACACTATTCTCAAATGTTCCTCGCTGTTCTCATTAATGAATACATTTAATGTGAGGGAAAAGAATGACATCTGAAGACTCAAGTTGTCCACAAAAGCAAAATGAGATTGTGAAAATTATAGTATATCAGTTTTGAACATTGCATACTGAGCGAATGATACAAATAAAATGAATGAAACAAGAGTATTTCTAGTATTGCAGGATAAAGTTCCTCTGGTAAATGTCTACTATTATTCCAAGCACTCAGAGAAATGTGTATGGGAGATGAGGGTGCACTATTTAAGATGGCCTACTCTATGTGTATGATACATGTACAGTCTTCTATACTGTTGATGAGTAGGCTAGTATACAGGCACTCATTGTTGTTTGATTGGACTATACAGGATGAGATGGAGGAGCTGCGCTCAGAGATGCTGGAGATGCGAGACCTGTTCCTGGAGGAAGATGTCTACCAGCTGCAGGAGCTGCGGCAGCAGCTTGACCAGGCCAACAAGACGTGCCGCATCCTTCAGTACCGACTGCGCAAGGCAGAGAGACGGAGCCTCCGTGTGGCCCAGACTGGGCAGGTGGACGGAGAACTTGTCCGTGCACTCGAGCACGATGTCAGGGTGAGTATTTCTCTGTGTGTGTGTGGCTGGTTGTCTGTGTGTGTGTGAGAGAGAGAGGGGGAGAAAGATTGAGGGGGTTGAGAGGGTTGTGTTTTACTGAGCTTCAACAGGATATGACTATTGTGCATGTGTGTGTGTTTTTCAGCAGTAAAGGGTTCATCAGGTTTGTGAGCTTGGTTGAGTCTGTGATTAATATGTATGAGTACCAGCAGAATGTTTAGTTTGAGGAAAACTGAAACAGTAGGTTTCCTGTCCTTCAAGTGTGATACTGAATTCCATCTCTGTGCTTCATCTGACCAGGATGTTTGTCAGGAAGCCCATGTTGCACAACTTACAAGCTGAAGAGAAAGCACTCGGTTTACTGAGTCAGACTGTAAACGGCACTGCATGTAATGATTATCTTTGCCCTCTCATTATGAATCATCAGATGTATCTTTCTATAAAGATGTTTTACGCAAAGCCCTTGTTTAGATTGTGACTCAGCCATACCCTGGTAAATTTATAGGTTTGGAGAGGCAGTTGCTTGTATATGTTGGAATGTGTGAAAAGGAGAGTGTGTGTGTGTGTGTGTGAGTGTGTGTGTGTAAGTGTGTGTTTGTGCGGTTGTAAATGTGTGTAAGAGTGTGTTTCTGAATGTGTCTGTGGTGTGTGTGTGTGTGTGTGTGTGTCAGTGTGTGTGTGTGTTGAAATACCCCCACTCTGGAGGTAGCCCAACTCTGAAAAGGAGGGAACTCTCTCTCTCTCTCTCTCTCTCTATGCCAGTCAGCCAAACAAACCCACTCATTTGCTCATTTCCCTGTGGTAGGCCACTCACAGCCGAAGCATTCTTCGGTTTGAAACTACACAGCCAATCAGTAAGCGGGGGCTCTTCCAGGAATTCCGGGGCATTATAAGACTATCAGTGCAGCAGGAGTTACCACATCAAAGACTGCTTCAGCACCAAAATTGCTCCATGCTCTGTGTAAATTCCTCTTATGCCCTTGTAGCTGTTTATCATGGAGAGAAAGTTGCATTCTAGGCAGAAACTCTGCTCCACATCTTCACTCCCTGAACAAGGCACTCCAGAAATCAAGCACTCTATCACTGTACTTTTACATTTTGAAATGGCTATATCTGTCAGTGTGATTTTCAGCTTGTAATGTCTTTATCACATATTAATTAGTCATATTATCTAAATTCTTATAATACTGGCGAACTGAACTGTTGGGTGATTCAGTAAAGACAATGCACATTATTGTCCCAGTTATCCGTTAACACTTGATACCTTTGGCAAATAGGTGGAAGACTTTTACAGCCATGTAGGCACTATGAGAATGGCTATGCTCAGTCTATTTCAATGTCCCGTGGGAGAAATTGATACCCTGTTTTGTGCAGTGGGCTAATAAAAGTGTGAGTGTGTATGTGATTGGTTGTTTGGTGTGTGTGTGTGTGTGTGTGTGTGTGTGTGTGTGTGTGTGTGTGTGTGTGTGTGTGTGTGTGTGTGTGTGACCTCCACCCAACATCTGCCATTTGAAAACTCAGGTTGAATTTCAAACCATCAGGCATAATCTACACCCAGGAAGTGCTTACTATCAGACTTTGATTGTCTTTATTTCTCACTCATCTTCTTCTCCGTTTCCAACTCATATCCAACAACTCACAGCAGGAAATGGGAGATGTCACCTTTAACCGTTGTTCCTCAGAGGAGATCAGAGCAGAGCAAAACAAACAACAAAAAGTTCTGAGCCTTTAGAAAACAGCATCACGCGTACAGAATCACATGAAAACTACAAAGACATCTTAGCCTCGGTCCTGCCATGAGGGAAGAATCATGCACTGTAACATAGCAACCTCAGCAACAGAACAACACCGGGGTTTCTTAAGAATTATCTCTGCGGTTATGTAATTGATGTTCCTATCATAAGGATGTGGACTGTGTCTCAGCTCTGCAACAGATCATGAATAACGAAAGTCAAAGCAAACCATAGTTAAACACACACACACATACTGTAGACACACATACACACACGCATAGACCCACACAAACACACAATTGGATCACCCCCAAAAAACAGGGATAATTCTGTAAACATACAGTAAACAGAGGCCATGCAATCAAAGAGAAATACTGGAAGTTAGTAGGGAAAACACAGCCCGTCTATTTATATCTCTGTGATGGTGAACCTGTGATTGAACAAAGGCTTCTCTGTCAGGTGGCGAAGAGTGTGTCCCTGCGTCTGCACAGCGAGCTGGAGTCCGTGCAGAAGAAGAAGGCCCATTTGGAGTGGGAGAACGAGGAGCTGCGTGAACGCATGCAGGACCTGGAGGTGGCCAATCAGGTGCTGCAGTCCGAGATGGACAAGACCCGAGAGGTATTGACCGTTCTCATCCGCTAACTTTCCAAACGCTACACCATGCAACACTCAGCGCATTCACATACGCATTCATCTGTTCACAGTTACACAAAGAACCACAATCTAGTTACATTTCAGTAGGATAGAGAGAAGCACAGTAAGAAACTTTTGCATGATAAAAGTTGTTTGCAGTGGAAATAATAGGATTGTCTTGATATTTAGTCTCTAATAGGATACAGAGAAATGACCTTTCTTGACCTTTCTAGATAATTACATTTTGTAGATTCATACAAGATATGAACAAAAGAACAGCTAACTGAGCATAAAACCCTAATAAAGATCTAAGGCTCTCAGAAAAAAACTTTACTTTTTTAATGTAATCATTAAACATCAAACAAGACATGATGCATTGTGTGACAGTATTATCTGAACTCCAAGGCTGAACAAATGAGACAGAAATATATGTGGAGCCATTACTGTGCCAGAGCAGAGGTCTGTTAATGGTGTGGCCCATCAGCTAATGCAACACAGATGTCTTCCCACTGCCTGTTTCCCATCCTTTCTGCAACAGTCTTTAGGGGTCATACTTTGAGAATGGGGTCAGCTTGAGACTATACTGTGACTGCAGACTTCCACGCTGCACAAGTGGTTGCATCAACACTGTGAAGACACACCGTACTGTATTTCATACGATCCTCTGTAGTATTTGACAGCTCAGCTGGGCAGGGATCGGGGTTGTGTGAGCTACATGTAATTTTACGATGCCTCACACCACCAACACAGCCCAACCCAGGCAGCCCTTTACTGTCCCACTGGCAAGTTAAAGGGGGGTTCTAGATGCCCTTGAACCTGGGGAGCACGCACCCACGGGCGTGGTGGACAGCTGGCTGTAAGGCAGGGCAGTAACTGCATAGCATGTACGGGTTGAGTTCCAGGCAGGCGCAGCTGACACCCTTCACAGTCTCCCTAGGGGGGCAGGGAGAGACAGAGAGAAGGAGAGAGAGAGAGTGGAGGCAGACAGAGAGAGGATAGAGAGGCAGAGAGAAAAGAGAGCAGAGAGACAGGGAAAGAAAGAGAGAAATGCAGACTAAAAGAGAAAGACAGAGAGAGAGAGAGAGAGAGAGAGAGAGAGAAAGAGAGAGAGAGAGGGAAATGTCTAAAAATAGATTAGTAAGAGGCGATCCCTGCAGCTTTCTCCTTGTCTTACGTCCTCTTGGCTCCAAGGACTTAGATGTGTCTGAATGTGGGTCAAGATATGTAATTACTGTAGAAATGTATAACGTTGCGAAAAACATTGAAGAGCCTCTGACTTTTAAAGCCACGCATTTAAGTCTGTGACCACTGCAGCAGTCTCTCGCCCTGGCTCTGGTCAAAACCCAACTCTCACAGAGCCTCCATTAAAACATGTTCCTCTTTGCCAGATTGGGGTTTTGTTTTACCTCCTCCTGGGTCTCCTCCTCCTCCCGTAGCCTCTCCTTACCTTGTCTGTAATGAAACGGGGCCCTGGGGTTTTCCTTCGGTGGCAGGGCCGTCCCCATCCCAAGCCCTCCACCACCACCACCACCCCCTGCATGTGCTCAGCTCTAATCCAGGATTCGGTGCTTAGGGGCGGATCGCAGCGGCTCAGCCTCAGTCCGCTCATCTCAAACAGCTGCTCTCTTCCTCTGATCCTTACATGCAGGCAGCCAGGCAGGCATGGCAGGTCTCGCACACACAGCGATTACCCAATGCTGCGCCAATGGACACAGCATTAGGGACTACTATGTTTTAGGACTTTTTTTTTTAAGTCATGTACTGTAGATGATATGCCAGTTTTGCTGAATGTAAATCAATTTTGTTTCCTTACTGGTGGTGTTGGAAGAAGTGGAGTGTCTGGTAAAATGCGTGAACAGTGTGCAGACTATTAGTTACTTTGGTTGATTCATCTTGCTCCAGCCCAGTGTAGGGAATATATCAATTTTTGTGTCTACAGGCAAATATTTTAGGTGAATAATGGGTAGGAATGATTGACCTGTTGACACAAATTGGCATTTATAGGCCATTTTACCGCTTTATGGACTTGTGCCTCTTTGGACCTGTGCCTCAGTGTGTGTGTGTGTGTGTGTGTGTGTGTGTGTGTGTGTGTGTGTGTGTGCATATAGCAGGAGAGGGGGATTCAAACAGGGACATGGACAGGGTGGTCTGGCCATAAGCCTTAGGGGTTTAGTCCTGCCAAGCAGCAGATTTCACCACCATCCACCAACCCAACATTTCAGCAACTCCTCTCCAGACAAAACATGCATTCACATAACACACCCAGCAAGTCCTGTCTGGCTCCGTGAACACTAATCTTCGGGTAGTCATACCCTAAGTCCGCTAAATGACCAAAGTCTAGAAATTAATTAAGACGGCTATTTTCTTTAAGCCTAAATGACAGTAGGTAGCAGGTCCCCAGTGAGGCTGGATGGCTGAAGTTATTTTTATGGCAGTGTGGGCATCCCTTGTTATTGGGCCTCTTGAACCCCACACTCAAAAGGCCCCGACAAGGTCAGAGACAGAGAGACTGACACCCATAAAACATTCCTGTCATATTCATCACCGCAGAGATGTTTCGCTCGAATGAGCTTGGAGTTACTGTGCCTGACAGAGCCGGTCATCTGTTGTTTTAAAGGGCTAACGTTAAAGAAAGAATCCATCCAAATGAAATGGTTTAGCATTGCACACATACATTTAGACATCCTTTTGTTTCCTCCATAAAAGCACTGTGAGCGAGTGACCTGGTTTTGTGTGAGAGGAGGTATGTGGGCAGGGTCGTTGCGTTACCCGATCTGAGGGTCTGTAAGTGCAGGGACTGACACTGGAGTCTCTCTGGAGATTATTGGGGAGTGATATCCCCCCAGACACTCCTATCAAAGCTGACCCCATTCTCACATTTACGGGACACCAGGGAGAGAAACTGTAGTTTGGGGAGCACTCCAACCTTTTATTGCCATGTTTCCATATTTCTTTTATTTCAGCCCGTAACTTACACCATCTTCACCATTACAAACACAGAGACACGAAGACAGCATTAGAGAGATTATTCTTAATGAATACTAGTAGACTACTATTTTGAGAGCACTGCTTTGAGAATCAAAAGAATTCTCAGTCATTTTTTTTTCATCATACTTTTATGTACAAAGACACCCTTGTGTTTAATTGCAATAGTTACACATATTGCACGTACTGTATCTATGAATCAAATTCATTCAGTCCTCAGCACACTGGACTCTTTTGAAGACTCTGATCATTTCGTTCCACAGAATTCTTTGAGGAGGAGAAGCTTAAGGTCAACAACTGCCAAGCCTGAAAAGAAGCTTTCCCCACAGGTAAATGATGCTTGCACATAAAAAGAGTGCATCTGATGACTTCTCCAGCATACTGCTTTGCCCTGATTTGTAGTGGAAACAATGTGAGCTATTGGGTGACATCCAGTAACACAAATGTATGTAAAAAAGTTATACCCGGACAAAGACTCATATCCAGGCAAGGTTATTCAATGAGACAACGTTTTAAAGGGATATTTCACCTTTTTATAAAAGGGTTGTTCACCCTCTTGTCGGCAAGAGCTATTTGGTTTCAATGCATGCATTTCCCTTGTTTGGCAGCCCCACTATTAGCTTAGATTAGTGTAGTAGCTGGAATACAGTGTAGCCAAGTAGAAAATGACTTCTTGTGACCTATGCATTCACAATGACAAATGCAATGAGCAAAAAAGTAGTGCTGCTAATAAAGGTGACTTCATAGACGCTGGGAAAGCAGGTGCTGCGTGATATCTCGATGCTCAGCTAGGAGTGCTTTGCCAGAATATATAGTTTGAAGTCTTTATCTACTCAGGAAATGGCTTCATCTTAATTTGCATTGGCATTTGTACAGATTACGAATACACAGGTGACTTTTGAAAGACTTATTATCTCATTGCTTTGCATTCCAGTGCCTATGCTTGGCTAAAGATAAAATTGGGGTTGCCAGACTAGAAAAACACATGTGCTGAGACCAAAATGCTTTTATCCACATATGTAACTCCTGGTAAGATGGTAAATAACCCAATTTCATAAAAGGGGGTGCATCCCTGTAAAACACGTGTTGCTCTAGGCATTATGTGACACTGCTAATGATTTTGCATGGTAGTACACTATCCTCATGGATTTGTCTTTCAGGATGACAGTGCTGATCTGAAGTGCCAGCTCCACTTTGCCAAAGAGGAATCTGCGCTCATGTGCAAGAAGCTGACCAAGATGGCTGCCGAGAACGAGACCATGCGCGAAGAGCTGGCAAAGTACCGCCTGCTCTATGGTGACGTCGACAACACCCAGGTGTCAGACAACATGGCCAACTCACCCCTCGCCCGTGAGGCAGAGGTCAAAGTTCACTTGCGGTTGGTGGAGGAAGAGGCGACGCTGCTGAGCCGGCGGATCGTGGAGCTGGAGGTGGAGAACCGCGGGCTGCGGGCAGAAATGAGCGAAATGAGGGATAGAAGAGGAGGAGGAGGAGGAGGAGGAGGAGGAAGAGGACGCAGAGGAGGTGGAGGGGTGGAGGAGGAAGAGGAGCCAATCGTGGGGGCAGGGGAGCATCTTGCTGTGCCCGCCTGTGTGAATGGACTTGAGGTGAGTGAAAGACAGACTGCTGTCGGTCAGAAGGACACTTCACAGGAGGCGTCTACAACATTGCTTACCAAACAAATACAAACAGAGGAAAGAGGGGATTCAGTGGGGGTCCCCAACGAAGGTCCTGATAGGCAGGAAAAGCCTTCCCCTGAGGATCAGGAAAAGGCCAAGAAAAATGGCGCTGATCCCTTGAGCTCCTACTCAGATCTTGAGCTGAAAGACCTGAAGACTCTTCTCGCTCTTCGTGATCAGGCTCTGCTGGTCAGCTCGGCCATTGACCTACTGAGAGCCGCTCCTGCCAAAAATGGCCTCTCTCCGTCCTCCAACCAAAAAACCCCACCACTGTCCCCTTACCTGGTCAAGCCAGAAGCGGACCATCACTCACCAAACGCCCTCCCCCTTCCTCATCCTCGTCCCAGGGACCTGCCTATCCTAAGCCCCCTTTCCAATGAGTTGGACCTCCTGCAGTTCCAGCTCCAGGCTCTTCTGGAGCGAGTGAAGAGTTTAGAGGACACTACAGACCCCAGAAAGGCCCACAGCAGCTGGGGACCCTGTGAGCCCAAGCCAACAGAGGAGCAGAAGGAGGCCCTGGTGCTGAACGTGGACCTCTCCCCTGGGTGCCCATGCGATCAGGACACCCTGGTGCTCCTCACCCTGCAGCTGCGTTGGTTCCTGCAGCAGTGGCGACAGGGAGAGGAAGCCAAGGACCTGTTTGAGGTAAGGAGCGATGAAAATGAGAATCAATCGAGCATGATTCCCCTTTTGTTTTAGAGGATAGCACTGTAAATGTAGATGCACTGAAACAGATTAATCGTATTACCATTAGCAAAAGCTAACATAATAATACAATAACATAGTAGCTTGTTACATTCTAATAGAGGTTATTTATTTGTTACAAAAGCTGTAGTAAATAATACAGGAGTTGCTATGACAATGCCCTATAAAAAGCCCTTTGCTTATTAGATGATGACGACAGATCATGTACTCTGCAATGAGGTATGACAAGTTAAAGTGGAACAAAATTGTTCCCCGATGAGAAACTTCAAACAGGACAAGGGAAAATAAATGGTCCTTGGAATGATTACATTTATGTGGACATTTGTTATGTTCCGTGACTGATTGATTAAATGTGGGAGGAAGTATCCAGGGAAAGGTCAGTGCTGAAAGACGCCATGAGCGTTAGCACAAAGATGGCATAAATAGATAGCTGGGAACGTTAATGGACTCTGAGAGGAGATTGTCACAGAGAGTCTGCATCATCTCAGGTGGACTGTCAGAAGAAACTCCGGCTTCTGATGGAGGGGGAGGAGGTGTCGGACTGTGAGGAGACCAATAAGATGAGCCCCACAGCCTCAAAGCCCTTCCCCAAACAGGTGAAACGAGTCTTACACTGGCTACACTTCTCTGGGAAACAGGAATAAAAAGGAAGAATAATCATATAAAAGTGCAATCTTATTGAGGTGAAGAAAAGAAAATTAAGATTACTCTTGGAATTGGGACTCTAAAATCCAAAATGAAAATAAAACCACTCACAGCTAAAATCATAGAAGTACTCAGTAAAAAAATTCTGCTGCCTATCATTGAAAGCCACTATAGCCATTAGCCACTGTAGCTTTGCAAACAGTATTCTCAGAGAACTGTATCTGTTGAGCCCTGAACTTAACATCCATGAAATTCTTGTGGTAAATCTCCAAACATGCTAATACCCAGCACTCTGTAACTGTGTAACTGTGCATGGTGTCGTCCCCCAGGTGGACAGTGCTGAGGACATGGTTCTGGCGGACCTGAAGACGGCCATGCAGGACCTGTCGTCTGAGCTGCAGGAGGAGAGGCGGGCAGGGCTGGAGATGGCACAGCAGTTTGCCCGTGCCAAAGCGGCCTGGGCGGTGGAGAGGAGCGAGCTCAGGACTCTCATTAGCAGGGTGAGGGGGTGGGGTTTGGGTTTGGATTTGGGTTTGCCAAACGACACACTGGTGGGCAACATTCTGGATGTCTTCTTCATGAATCACAGTTCCACACAGTGTGTTAGTCACTACAGCTGCTTGCAAGCACATACACTCACACTGTAATTGTACTATTCTTGTTGCAAACTATTTTTTTCAGTGGTAACACTGATACAGATTCAACTACTGGAATAATGTACACTTTAATTATATGTGGTCGTCACTAGTGCACTTTTAGTACTTTTTTTCTACAAGTATATCATTACATAAATGCATGAATACAGTTAGTCCATATGAATTCAATTCATTTTAGTCATGTGGTCATGTCTTATTTTCTTCAGCTGGAGGGCACAGTGGCAGTCTGCAAGCCCTCAGTGAAGAGCTTGCCAGGTCACATGGTTGTGCCTTAAGATTTTATGTTTTTTTCTTTTCTCAGCTTGAGGGTACAGCCAGCAAAGCCTCGATGAAGAACCTGCCAGACCTGAAGGTGGCGCTGCAGCGGGACCACGTGGAGAAGCTACAGCACCTGCTGGCCGACTCGTACGCGGCGGTGATGGAGCTGACGAGGCAGACGAAGGTGCGCGAGCGCAACTGGAGCTGCGAGAAGCAGGAGCTGCTGGAGTACCTGCATCAGTTGCAGATGGAGCAACAGGGCCTCCACTCCAGTGGCCAGGCCAAGATGGCCGAGGTACATCAACATCTCTCTTCATTTGTTTCACTGTAGGCGACTAAAGGTGAAAAGTAGGCCTTTGGTCTTTTTTTTTTTGCCCTCAACAGCGCCTTCAAGGCACTACCCCCCTAAATCTAGGGTGTGGGTGAAAGTTAAGGGGGTTAGGGTTATGGTGCTTTCACACTGCATCCGTCCGTCGACGGATCTCATTGACTTTGAATGGAGCTTTCGCGAAATGCATTGTGGGTCCGTCTGTCCCAAGGTCTCTGTTCCGTCCGTCGAAAAGTTGAAAAGTGTTCAACTTTTTAGCTGGCGACGGATCCGTCCAACAAATCAGAATTGAGAGAATTGATTACCCCTCCGTCAGACACCTCCCCCGTCGTCCGTCAACGGACATGGACAGTGTGAACGTAAGGTTAGGGTTAGGATTATGGTAGGGCCTTTCAGGCAGTGCTACCTGGAAGATGCCTTTGAGTGCAGAAAACAGCATAGGTCTGAAAATATGTACTAGTGAGTGCTTTTATCCAGGTTGAGACATTATCAGGAGCCAACCATTTATCCGACTGCTCCACCATCACCTCCTATCTCATTTTGTGTTCTTTTCCTGCTGTCCCAGTTCTCTGTGCTCTGCATGTGAACATTTAAGTGATTTCTACTTTGCAGCTTTTACAGTGTGATTGCAGTTGAAACTACTGACATTTAGCATCTCGTAGGGATGTTTGATAGACTCTTGAAGTCATCAGCTCGATTGAAAAGAGATTTACTTCCTCTACACACAGGGTTTCACATTGTATAACCCAAAGTCAAAATGGGTAATTCTACATCCAAGTAAGTCAGTAAGTCAGTAAGAAACTTAGTGAAATCCCAGAGTGAACTCAACTGCCCCAGAGGAGGTACACGAGGAGCCATCAAAAGACGGACGTCGGCGGTCGCGTGCCCACCGAATTTAGGCTAATCCGCTGTTTGGGCTGCAGCGGAGCGGGCAGTGGGCCTATGTACTGTAAGCTGCAATCTGGTCATTGCGGCCAAGGCCCGGACTTAGACTTTCCGCACTGACCGGAGCGAGTGAAACGGAGCAGTTGACAGATCAAGAGGAAGTTAAAACAAAATGAAAAGGGGGAAACCCAGATTCTTTTAGCCTTTCACTCAGGCCCGTGACCCACGGTACACACAGTTGCCTCAGACCCTTGTGTGTGTTTTATGGGTCCGAGTCAAAACTGACTTGAGTTGTGAAACATTTTGCTTTTTATAGACGAGCGGTCATGACTGTATTCAACATATAATTTACTGCTGTCTCTGCTTTGATGACTTTGTAGTTTTGCGAAATCTTTGTTAATTTTTTTCAGATGAAATAGTTCCTGGCCGTGGATTTGTGTGTTGCGCTTTTTTTCCCCTCTTATTTACCCCAAGGATCATAATCCCTCCTCCTCCCCTGGTCCCTGACACAGTTTCCTCAGGCAGATTTTTTCATTTGATTACTGTGCGACCATAAATGCTCAAAATGAGTGGGTTACCCCACAAGTCGACAAAATGAGATTCCTTCCTTTAACACAGCTGAGGAGCCAAATGGTAATTTGGGTTGGCTTCATTTTTAAGGCTACAAATCCTGTCATGTCACTTTGAGCCATTCACATGCTCTGATCTTTCTGTTAGCTGCCAAAGCATTTTTTCAGCCCAATGCAACTAAAGCTGTTTGTGCTCTCTTTCAGTCTTCTGGGAGCAAGATGGCCGAAAATGGACGATCCTATGGGATAGAGAGGTCAGATTTTTCATTAAATGGATATATATTTTTTAAAGGCCGAAACCACACAGGATTCACTATTTTGTAATAACTTATCCATTTAGCAGTTTACATATATAAATACATACATGCATGCATACATACATTCATACATACATACATACATACATACATACTGTACTCTTTTAAACAACACATTTTTGTTTCCAAATAAAAAAAATACTTCTTACCTTGCGGTATAGCAATGATATTGTAATGTCAATGACGCTGAGAAATAACCCCCTTTTTATAACTATTATATTTTCATATTTCATCTATTTCCCAACAGGAACAAACCCAAGTCAACACCATCTGATGTCTCAGATAAAAACTGGCTGTATCTCAGCCAGGAGGCAGCATTGCTGGACCAGCCTGACGCCTATAAGACCTGGGACTGCCCCATCATGCCCCCTAGGTTCCCTGGACTGGACCTCCAGCAGGAGCTGGACCAGAGGAGCCACACAGCCCCGGAGAAGACCTCTCTTCGGATCTACTACAGTCCGCCATCGGCCCGAAGGGTCCACTTGTCCAAGCTGACGTGGGACAAAGAGGACGCGTATGTGGAGGGGAAGACAAAGGAGAAGCAGACTGGAGCTTTCCTGCCAAGATCAGTGAGGACCAGAGCAGGAGACGAGGGGGTTGGGTCTCTGAACTACCAAGGTGGGCTGCCACTGGAGTTCCATGACATGCTGGAGTGTGGTGGCGATGGAGGCAGTAGTCCTACAGGTGGCGCTAACAGGCTCTCCTGTGGCTTCCATCCTCCTCCTGGACTGCCACCCGCTTCGCTTTTGCCGTTCGGGCCCCTGCAGGCGTCGGCCAATCTAAGTGACGACATGAAGGAGATGACGGCAGCTAGCGTGCGTGTAGCGAGCCGGGGGAGCTCTCTGGAGAGGGGCAGGGGCCTAATGAAGGATGCCTGGAGCCAGACTCAGGCTGCCCCCCAGAGCCAGGCGCAAAGTCGGCCGCTATCACAGGCCCACACTGTCAGCACCGGCATGCAGACAGATGGAGTCCGAGGCCTTGCGGCTGGGAAGTACTGGTCGCCCCGTGGTACCACGGCATCGCTGGTGTCTCCCCGGGCCCAGCAGATGTCCTCATCCCTGGAGCGGGTTAGCGGGCGTGTCGAGAAGCCTCAGACGTGCTCCACCTCACCGAAACTTTATCGGCGGCATTCGGCATCTTCGCCCTTCTCCTCATCGTCCTCCTCTTCCTCACCACCTTCCTCTTTCACCTCTTCCTCGCTCTCCTCATCGTCCTCCTTGACCAACTCCTCTAGGCTGGAGACTTCCAAGGAGCGTGGCTTATGGGGTCTGCCCCAGAGGGGATCAGTGGGTTCTGCCTGGGCCCGTTCCACCACCAGCAGAACCGGTTCCGTCACAGCAGGCAGCACAGACAAGCCAGCCGGTCGCAAAGCCGTGGTGCACCGTTACGGACTGGTCCAGGAGTTCCTGCGTAACGTGTGCGGTCGGGGAGACAAGCCGGCAGCAGCTGGGGCTGGCGACAAGCCCGGAGCCCCCACAGTGAGGAGGGACAGCATCGGCTCAATGGGGCAAAAGAAGGCAGAGAGGCCGGCTTCAAGGGTTCCGCTAGTCAGGAGCGACAGCGTGACGAAGATCGTGAACAGGAGGTTCATGAAGCAGGGGCAGAAGGAGGAGACGAACCAGACTCAGAGTCAGAACCAGGCCAGCAAAACTCCCGTCAGCAAAGAGAAGAACACTGCCACTGGGACACTGGAGGTGAGTACAGTAGGTTTTCCCAGCATTTCCATTAAGGAGTCTGAAATGCACAACAAAAGGGACTCGTACTCAGCAAAAAAAAAAAAAACATCAAGTCTGATCAGAGAAATTTAAGAAGTCTGCAAATATGATTGTTGACTAGCCAGTAAAGGTATGACCTTGTGTCCCGGTCTTCTTAAGCTTGAATTTGTACTATTATGATTGTTTACAATACATAGCCAATACAGAGTCTGGGTTCATAGAGACTCAGAACAAGTTATTTTCTTTAAATGCACACACTCAATGGACTCTTAATTGACTATGAGGATCAGTTGGCTGAGTTGACAGGGTACACATCTTTATTAGTGTCCAATGGACCAATGTTTAAAGATGACATGACCTTGTATTTAAACACTGATTTCTGGAAGATTCTCTGAGTATCTTAGTAGAATTGTGATCAGATGTCACTTGCCCCATGACAGACCTTGTTGGCCCCAAGTGCCCCCAGACTTGCCCCCTATGATGACGTTCAGCATGTACTGTACAGTCTGAAATTGTCCTTATCTTTTCCTGAGGGAAAGCAACATAAAGGAGGCTTTCCAAAAACTGCTCAACTCACTCTAAGGCCATGGCTTGTGACCAGCACAATGCCTGTCCTCAAGAGAGCAGTACAAGCCCCCTAGGCGTGAAATTACCCAATACAGAAACTCGTGAACCAAAAGGTTTCTGCCTGGACCTTTTTATTGTGCACAGCAGGCTGAGGAACCTCATCACTCCTTTTGCGATATAACATGGACCACTTAGAACCACAAATGCAGAAGAAATAGAAATACGAAGGGTTGCCATGGACTAAGAGTTTAAATAAGACTATGAGGTTTGTTGTTGCCTGACGGCCTTTTCTGCTCCCGTGTTTGTTTCCCAGAGGGACGCCGCCTGTGACTGCACCTCTCGCTCTCTGACCTCCTGCTTTGCTCGACCTTCTCGCTCCAACCTTCACCACGCCCACGCCCAATGCCGGCTCCGCCCACATGACTTCCCAACAGCAGCTGCGGTGAAGAGCGGCTCTGCCCCTTAGCAACGAGGTTCCCGCAGTCATACTCCCCCCCGGGTCTGTTAACCCTCAACACACACACACACACACACACACACACACACACACACACACACACTCACAGCTGACTGCATTCTCATAGGTCCTTAGAAACCCAAGCCTGGCACCACTCTGAAATTCAGAGCAATCTTTAAGGATGGGTGGAAAGACACTGAACAGATGAATCGTGTCGAGTTCTGCTGCAATTCGATTACCTACAACAGCTGGATTTAGCACTGGGGGGTTGTTGAATAAATACACACATACACGTGTGTGTGTGTGTGTGTGTGTGTGTGAGAGAGAGAGAGAGAGAGTGAGGACTTTGGACCATATGAGAACAAATTTCTCAAGGTATATTCAATAGCATTATCATACATGATTATACATTGTACTGTAAATGTTTTTATTTTGTACATATCATTCTTTATACTCAAACAATGTCTTTAATGACAATGATTAATAAATATATTGCGGAAGTGACAGTGATGCACTTATATAGGCCTACAGTAAATATATACATCATATAATACATAGATATAAATCAATTGATGCAGACTGTGGGTTACTGTGCTTAGTTGCATTGTAGGACATTATTTCAGTAGATGCCTTAATGTAAATCCCCTCAAAATATACACATAAAAGGATAGAAACACCAGAAATGTTTTTCTCTGTACATATAATTTTTCATGTGAAGTTTTAGGTTTAATGATGTATATAAGTAAACGCACAGCCAGGCTCAATACCATATCCCAGAGGAGATCATCAGTATGACCTTAGGGCTACACTGGATATGTTACGGAATTGTAATTGAAGTCACATTATGTGAGAAATACATTGACAAGACTGGTATATATTTTTAGAAAGTTGGCTGCACTGCTGCATCTAGTGTAGTTACCGTAACTGCCAGTTATATTAATCGTAGTGGAGGTTAATTGTTACTGCAGATGTGTCTTTGACTTACTGTAATGCATCCAGTGTAGCCCCCCTGTGATCTTCTAATATATCTGATATACTGAAGTTGTCTAGATTACTATAGTCATTGATGTAAGTACATTATAAGGTTCACCTGGGAGCAAAATGTATGCTGATGCATATGTAAAATGTCTTTGAAAAACTCAATATCTATTCATTTGTAAAAATAAACATTATCACAACTCGTTCTGTCTGGGAAAACTAGCAAGTCATTTGCATAATCATTTTCCTTTACTACAGAAATTTCAAAACATTAATATTTATGGACTGTATGGACAGACTATTCATTGCGTCCATGTTGCCTTTATGTCTCCATTAGAGTTGTCCACTCAGCTCTGTGTCAACTTGAATGAATATCCATGGTTTATGCTCAGTTGTAAGTTGTGCATATTATGTCCAATTGACACATTACAAGCTTATGCTACTTTTTCACCTACAGTACTTGGAATATCCCCTGGTTTGCTGTCCTGAAGTGGTTTGTTCAAAAGCAAATGAGGTATAGAAGTTTTCACTCCTGCTTTTGACTAATTTTGTTAATTGCCTCTGTATTTGTGCTCTAGTTCCCTTGACAACAAGTTCATCATGAGATAGCTAATCACTAGCGCTCTTTGCTAGCTAGCTCCCTGCTTTTCCTTCCCAGCAGGCCAGGTCAAAGTTCGTCCACTGAGAGGGCCAAACTAAGACTCTTAAGAAGCATGACGCATGACACCTGGGCCGTAAGCCGAACTGGACATGTCCCTCTGTCCGTCTCTGTGTTAGTGTGTGTGTGTGTGTGTGTACCACAGTGGTCAGTGGAGCGGGCAGGTCCTGTCTGTCTGCTCGGCTGACTGACTCTGGTTGACCCGAGCAGCTGTGGACTCGGTCACATGCCAACGGGACGGAAACAAGCACCTTCAGCAAAGAGCGAAAGTCTCAGCGCCTTAAGCACTTAATGAGCTGAACGCGTCCCTGGACACTGGACATGTAGCATGCAATGACCGACACCCTCCTTGGAGACTGTCTGCCATTTGGTAGTAAACAACAGGCTGTGTCTGAGCTTCTTAACGGCCATCTCTACATGAACAGCACACAATGTTGGAGTTTGGCATGAGCAGCCTTGGAGTGAGAGTGGTATAACAGTGGTGACTCAACATAAACAAAGACAGCATTTTTAAAAGCCTAGTGTTTTCTTTTTTTTAATACTTTTTTATACCAGTACTTTTACAATGTATGGATGCCATCATTCAAGTAATGTCATTTCTTACTGATCACACCACAAACTCTTGCACCAATTTAGATTTTGGTCAAGTATAAGAAGTACAATTATTTTCTAAAAGCCAGCAGTTCCTGTTTCACTCTCGCTGAAAGCTGACAAGCACCTCTCTTTCTGTTTGGGCTGCTGTAGTCTGCAACAGCTGGCTTCAGTGCAGTCCAGTAAATGGTCTCCCATGGCTGCCTAATGTTTTCATGACAAAGGGTTTCATATGTCCCTGTGGCTGCTTAATCTGGCATGGAAATCAGAGTGGGGAAACAGGAGCCAGGACTGAGAGTCAGACCCCCCCACACACACACACACACACACACACACACACACACACACACACACACACACACACACACACACACACACACACACACACACCAATCACCCAAAAGCTCGCTATGAGACTTTGTAGACAGCATTCATTCATTTTGAGAGCTGCTCTGTGCTGCCAATTAGTTTATAATGAATGAAGGATGCATGGGCCTACTGCACTCAATTAAACTATACTGAGTACTTTTAATGTCACAACGTTAACCACAGTCAATTCCTGCAGACTGGGTGTCCAAGGAGGACATGCTGCTACTTTAGAAATGCTGTCACAGTCTAATGAAAGTCAATTAGATTTTGAAAGGCTCACATGACTCCATTTATGTCTGAGTTTAATAGTGTCTCCATATTTCAAGAGCTCTTAGCTGACATCCATGCTGTTGAAAAGCACTGCCTCCTAGTGGCCAACACTGAATATTACATCTACTTCTACAATGCATGACGATGCATTTATTTTGCTCTTGTATTGCCATTGGATGGATGTATTTATATATATCAACATCAATGTATCGATACCATGCATTTAATGAAGAGCACTCTGGGAAAATGCTTTGTAGACTTAGCCATGTTAATAGGCCTTTACAGCTTGGATAGTTGGTTTACAATGATTGACCTCACAAAACACAATACATATAAAACTCATAAACAGATGAAATATGTGCAAGCCTGACATTTACTTTAGAATAATTGTTGATTGTGGTGAAGTTTGGCTACATTAGATAGAGGACGGTTGAGAAGGCACACAATGAAAACCAACACTGGCAAGTCACCGAGGTGATTGTGGTCACATAAACCTTCAAATGGGACTTTTCTTTAGGGTACAGCTGTACTCTTTGGGGAGAAAAGCAGCTCTCTTTTTTTTGTAAGTGTGATTAGACACAGATGAACAGATTCTCAATGAGGGGACAGATTTGCCCATGAGAGAGCAAAATAAATTGATGTATTCATTTGTTGGTTGTTTTCCATGAGTAATTGTAGCTATGACGTGGGTGCCACCACAGACATAAACCTTTGCCATGCTCACACGCCGGGCACTATGCTGAGGAGACAGCCCGAGAGAGAGAGAGAGAGAGAGAGAGAGAGAGAGAGAGAGAGAGAGGGAGGGGGGGGGGGGGGGCACTCTAACTCCCAGCAGTCTTCCAGAAAACTCCTCAATCACCCAGACTTCAGAGTCATTATCCCAGGACAACCCCAGCACTGGAAAAGATGAATAGCTCCATGCATAACTTGTCTGACATTTATATCACAAAGACTATTCATTATGCATCCCATTTATGCTGGTGTAATAGATATTCATTACTAAAAAATGCTGCTGTGACCCATGATTTTTATCTCCCTCTGAACTCAAGAAACAAGCATGGTCACATTTTTTTAATACCCACACATGTACTAGGACTATTACAAGTCTGAGTGGGCCTATTGAACAGGTTGAGCGGTCCCCGCAAAATAATTCATGCCTCCATCAATCACCACAGTATTAGTGTGTTAACAGAGGTGTCATTAGGTGTTGGCATGCTGTGTTTACTGTTTATGTTAACAATGGGTGTGTGTGTGTGTGTGTGTTTGTGTGTGTATGTGTGTCACAGAGGCAGTAATCTCCTAGATACCAGAATGCTGTGTCCAAAGACTTTGTCTTGTTGTTATGCATATGTTAAGTATGTATCAGTAATCCATGTAAAACCAGCCAAAGAACAGATTAAAGCCTTGGGATAAAATGGCTTCATATGAAATCCACACAAAAACACAGATGAAAAATGTTACAGGGATACTCCTAGATGTGTTACAAAAAAACAATCATTTATGAATATACAATAAATAAAATATACTAAACATTGGTTATTTAATGTAGACAACAAAGTAGCACTGCGTTTTGAAAGGAGACGAAAATTGACACAGGGCATTATAGATGGCATTTCTTCATTTATTAGTTGTACAATTATGAAAAATAATAATCATAAAAAAGACTGGAAGCCCAAGATTATTTACATTTTTTTTTCTGTTCTTTTCTCAGTTCCTGTAGTGAGGTCCACTAGAGTGTATAAGGTACTCTCAGTCGGATGTTAATAATTAGCTATCATGATATGTTGCGCATTAAAAAGACTTTGTCCTCCCTCGGCTCATGACAAATGAAAAAAAAAAAGAAAAAAACATTACAGACTGTACATACAGTACATACATACATATACATATATATAGATATCTATAAAATCAGAATCATTCAAGTATCAAAATACAGATCGCTTGAGGCTATTTTACAATCCCATTAGCATATGTTCGCATCATACATCATCATAGTCATCAATAGAATCTTTTCAGTCCCATTGTAGTTGCTATGGCGATAAGCAAAGGTGCAAACCCCCAGACCAGCAGGACCGCGTGGGGTGTGTGCACAAAGCCGTGCTTCAGAGCACGTGCTGAATGCACCGTACCTCAGACATCCAGACGTACCACAAAAAGAGGCAATCAATAGAAGAGTCTCATTCAGAACTGTTCAAACTGCATTTCAGGAAACACATTTGCATGGACTTGTTTGGCTTCAGTAAAGTTTTTTTTTCTTCCCCTCCCCACAATGTTCTCTTGGCTCTATTCTTCTCTTTCAATGTTTTTGTTTTCTTTCCTCACCTTTTTTCATTTATTATTATCATTTTTTCTTCTTCTTTTTTTTTTAAAAGTTCCCCATTTCATTAGATGGACACCTAGCTTTCGGGTGAGTAACTCACTAAAACATGACAAAGACATAATTATATATACTTATATAAAAACCTACACGCATCCATCCAGGAAGTCGTGATCAGTGATGTCAACTGGTCTCAGGGAGCAAAGAAAAGCCTTGCTTCATTTATGGAAACAGTTCACTCAACTCAATTATATGTCTAGAAGAAATCATGAATATATTTTAATGTAAGAACAGGGGATAAATCTGGGAGTATTTTTTGAGTATTTTTCCTTTTCTTGAATGTCGTGTGAACATATGGGCTTGGGGAGGCTTTTGGTGCAGATGCAATTTGTTAGTGCTACTTTTAAATGCGACTTCCAGTCTAGTATTGCACAGGTATTTAGATGGGGTGGCAAATAATCCTATGTAAAGTCACAGACATTAAACATCGTACCTTTTGCTCCATAAGAGGAAATTCACAAATTTCAGGTGATCTTCACCATAAGCATTTCAAAGAGATGCCATCCAATGATTAACAGCTACAGTATTTTGCATTTTACCACCTGTGATCTACTCAAAGATCTACTGTGATCTACTATTTAAAGAGAGCTGCATTTTGTTTTGACCATTCGAACAAATAAAAGAAGTCTGTTTTTATCATCAATTCACATTGGCTTACAAGGAAATGCCCAGAATATCCTATATAACATAAACCACTCTTCTCATAATGCCACCTAGTGGCCTGGAGGCTTTTCTGCTTCCCCTGTTTACACCTAACAAGTTGGAGGGGCGGGGGGATGAGCGCTTGTGTCCGTTCTCCAGTGAATGCTGAGGGTGAGATGAGTATGCCTGTGGTGTAATGGGGTGTGAAGTCACACCAAGCTCCCGATTAGAGCTGTGATGAGAGACATGCTGCTGCTTCCTGGGTGTTAACGTCAGCGAAGTTAGTGTTCAATTCATGCTTGCAGATGCGCCTGACCCTGAGGATTCTGGGTAACTAACATGGTAGCTCCTTCCTTAGTTTGTGTTGTGTTGTGTTGTGTTCTCAGTGGCTGGGGTGAAGATGGAGGAGGGTGGAGGTTGCAGAGGAAGATGGATGGAGTGACTCCTCTCGTGTCAGTGTATGAATTCTAATGCCGTTAACTGCTGCGGAGACAGCTGGTGAGGGTTTTAAACTCAGAGTGTTGGAGCCAACAGGGGTTATTTTGGTTACCCCTTCTGACACCAAAACCAACTCCACCCAAACAACCCCCACCAACATGCAGACTGTTCACCTCTCCACCACACCAATGCAGCTTCAGCTAGGGGAAGGACACACACACACACACACACAAACACAAAATTGGGGTTTTAAAAAAATACAAATTTAAGCACATCAAACATGAAGAACCAAACCTAAAATAAAAAATTGTGTAAAAAAGTGGAATAAGAATGGATGTTACCAGGGAAGATAGAAAAAAGAAAGCGGTGAGAAGGTTATGGTGAAAAGAAAAAGAGAGCGAAAGAGATTCTTGGGTCTGACTTCCTTAACAGTCATTGGAGCTAACAGGTAGATCCAGTGTTGTTTTAAATGGATTTGAGATGATTAGTCTACCATTTCATTGTCAACAAACCGCACAAATTTAAATTGGCTCTATAGACAAATGAAAACTTTTTAAGCACCCAGGCATGCATGATTGCTACATGTGCACTGAAGTTCATTAAGGCTTTGCTTTGAAGAACTGATTGGCTAGCAAATTTGAAGATAAGGCTCTATGTATAAATGCTAGCTTTCAGGTGCTAACTGTCTCAGTTTTACTTCACCAAAATCCTCAGTGTATTTTTTCTCAGCTTCAAAATGCTATTTAAATGTGCCTGTATCACAGAGTATTCCAACAATGAGACAACACAGGGGAACAGTGAATAATAAAAATGCTACAAATTTGCATTCCACACCTTCAGTGCCCCTGGAACAGATAGACACACCTTGCAGGGACAACAGCAACTCTGAGAAGGTTCTGGTTCAGATCAAATGTTGACCCACCAGACGTTTGCCAGATCGACTTGGCACAGAGGAGACACAGTTGCTGTCTGTAAATACACCGTTTCCTCTAAGGCCCAGTTTGATACTTGAGCTCTTACTGAAGAGCTCGATCTCATCACAGTGCTAAAGCGAACCTCTCTGTTTGGCAGAGTAACAAAGAGTTGCACAAAGTCTCAGAGGAGATGAGCAGTTGAGTGGACTCATCCTCCAACACCACCACCACCCGCCCCACCCCACCCGTACAGTCAAATCCTCTATGTAATGGAAGTCCCTCCGAGAGAGTCCCTTTGAATATACACAGTCAGTCACACACAGAGTGCCTTAGGCTGGGTTCTCACGGCTGAGATCCGTATAGTGTTCGTTTGCTGTGCGCATGTGGGAAACAGGAGCATCAGGGAGACTCCCCTCCCATCATTATATTCCAAGAGTCAGTCATTCCCAAAAAAAATATCAGTTCTCCAAAAATTAATAAAAAATAAAGTAACGTGTTTGTTGTCTATTTTTTTTCCTTGGCTGTTCAATCCCTTCCATCATCCCAATGTATTTTTTCCCTTTGTCTCCTTTTGACTTTTTTTTTTTTTGTAGATTCAAGCTCATCTTGACCCATCAGATCTCAAGAGTTTAAAACAGCAGAAGGAGAAAGATTTGTGGTTGAAGAGCAGAGCGCCTCACAGTGGCCGATGCCTGACGTAGACAGGAAAAGCACCAGAGAGGAGGGAAAAAAATAAGATTTGCATCACTAGAAAAAATGAGACAAGTATTCATCTCCTACAACACAGAAAAAAAGAGGAAGAGGCAATTGCTCTTTAGGTAGTATAGAAAGGAGTACTGCCATAACTTTTGGTAAAGGGGACAAGATGACGGTGGCTGACTTGTTAGATGAAGCAGGACAGGTAGGCAAGATGATTGGTTAATTGGAAGAGACTGGAATAAAGGCATTGGGGGGGAGAAGTTTGCCGTTTGATTCAGTGCAACAGTGCCCATCTAGCCGCCCCACCAGCTCTTTGCACAGCCTTTGGTACTTTGGCATTCCATCAATCAACTTTCAGGGATGGTTGAGAGTAGGCTATGATAGATAGAAAGAAAGAAAGAAAGAAAGAAAGAAAGAAAAAAACATCTGTCAGATGGTGAGTCTCCCAATGGGGGTGTGATGCATCAGATTGTGCTTCCTTAGACAGGAGAAGCTGCTCAGAACGTCATGCTGATGGGAGCATATGGTGGCCAAGCCCAGTGAGGGGAGGTAGGGGTAGGGGGGGGCCGGGGGGCAGGCACTGGATGCGAGCGAATGTACTGTATGCTACCTGGACACCTACTGCCATTTCTGTATCACGTAAGGTACAAATCCATACACAGAGGCCCCAAATGAGGACCAAGAGAGGGTCAGTGTACCCTGGATATAGCTTCTGGGGGGGGGGGGGGTATTTTCTATGGCAGTCAGTGTTCGAGGTTGGCTGAGGAGGGAGATGGGAGGGGGGGCATGGACACAGGCGGAGTCCGGTTAGTTGGAACGATGGCGGCTGTGGCGGGTTCTAAAGAGGAGCAGCTGGGAGAGTCGCAAAAACAGGGCCAGGCAGAGGCAGAGGCATTGGCAGACCCGAGCGGAACTCAGAAGAACCGAGCTGAACCAAGCGCAAACAGGAGCGGAGATAAGGGCAGGAGAGAGGGAAGAGAGAGAGACAGACAGAGAGAAGGAAAGCGAGAGAGAAAGAGAGAGAAAGCGGGAGGGCGGACGGGCGAATGTGATGTCATACTGCAGAGGGGTCCAGCAGTCTTAGGAGTAAAGGAGCCAGCTGGCGCAGGGGTGGCGGCAAGAGATGGAGGAGGAGGAGGACGAGGAGGTGGAGGAGAAGGAGAAGGAGAAGGAAGAAGAGGAAGAACGAAAACAAGGTCCGTTTTGACAAAGCAAAGGAGGGGCAGAGTCACAGTGAGAAGGCACAGAGCTGAAGGTGGAAGTTGGTTTGGGGTGGGGAGTGGTGGGGTGTTGGGAGGGGGGTGGTGGCATCGAGGGTGGAGGCAGGAGAGGTGGAGGAAGGGTGGAGAAGGAAGGAGAGAGGAGGGAGGGAGGTGCCCCACTCAGAATATGGTGGTCTCATACTTGGTGCTGATGGTGCGCTTGGAGTCCTTGGAGTCCACCAGCCACGTGGCGCTGCCCTGAGACTGCGAGTCAGCCTCCAGCTCCATTGGGTCCACCTGGGGGAGGGGAGGGGAGAGGAGAGGGACATCACAACATCAGCACAGCACAGACAAGACAGCTATTGGGACAAAAAAACAAATACTAATGCTGGTTTTAGTACTGTACAGGAGGTATTAAAAACAAATCAAATACTGAAAAAAAGACAAAACGAGGAGGATCTACAGAAATAATTTCCATGTAATACTAAACACAGTCTGGGAGAGGACTTTTCTCCAATTGTTTTTTAAAAAGAAATAAGTATCCTGTTCTCAATTACAAGTCTACACTATGCAATCTATACTACACCATTTAGATGTAAAGCCAAAGTTAAGTCTTCCTGAGTAGCTTAGCTGGACGTGTGAAGGAAATAACTATCTGCAGTTACAGAGAGAGTGGTTTGCTGTTACAGTATAATCCTACCAGTGCTCTTTCCATCGTTAATTTAAGACGGTTGAGCAACCAATCAACATTCCTCCAATTGGCCAAATGAAAACAATGAATATTTAAACTGTAGCTCCCAGCTAAGAGTGGCTGTTGCTGGTCGTTAAACAGTCACTGCTGTGATGAATTAGAGCAAACAATCCTTAATCAACTTTTACACTGAAAAAATGCAATACACTCTTTTTGTTCATCTGAAATGATGTATAATCAGCAAGCATATGATGCATTCAGCAGTTAATGCATACAGAGATAACAAACGGTGCCATTGTGCACATCATTTCAGGCCAACACAATTATCACTATTGAACTATTGAAACTGACAGACTACTGTTTAAAAGGATGGTGCAGATCCCTTGTTCAGTATTTAATTTGTTATCAATATTATGTTATTACCAAAATCAATTGAAAAAGCAAGCTTGTTCATTTAGTTTTAACCACCATAATGAAAAGCAAGAGAGTAGCGCCAAGGCAACCAAGGCTTGGCCAGCAACAACACGACAATTAGCCACCAGAGGTCCCTCTGATCCCACTGGAATCCCATTGGAACTCTCTAGAACATGCCTCAGTGGAATGACAACTGAACACTGGAACTCTCAGGTCAGTGTGTCAGTCAGATGAGCAGGAAGCAGTCTGTGTGTGTGTGTGTGTGTGTGTGTGTGTGTGTGTGTGTGTGTGTGTGTGTGTGTGTGGCCCAGCATGGACGGAGAGAGCCAACACAGCACAGTGGCATGAGGAAGAGTGTCAGCTTGCAAGGGGAGAACTATGTGCTGAATGGCAGATAGTGGAAGGCAGCCATTGTAAAGAGAGCAAGAGAGCACAGATTGATGAAGAAGAGAGAAAGGGACAGGAAAAAGACAGAAAAAGATGTTTGGATGGATGTATAGATGAATGGATGAATATATGGATGGATGGATGGATGGATGGATGGACAAAGAAAGAGAGAGAGAGAGAGAGAGTGCTGGACAGACACCTGGGCAGCAGCAGCAGGACTGCTAGAGTGCAGCGGGAGGAAGGAAGGTCGGGGGGTGGAGCACGTGTGACAGTAACAGCAGCGGCTGTCCAGCAGAGGAGAGCCCTGAGAGACAGAGACAGAGACAGACACCACAGCACAGAGAGAGAGAGAGAGAGAGAGAGAGAGAGAGAGAGAGAGAGAGAGAGAGAGAGAGAGAGAATGATATGAGAGAGAATGAGTATGTGAGAGAAAGAGAGGGAAAGAGAGAATGTGAGTGTGAAACAGATTGATGGTGAGACAACAGCAGAAAAAAGTAAGAGGTGGAGAAAGCGCGAGAACAGCAAGAGAGAGTGTGTGAGGCATAGAGAAGAAAGAAATGTAAGAGCGAAAGAGACAGCAGGCAAGTTGAGGTGATAAAGAGGAAGGAGAGAACGGAGAAAGAGAGCCCACATCAACACAGAGAAGGAGTGAGAGACAGAAAAGGAAGAAAGAAAGAAAGAAAGAAAGAACATACAAAGAAAAGAGTGTTTAGAAACAGAGAGATCTAAACAGCACATGGAATGTGAAAAAGGAGAAAATGAACACACTTAAATCAAAATAGCATGGCTAGCACAGCAGGCAGTAATAGCTTTCCCTGTGGTCCATCTACTGCATATGCAAACCTTAAACCTCTCCACAGGGTGGACATAACCTGCATTTCTTTACCGCTTGTTGAATTCATCCAGGGTAGTGCTCCATGCTTACAGGAAATACTCATAACCTTTTCAGCTCTTAAAAAATGAATCCCCATATCAAAGCTAATGTTTATGCAGTAAGCTTACTGTACACAATCATGTTGCTTTCTTTCCAGTGAGTGAACCAGGACTGCGTTTATTTTGAACTATGTTGCTACTGCACTTTCAATTAGTTTCTCTGGTTAAAAAAAGCGACGTAGTTGCTGCACATTTGTGCTGAATAGGCCCCCTAAGACTGACTGGAGTGGGTGCGCTGTTGAAAGCAGCCCTGGAGGTGAGCGAATTTACAACGGGAATATATTGAGCTTTTGGAAGGCTTGGCCCTGAAAGGCTAATCACCAAATTTATTATTTAAGCCATTATTCAGATCAGGGGTTAAAAAAAATCTATAGCTCAGTGACTGTGGCTGCAGGCTAGAGGGGGATAGTTAGGAGGATCACACTGGTAAGTGTGTGTGTGTGTGTGTGTGTGTGTGTGTGTGTGTGTGTGAGTGTGTGTGTGTGTGAGATGTGTGTGAGAGAGAGAGAGAGAGAGAGAGAGAGAGAGAGAGAGAGAGAGAGAGAGAGAGAGAGAGAGAGAGAGTGTGTGTGTGTGTGTGTGTGTGTGTTTTGAACAGGTAGAGTTATCTTCTAATAACATTGTCACTGAGAAAAAGCACGTAACAACCTCTTAACAAGGTAATGACTGCAACTCGTCTCTCACGCCCAGCAAGCACCTGATAATGAAATCATTAAATCTGCTCATGTGCAAGTTTGCCGTCTGTGCATCCTATCTGCCTGAGGCAGTCTAAATGGCCTCCTGCGCACCACAGACTCACTCCAATGATTTAAACCTTCTACTTGTACCAGAGGGTCTGGACACACAATTACTTATAATTCGGGCTAAACAAATGTGTGCTTCTAGCAGCCTGGTCGAACTGGCTGTGCGTATAACATAGAATTATAAAGTAGAACTATATAGTTATAGTAGAACTATATAGTTATGTATACGGTAGTTCTACTATATAATTCTATGGCGTGTAATCTACTCGTCCTGGTCCTGACACTCACCCCTGACTTCCTCATGCTCACCCGTGGTTTGGGCACTGGCCGACTGGTCTTGGTCTCGATGACCTCCGCTCCGGCGCCCCCAGGCATGCCCTGCTGCTTTTTGGTCCTCTGTGCCTGTAGTGCGAGCTGATAGGCCACCTCAAACGCCTGTCCCAGGGTCAGGATGATCTCATAGGTCAGGTTCTGCGGAGAGAGGCGGGAGCAAGAGCATTGTTGAGTTATGAGAGGCCGGGAGACGAGGCAACAAGATACTGTCTGCTCACAGATCTGGTTACATCTGATACACATTCATCTAATCTCTTTTGCAGAAGACCTAAATCTATTATTCAAGCCATTACCCATTAAGGATCCCTGGAAGTGCGACTTTAATCTGATTTCCATATCGTAAGTATAACAGGTAATTTAATCTCGCAGGGGGCAATGCATCGTGATATGAGTTTAGCCTGAAGATTGCTTACAAGTGCATATAAATTAAGACAGCTTGATAAATGAAACAGAATCAAGGTTGTGTGTGTAATGTAGTGAAACCAAGGTGAAAATACACGCCACTGTTCTCTGTGTGTAGCTACCACTTCCCTGGAGAGAGTGGGTAACTCCAGGGGAAATAAAAAATGAAACACTAGAACTGCAAGTCATCTACCCTTCCATTTTATGAAAAAAAAAAAAAAAAAAAAACGAAGGAAGGAATGAAAGAAAGGAAACATCTTGCTTCCTGCATCAATGTCAAGCGGGAGAGGATGCGCGACAGCAAGCTGTTCCTTCCCGCTTTCCTCGTCTGCGAGCACCTGTTCTGGCTACCCTGCTGCGTTCAACGTCTGGGTCTCTATTTAGAAGTTCTGTCTGGAAACAAACGGAATGCAATCTCAAACAGACCCTTACACCGCCGTTCCAGGCTAAAGACGCACGTCAGGATTCTATCAGTGGATGTGGGTCTGGATTAGAAAAGCAAACAAATAAAGGATCTCAAATATGGCAGAAATATAGGGCAGTCCGTGTCACCTCACTCATCACAACAAGAAGCTTCTTTATGACAACCTTTTAAAGACAACCAGGCGTAATTCTGCTGTGTTATGAAAAACAAGGCCATAACTGTCAACAAAAATACCTTCATATTCAGAGCTGAGCTGTCTGTGTGGACCAGCCAAGACAGGTTTATGAAAAATCATCTCTCTTGAAACAAATTCACTCACAATGAGATTTTAAGTGGAACTAAAAAGTGAAAGCAATGTTTAGCGTGTGGGAGGACAAAAAATGCAGCACAAGTAGCCAATTAGCTAGAAGTCTTCCAACTCTTTCGCCAGTCAGACTCTTAAGTCATAAGTGTGATCCTCCACAGGCGCCGCTGTTTTTGTAACTCAATCAGGTAAGGACAGGCAGGGAGCTTAAAAAAATATCCTGTGGTACGTGAATGTATCATATAGCTCTATGATCGATATCCTTTAAAAGGGAGGAGATGATATCCGATCACAGACAATCATATCCACAAAGATGATGTAATCATCTTGCATATATGGGGAGCTATAAAGGTGGGGGTGGGGGTGGGGGTGGGAGGGTGTGCCAACAACAAAAAAGCTTAGCCAAACTGTTCTGAGAACAGACCTGGGTCTTTGATTTTTCTTCTGACTTCTTAAAGAGGACAAGGGGCTAACAGTAACTTAATGATGCTAAAAGGCACAGCCCAGATCAAAAGGCCTCCACTGATCCAAGACAAGGGTGAAGGGCAAAAGGGAAATTAGCCTAGAGAATTCCTGTCATAGTTAGCCTTGAAGTGCTAATGCTTTGTGTTACTACAGAGAGGATTCCTGAATCATGGAGCCAAATCATCCCATTGGAATCATTTTCTTCTTGCATTACAATTCCAGACCCTACACACCTAGGTCCCAATGCACTACTCTGAAGAGTGGATCGTTGTGAATCCTGCATAATTTAGAGGCAGAAATAGCACTCTGCAACTCTGACTAAAGAGCAAAGAGGAGTGTTGAACACTAGTGCAGTTTGTGCATGACAATGTTGAGTAAAGGAAATGGTGACTGTGATCCTTACAACGTCTACTGTGCTGAAGACATGGCAGTAGTGGTGGCTGGTTTGCAGGTCCTTGGTGATGTAAGCAAAGGTGCACAGGTCCTCCGGATCCTGAGCCGCGCACGAGATGTTCCTTATCTCGTGTTCCGCGATAATGTTCTGCAACGGAACAGACAAAAGGGCCAAGCTGTCAAGTCGTGTGTATCTTAGTCAAAGGCGGGCGCACAAACAAAGAGTCGTGGCAGTTATGAATAACTGCAGGGCGAGGGGAGAGGCCTTCTTAATGTCAGCAAAGGTTAGCCTTTCATACTGTATGTGTCAAGAGCTGATGGATGACCTCACCTTCTAGGGCTGACAACAGATAAAAAGAAGGACAAGAGAGGACTAGAGAGAGAAAGATATATATAGAACATCTGTGTACAAGTGCACCATTTCAAAGAATGCTCAAGTTAGACACACACACACACACACACACACACACACACACACACACACACACACACACACACACACACACACACACACACACACACACACACACTTCTAAAAAGGATGGATTAAGCTAGGCTTTTTTTACTCAATTCCCCAGAAGGTTAAATGTCTGAATCAAAACTCCTCAATGGCGAGACAGCAGCGGCAGCAGCACCCACCTTGTTGGCTGCGTCAATGAACTTCACTCCTTTGTAGGTGATGGAGAGGATGATGGTGGGGATCTTCCTCAGCTGCTCCGTCGACCTCTGAAAGACATCACACACACACACACACACACACACACACACACACACACAATCAGAACGCCGTCTTCTCCAGCCCTGTCCAGCCCTCCCACCTCACAGCGAGGCGTCGACAGTGGACGGACTTGACACCACCACTAAAGCGCGCTGGGTGACCTTAAACTTGGCAGCCTGAGCGCTGGTTCTACATTATCTGGGCGCTGGCAGAGGGAAGTGAACAGACAGAGTGGCACCGCTATGCCTCATCTGCTAATGGTTCCCCGTGGCAGTGATAACAGCGCCGCTGTTTGCATCCCTCCGCCTCCCGAGATGGATCTTCTCCAGGCGTACGCTATTGTAGCGCAATCAATAACTGTTCTAAATGCAACGCCACCAAAAAAATAAAGGCACCGCTGGCGAAGACCTCACTAAACCATACCGGTGTCGGATGACTGTAGCGCAGAACGATCCCAAACGGAGGTGAATCGGGGGGATACAATGTAGGTGTAAATAAGGGAGATGAGTAACAAATTCAAAAGCGAACCTCAACATCACTCCTTTCTCCTCTCTCTAATCAAACTGCAAGCTTCTGTCCTGTGTGTGTGTGTGTGTGTGTGTGTGTGTGTGTGTGTGTGTGTGTGTGTGTGTGTGTGTGTACACTGTCTCTCGAGACAGAAGGGGGCCCATGAGTCATCTGCACACAGCAGGGTGGGGCTCTGCCTCGTTGCTGGATTGATCACCTGCGGCGATCGTTTTGGATGGAGCTTTGGTTATCCGTTTAAATGGAAATGAGCAGAGCTGTTCATTAGCCGCAGCGGGCTACGGCTCCCCGAGGCATGCTAAGTCAGCATATGCCAATGGTGTTGCAGCTGCTGGGAGTGCTTACCCAACGCCATTGCATATATCTTATGGCTCCAGTCCCCAAAAGTATAAGGAGTACAGTGGTGTTTGGAAAGACGCACTGCCAGCAGCTAACAGGTTTGCAGGTGGAACCAGTGCAGTAACTTCTATCTAACTATATGCACCAAGTTATTGTAGAGTGTTTCTCAAAGTCGAGGAAGCATGCTTGGAAGGCTGCTTTTCGGAGTATTCCACGTCGTTGTGTGTCACCAAACACTGTTCCAATGTCAAGCACACTTCTAAATTCTATCGAGGAGTCTTCTATTAATAGATTTTTCAAGGATGCACTGATGAAACCTTGTCTCCGTAGTGTACGACTTCCAAGGCAAGTGTTCTACCAAGGAAGCTTTCTCGACTTTGAGAAACACTCGTAAAGAGGGAAACTATAAAGAGGCATGTTAACTGTAAACTGATTGGAGATCAGTGGTGAGGATGGAGGATGGACTACATACCCTCATCTTAGCGCAGGCGTCTTGTGTGGACTCTGTCCCCCGCAGGTCTTTGATGAGCATGGAGCCTAAGTACTGGAGGCAGAGGGGCACAAACACAGGTGAGTTTACACACAGCCACTGACAGAGCAAGTCATCACATACTGTACATGTAAACTAATACCTCACTCTTTCTCTCTCTCTCACACACACACACAAACACACACAGACAAACACAGGGAGTATCCCTGCCATGCGACCTTGACCAGTACATCAAGAAGGGTAGTAAGGGTACTGAAATGTTCAGATTTCAAACATCAGCTGTATATTTGTATATGATGATCCCAGCAATACAATCTTGTGCATGTACTTGTGCTTCTCAATGCATGTACCAGTAATATGACTGTCTAGATTTCTTCACCATGTGGGTCAACCCTAAAGTACAATGAAAGGCTTTGGAGAATTTTGGAAAAGAAAATCCTGGAGCATAGCCTGAGGAGCTAGCTTCACGTCTCTTAAGCTCTCCAGTGTAAGAGTGTGTGTGTGTGTGTGTGTGTGTGTGTGTGTGTGTGTGTGTGTGTGAGAGAGAGAGAGAGAGAGAGAGAGAGTGACTGAGATAGTGTGTGAGCGAGCGGTAAGTGTGTCAGTGCTGCGGGGCGCTCACGTTTGCTTCGTAGCCGCAGGACTCGAAGATGAGCTTCTCCGGCTGGTGGTGCCAGTTTTGCACGGGGGCGTACGGCGCAGCCAGGCTCGGGGGGCGAAGAGTCAGACGCGGCTCTCTGTGCCGGTCCTCATACCGCTCCTGAGGGTGGAGGAGGGACAGAAGATGGACAGAAGTGGAGGGAGGGATGGATGGACAGATGGACAAAGAACAAGAGAAAGAAAGGAGGCAGGGGGGAATGAAAGAATGTTAGGCAGATGACATGAGAAGCAGGACCATTGAGAGGAAAAAGATGCTTGGATATATACAGTATGAAATAACAATCAATCACATAGAAACATCAAAGGGCAGAGAAATCGATACGCCGAGAGAGAAACAAGGCGGTGGGCGGAAAACGAGAAAAAGAGAGGGAGCGGAGCCAAACTGAGAAAACAAACAATCAGCAGCGTCTCCCCCGCTGTTTAGACACTGATCCCGGACCAGTGACCCATGTGATTCAGTGAGACGGACGGGTGAGGAGGTTTCCCTCAGAACAACAGCAGGGTCCACTCACGTGAGAGTAAAGTCGCTCGCTGCGCGGCCGCTGCACCATGTCGTAGTCCGGCTCGGGCCCGCCTCGCCTTCTCCCAGAATCCCCTGGGGGCAGGAGGGGGTCCATGGAGCGGCCCGTGTAGGAGTCCATGTGGCTGAGGGGGGAGGAGGTCTGCGACATCAGATCCTGACACTGGCGGAGAGAAGAGGACATGTTTAGTGTGGTGTTTAACCGTTTCAGCCTGAGTTGTTTGAACATAACACAAATTGGTGTGGCGATGCCGGATATAGAGAAGGCAGTGATGCATTTTTGATGTGTAAAATACTGCAACTCATGTTGATATGCATTTGTGTAATGTGTCTTTTATGTGGCCTGTGTGTTTTGATCAAAGTAAGCTTCGGTGTGTGTGTGTGTGTGTGTGTGTGTGTGTGTGTGTGTGTGTGTGTGTGTGTGTGTGTGTGTGTGTGTGTGTGTGTGTTTAGTGAAACTGACTCTGATCTGGGAGAGGCGTGGGGGTTTGACTGGAGGTTCCTCATAGGGCCTCTCTGCCAGTGATGCGATAATTCTCTTCCTGTGACCAAGCAGCGTG
>JAODXP020000018.1:21119654-21152154 GCA_027497455.2 Sardinella longiceps | reverse complement strand
ACACAATGTCCTGATTACCACCTAACCCATCATCATCCACTGAGGGGAGGCAGGAGAACAAGCTCCCCACAATCAGGCCACTTCAGCAGGGAGCTTCAGAGCAGCAGAAGCACTACCACCTCCTCCACCACCACCACCATTCCCAGTGCCACCACCATTCCATTCCAGGGGCATTTGCAGTATCAAAGCCAGACCAAAGTAAGCATGCTGATCCACTGTGCACCATGCTTACTTTGCTCAGGATACTCAACAGGTGGCTGCAACTACTGTAACTGATGGGTTTGCTCCAGGTTGTGTGTGTGTGTGTGTGT
The DNA here is from genome assembly GCA_027497455.2 of Sardinella longiceps. Classification (NCBI taxonomy): domain Eukaryota; kingdom Metazoa; phylum Chordata; class Actinopteri; order Clupeiformes; family Clupeidae; genus Sardinella; species Sardinella longiceps. Next base: position 21,151,843 of record JAODXP020000018.1, on the reverse strand, counting down.
GTGTGTGTGTGTGTGTGTGTGTGTGTGTGTGTGTGTGTGTGTGTGTGCGTGTGTGTGCGTGTGTGTGTGTGTGTGTGTGTGTGTGTGTGTGTGTGTGTGTGTGTGTGTGTGTGTGTGTGTGTGTGTGTGTGTGTGTGTGTGTGTGTGTGTGTGTTGGGGAGGGTTACTGCAGTGGCATGCAGCTTTCTGTTAGCAACTCTTGTGCTAAATTGTCTGATTAAAAAGAATCGATTGGTTGTTTGGGAACGCTGCCAGATCTCCAGGGCCTTAGTGCATGGTGGATAAGAGTGGCCACTGAGAACATAAAAAACAACAACAACAAAAGCAAACAAACAAACAAAACAAAACCTGCACACACTCAGTGCACCTCCCTGGAGGTGATGTGTGTGTGTGGCCACTTCTGTAAAGCGCTTGTGTGTGAGTATGTGTGTGTGAGTGTGTGTGTGTGTGTGTTTGTGTGTGCACATGTGTTTGAGTGTGGGTATAATGATCTTATTTGAAGGTTGGCTCCACAGAGTAGTAAGCGTTGTTCTCACAGTAGGACAGAAAAATGCCAGGTCATCTCTCTCTGTTTCTCTCATTCTTTCCCTCCCTCATCCCCCTCTCTTTCCCTCCTCTTTTCTCTCCCTTTCTCTTTTGTTTAAGCTGCCTGACCTGCATGCGGCCTCCACCGTTTGCCCACTGCTTTGTTGTGGCAGCAGAACATTTTCTTGGCAGCCGTTCTCTGCTACGACAGCATCCTTGCATCCTTACTTAAACATAACGTAAGACACACTCAAGTCCTCTTCATTCACACACTGTAGTAGAAGATTACCTTCTGTTTGCAGTATGGAATGCACATAGTAATTAACTGGAAGATATAGATTAGTAGATATTTCTGAAATGTTTAGTATATGTAGCATATGATCATGATAATATATGATCCAAGATGGTGTTTTGAAATTTGGTTACATTAGGTGAAGGGAGTTGTGAAGGAAAGCTCCAAAACACTCAGTGCATCCTATTTTGTGATAATCATGTCAAGCTAGCCGTCTAAAAAATCCAAGGTAGTATCACTTAGAAGGATAGATGTTTGGGTATGTGTGTGTGAGGGAGAGAGTGTGTGTGTGTGTGTGTATTAGTGTTTGTGAGGCTATGCAGATTTTGGTGCCAAGGGACACTGTGTTGCTTTTAATCTTCGGAGACCTTGAGGAGGTGCTGACTCTCTTCCATTTAACTTTATCAACAGACACATTTAGAAATATCTTGCCTGGCCCAAGAAGGCAGCACATTATGGGACAGATCCTCATCCTGCAGTGCCAACCAATCCTTTCTACTCAACTCAACGTTTACCAGTACATATGCATATTTTATCTCTCCAAGGTTAAATCAGAGAGGATAAAAGCGGATATTTGCTTAAATGGAGAGAAACGTCATGTTGAGTTAAGTTCCTCCTCGACTTTTCCGAGTGGTGTTAAAACACACACCTCTCAGCCTTCCTCATTCTGCATGTGCGATTGCCTGCACTGCCAGGATGACCTCTAAATTTCACATCAGTCAAGAAAGTCAAAATCACATTTGTCAAGTGAGCTTTCACGATTTGCAACAGCATAGCACAGAGACTGTGACCAAATCCCTCTTACTGTGCAACTTCTTGCATGTTGATTTTTGTGGGCTAAGCCATTAGTCACGGTCAACATTGAGCTTTTTTTTTTATTTTATATAATGATCAGCTGAAGCGCCGTCCAAAAATAGAGTGGCGTTTTCATCCGTAGGCGCGGCCCGTTTAGTGCTTCCCCCTCGAGGGGGCCCCTCGCCGCCGCCGCCGTCGAGAGCCGAGCCGGGCGACCATTTGCAATCTAATTTCACAGCGCAGCTCAATGAGGGGGGGGAATGTGGATTTGAGAGAGAAGGGGATTGTGGATTGGGCCGACTCTGAACGCTTAACTGGATCTTGGGGATCTTTAAATGAATTGGGGAGTCCTGGAGCGGAGGCTAATAGGATGTGCTTAAATCTGAGCGGGCTGACACTTTAATACTCGGGTCTCCATGAGATCACTGGGCTTTTGTTTCCAGAGCTGATTGGGAAAACAATGAATGGTGAGGGAAAAAAGATGGCAGGGGTTTGGTTGGGTCAACTAGTGTTTGAACTGGGAGAATAGCCAGAGAGATTGAGATGGAGTGTGATTGCGTTTGTGTGTGTGTGTGTGTGTGTGTGTGTGTGAGAGAGAGAGAGAGAGAGAAAGAGATGGGAAAAGAGAAAGAAAGCAATTGCAGAAGGAGGGCAGAAAGTGTTCCCCTGGAAAGATATGCATACCAATGTGATGATATTTGAGCAACAAAATGCACAGACACACACCATCTCAGAAGGCATATTGAAGTTTGTAGCAGTTGCATGCTAATCACCACAATTGTGATTCCTCAGAGCACCCGTCTGTTTTCCATGTAGTGCACAAGGTTTAATACTTGGGAAGCCTAAAACTAATGACTGACAAACTTGACTGTACTCTTCAACTCATGTCTAACTTTTCCTCCTTCCTCCTCGCTCACACCTACCCACCCAGGAATACACAAAACGCCTACATTGATTTACCTATAACAGACAAAAAGCACAGAGCAATGTTCAATCCCCTCCACCATCCACAACTGTCCTACTCCTCAGGGATCTAACCAGCCATCCTTCGCTCTCGAGAGCGAGGCCCTTACCAGTGGGTCACGGCTGACCCCCTTGTATGCAATGAATATACAATAACAACGGTCTTTGGTATTTTTTGCCCCCAACATCACCTTCCAGGCAGCGCTGTCTTCAAAGGCGCTACTCCCCAAGATCTAGGGTTAGGGTGAGGGTTAAGGGGGTGCAGTGCTGACAGTCAGTCCGACAGTGGTCAGACATTGCTGCCTGGAAGGTGCCGTTGAGGGCAAAAAATTACCATTGAGCGATAAAAACAGACAAATTTGCACAGACACTTACCATGTAGTGGAGGTCATCGAAGCCGTTGAGTAGCAGCTTGCTCTCGTACTGGGGCAGTCCCACGTGCTCCAGCCAGTCGCCCACGGGTTGGTCCAGCAGCCGCCCGCCGGCGCCACCTGCTGACAGAGGGAAGCGCTTGAGAAGCGAGAAGCCGTTGAGCCGGTAGCAGCGGCACTCGGAGGCCGACACGTGGCACTGCCACATCATCCTCGGCCAGCAGTGCCGCGAGCACCAGCACCAGGAGGGCAGCGGCGACAGCGTCCCGGTTTCCAGTCAGGTGTGGTGGGCGGGCACCCGCGCGAGACTCGGCGGAGGCGCGACCACCACAGTGGAGGAGAAACAAACAACAAGAGACTCAGGCCACAAAACCTGAAGTCAAGAGTCTGTGAATGTGTGTGTGTGTGTGTGTGGGTTTTAGTGATGTGTGTAAACAGGGGTGGGTTCTTGTTGGAAACTGGGCAGATTTGAATGACCAGGGGACTACAGGACAGGGTTGACTCTCCGGTTGGTCACACACAGTCAGTCACAGATAAGACTTGGGGGCTGCACACCGCGTCATTTGCAGGGGGCTTTAATCTTGGCACAGTTTAAAAGGCTACAAAGTGAGCACATGGTGTGCTTCAGAAGACAATCTGCCATCACGAGTGCACGAGAGATCACCACAACCCTCAGAGAGAGAGAGAGAGAGAGAGAGAGAGAGAGAGAGAGAGAGAGAGAGAGAGAGAGAGAGAGAGATAAGGAAGACAAAAAACTTCTGAGGAGTCCAGAGAGCTTAAAGAGCCGGCTTGTTTAGCGGGCTGCTTTGAATGGGGGGAGTGCAGTTGCTCCCCTTGCAATATGCAACGCTTGCAGATCCACTCTCCATCTCATTGGCTTTGGACTTTAATGAGGCAGAACACTGTGGTGCAAAGGAGAGGGCGAGAGACAGAGGGACCAAAGAAGGGATAGAGAGAGAGAGTGAGAGACAGAGAGAGACAAAGAGAGAGAGAAAGAGAGTGAAATAAGGGGAAAGGGAGGAAGAGATTGTCTGGCCTCTCCTGGGAAGTGGATCTGAGGCGGTGAAACCCAGCGGATGGAGCCCAAGAAGGCAGATAATTAAGATTACAAATCCTACTTGCTCTTTGCAGCACAGCTCAAAAGAAAGAGAGAAAAGAAAGAAAGAAAAAATCCCATCAGAGTCCGATCAGAGTAATCATCCATCCATCCATCCAGGTCACATGACCGCGCGTCTGGGGAGAGAAGACGTAACGCCACACGTGGAAACCTGACGGCCGTGCCAAAACTGTAGACAGCGAAACTGATAATTACCGACCTCGCTTGGCTCTCGTGCTAGAGCAGCGATATAACGAGAAGCCGTCGCTTCCGACCCTCATTAAGGGTCTTTGATAGAGTAAGAAGCAAATGTGAATAATCTTGTTGCGTTCCACTGTTGGCCCTTTCAGAAAAAGTGTCCGACAAAAGTTTTACTACAAATGTAGACTGACGCACAGTTGGCTTAATCCGCAAAGTCTGTCAAAATGCTTACAAGACATGCACGCCCTTTGATAAATTCATTTAATCATCGCTAGGGATCAAAGCGGCTTGGCATTGAGATAGCAAATAGTTGAGGAAGAGAGAAAAATAATAAATGCCTTTCGTCTTGGAGCTTTGAACTGTTGATTTAGCTTCATATTAAATATTTTAGTCTAACAGAGTTGAGTAGTTCTGAGACAGAGAGCATTAAAATTTGAAAAAGACCCAAAAACTGGAAGGAATCCAGGAGCCTTTGATTAATTAACTCCACAAATGTCAATCTGAGCGGGGGTTTGTATCCTCTCAATTTGTAGCCCTATGTAGTCCTACCCCACGGCTATGACTGGAGACAAAAAAAAATTACACGAAGAGAATCGGGCAATAAAATCCATCATCTTTTCCCCATCTCCGCTTGAAAGAGGAAGGTGAAATAAAAGCAGCGCGCTGTTGGTAGTCAAGCCTCTTCTCAGGGATCCCAGTGCGATTCTCAGATCCTCCCGGCAAACACTCCAAAAGCTCCTCCAGCTCCACAAGGTGATTCAGAGCTGCTGCCTCTGGAGCGGCTCAGCTGCTTCCCTGCGTCCTTTGGGTGTGTGTGTGTGAGTGTGTGTGTGCCGGCCTGGTACACACTCCTGGGGATGTGTGTGTGTGTGTGCTTCACCAGCAGCACCACGGCAAGGTTGCCGGTAGAGGAAGCGCACATATAATCCTGCAGCGGGGCGTGCAGAGCTCTGGTGTCCTTTTGCTGTCCTGGGCGATTCTGCCAGCCTGCTTCCCTGCAATCAGCCTCCTCTGTCTCACTCCCTCTCCCTCTACTGCCCCCCTCCCTCCCTCACTCCCTCCCTCGCTCCCTCCCTCTCTCCCTGCCCTCCATCTCTCTTGTTCCCTCCCCCTTGTTCACCCCCCCTCTCTCTCCTCCTCTCTCTCTCTCTCCCTCTCCCCTACTCTCTCTATCTCTCTCTCTCTCTCTCTGAGAAACTGCAGAGCTGCTGCTCATTGTTTGAAGAATCATGCTGCTGTTCAACACTAGACCTCAGTCCCCTCTTCTCTCTCTCTCTCTCTCTCTCTGTCTCTCTCTTTTCCCATCTCTCCTTTTTTCTTCTTATATTTCATTCTAACTCTCCATAGAAACTCATTAAGGAAAAAAAAATACACTCAACTGCATATGCATACAAAGTGAGAGGCGGGAGGGGAGAGTGAGGCAGTAAGAGAGAGAGAGAGAGAGAGAGAGAGAGAGAGAGAGAGAGAGAGAGAGAGAGAGACAGAAAGAAGGAGAGAGAGAGAGAGAGAGAAAGACAGGCAGTCTGAGAGAGAGAGAGAGAGTGAGAGAGCGAGAGAGAGAGTGAGAGAAAGAGTGAGAGAGAGAGAGAGAGTGAGAGAGAGAGAGAGAGAGAGAGAGAGAGAGAGAGAGAGAGAGAGAGAGAGAGGGAGGAGAGAGAGAGAGAGAGAGAGAGAGAGAGAGAGAGAGAGAGAGAGAGAGAGAGAGAGAGAGAGAGAGAGAGAGAGAGAGAGAGAGAGAGCAAAAAGGGACCCGACTGCTGGTGCGAGCAAGATCAGAGAGCACTAGTTATTATTGACTCTCCCTCCCCGGACTGAAGCAATCAGCGGCAATTTCAATCTATACATGCTCACAACTGAGAGCTTTTAACGTCCACCACCACTCAGCAGATGCCATTTAAATGCCCTGACGTAGGACAGACCATACAGCACATTGACAGCCCGCCATTGCCTGTGGTGCTGAGCCCTAGTGCTCAGACAATTAACATTCGTTTAGGTTAACGAAAGCCAAACAGAATAGTGTATTAAGTTCACCGCAGTTGGTTTGCCTTTTCTGTATCCAAATTTATTTTAAATTTTAAATACAAGTCCAAAAATTTTAAAAACTGTAAAAAAAACCCTGATAGATGGTGTGTTAATATTTAAACATCCGGTATCAAACACATAGTGCTGGATGGACCAGAGTTGAGCGGCAATTTGTACAGCGCAAGAAGTCCATGAGGCAATTAGGTGCAATCCCAACATGGACTGACGTCATAGCCTTAAATGATTAAACAAATATACAGTTTGGAGACAGTTGGGTGTGATGCTGGGTCAGCATGTTACTGGCCCGCAAACCAGCAATTTTGCAGGCTTTACATCGTACATGTAGTATCTCAAATACAAAGTACCAAATCATTAGTTTACTGCTGATGCTGGCATTTAGGAGGAAGATGCTCTTTGATGCAGACTGGTTGAAACACAAGGTACTGCAAGAGCCAGTGGATGCACTGAAAGCCTATCAACGCAGCACATCAGGGGCTCCTATATAAATCAACAATCATTCACTGTCTAGACAAAACAAATTTACTGCTTCAGATGGTGTGAGACACACACACACACACACACACACACACACAAACCTCTACGGGAACAGCCAACGTGACACGGCACTTTCATCAGGTAGGTGTGATTCTAGGTGAGGAGTGTGCACAGAATGTTTGCCTCACATTAGCCTCTCAGCATTTGCAAAGCTGTGGATGATTCACTGCACTGGCTTGGAGTGTATCTGGCTCTCTGGGACAGCCTGCAAGCTTGATCTAACACTGACGTCTTCTGTGTGTGTTTGTGTGTGTGTGTGTGTGTTTGTGTGTGTGTGTGTGTGTGGGTGTGTGTGTGGGTGTGTGTGCGTGTGGGGGGGTCTAAGTCTGCTTTTGAGAATCAAGCTGATTTGTTGATGACATGTTGCATATTGCTGTAGTATTGGGCTGTCAACTGTCAAGACAGGCAAGGACATTTCTAGACTGTAGAGGGTGGGGGGTGGCGTCAGTACCACTCACACCAATGTACAAAGATTAGATATAAAGGTTTGGGATTGTAAGCCAAAAAACAACCACACACACACACACACACACACACACACACACACACACACACACACACACACACACACACACACACACACACAAACACACACACACACACACACAAACACGGGGTAGACCTAATGAAGCTATACAAACAGGTATGTTTGTCAAACCGAGGTGGTTAGTCACACAGTGACTGAAGCAAAAAAGGCAGCAGCACACTGCCACACCTCTACAAGCTGGTCAGTCAGTCCAAGAGGACATGGCTATCTCTGCGCACGTGGGCCAGACACGCCTGCCGTATGTAGGCCAAAGAGACTGCTGGAAAAGGGTGTCATGTCACTGGGCTAAAACAGGACTGAGAAGTCTCAGACAGTGGGAGACATACTGTAGGGTATAGAGGTATGATGAGCAGATGCAGAAGCAGCCCACTTCAAAGCTACAGAGAACAAAAAAGAAACCCTTCCAAATCAAATCCATGCTATTAAAATAGACTGGCCAATGTATATACAGTAGAATGAATTAAAATAAGACAGGGAGGGGGTAAAAAAAAAGCTTGCTGTTGAAATTGAGCACATAGATCCTCCAAAAAACTAATTTTCTGCCGCTCTGCCCCGCTTAAGCTGATTACCCAGATCACTCGGAGAGAAGACCAGGCGGAACAGATCCCAGACTCCTGGCTGATGTGCCACCATATACCCCCATGTGCACTATACACACACACACACACACACACACACACACACACACACACAGAGTGAGACAGACAGATATCCACGTCGATGCAGCACGCCTCTTGGCCAACAAGTCCTGAACTCAATCTTTGGATGGAAATGAATGTGGAACAGCACCTCCAGCTCCGTGTGGGCAGGGGTGACTGGGTGCAGTTGGAGGATAGCGACGGTGGCACCACATGGAGAGGCCCCGCTCCTAATTTCATGGCTCAAAATGAGCAAAGTGCCTGATGAACCTTAGCAAGAGATTTGATGGGAAGTGCGCAAGTGATTGAATCCGTGCAGCGGAGGGACTATGTGCATTATATTGTACATTAGAACGCATTATGAAGCATCTGCCATCATATTCATAGAAAGCATCATTATTGTAATATAGGATTTGAGTGGAAAACTCCAGGGAGCTCATTTAGACTGTATCTGCACAAGCACAAGTCATTTTCATAGTGGAAAGTCTCACATATCTACATAACAGCTACATAGCATACCTACAAAACATAACATCTATAGAAATCAAACCTACAGTATAACAAATAGCATCAAAATACATTCAGTATAATAATATAATGTTGCATTCCGCAGTTTTACTCGTTTTAAGTAAAGGCGTCTGCAGTGGCAGACATGGAAACTGACAGCCTACAGTTGCGTCTCATTTGGTCTGCTCTGACAAGATGATGACTGTCCCCATATCAAGAACGACAGAGCGCACTTTGCAGCTCGAGCCCGCTTTGAGAAATAGGCTTTGCCTAACCTCGTAGCCATTGATCACTGCCACAAATAAAATGTAAAAAGCTCACTCGACACATCAATTGATTTTCACCTCTCTGTCCTTGAGCAAGGCTACTGTAATTGCCCCAGTAATTGCCCTCACACTTTGGGATCCCATTTAAACGACCACCCATGAAACGACCTCTGCTCCAGAGCCCCGTCTCTCTCTCTCTGCATGTGCACGAGTGCATCCGTTATCGCCGCCTCTCATCGCCACACACCCAGCGGTCCGTCAGGGGGGTTATACGGTTTCACCCTTTACTGACTGGGATTAAATGTCCTGAGGAGCTCCACCAGCCAACCACTGGCGTCTGAAGCCCAAGCCTGGGACACGCCGATATCACTTTTCAACCACTGGTTTAGATGTAGAGCCAAATCTCAAATCAGTTCATTTCCAAACAACGAGAAGAACTGGAGTGCGTTTCTACAAAATGTTAGCTCAATTGCTGCTAAACGATGGTGGTGCAAAACTGGTGCGATACAGATGACAATCCCTGGTCAGTAAAACTGAGTCCAAAAACAGTATCAAGTCACTTTACAACCACTGGTTTAGATGTGGAGCCAAATCTCAAATCGGTTCATTTCAAACAACGAGAAGAACTGGTCAGTAAAACTGAGCTCCAAAACAGTATCAAGTCTTTGCTGGTCTAAAGAACTGATAAATGAAGCAGGACTCATCTGTTCCCCACTGCGATGAGGATCTGCCGGGGGAGGGGGGAGGGAACGTCAAGATCCTGCCTGTTTACCAGAAGCCAGAGACGCACAGGTGCACGACGGATGCATTTTAAATAGGCCTCATCAAGGCCCGTCGGAGTTTTTAACAAGAAGTGCTCCGACTATGATGACGAGACACTTCAGCGCCTCCAGAACTGATTCATCCGAGTTTAGAAACGCGTCAGCTCCAGAGCTTGAAGAGGAACTAAAGTTGCCGTTTTTTGTTTGAATGAATTTGCCACAAGAAGAAAGTCTACCACAACAAAAAAAACACACATACTGTATAAAATTAGACAGATAAAATTCTACAATTATACAAAACCATGTGAACAAGATGCAGCTTTATACCAAGTAGGCTACTGTAAATAGCGTGCTTGACCATAGGCAGCATAGTATCTTTAGCACTGGGGCTGGTGTCAGTAAGAATTAACTCCAACATGGACCTCAGCCACTAAGGTCCCTCACAAGAGACCATGCAACACCGAGCTCTGGGTAACCAAGAGTAGCCCTTGTCCTGCAGCTGTAGCCCTGTCTGTGGATGTGTTAGAGGGGGCTGGACGGGTACTTGTGTGAAAAAGCAGTGCAGGGTGTTGAGTGTTGAGACTGAGCGTGAGAGGAGCCGTACCTGAGGCGGTGTACTGCTGGTCTCGGGAGAAGTCGATGCCAGCGCCGATCAGTGTCATGATCTTCTCAATCTGAAGTAGGTGAAGAAGAGAGGAGAAGAGAAAAGAGGAGAGGAGGGAAGGAGGAGAAGAAGAGAGAAGTCAGTGTAGCAGGTCAGGTCATGTAGGGCATCACCTCATCACGTACAGTACATTGTGACAACAGCAAACACTGAAAACTTGCTCCACTCGACTGGTCCTGCTATTTTGGCATAAATAAATTATATTAATATTATATGAAGGCTCGTATCCACCTTAGATTCATTTCATGAGGTCAAGACTTAAAGAAATTAAAAGATTATATGCTTGAGGTAAACTGAAATGTTCAAATTTGCTTAGTACTCAAAGATCTATATTCAATGTTAAAAACCCTGGCTGATGCACGAGTTCCAGGACAATAACTGAGAACTTGAAACCCCTCAGTAAGTCTACATGCACTGTAAATCTGTTAACAGCTTCTCATATTGCAGTGCATTTCAATTCTATAGACAAAATGGATGTTTATAAGCTGGGTGGCAGGCAAAGTAATTTAATAGATCCTTTTAGACAACAAAACATGACTGGTGAGGGGGCGAGATTGCAACGGATGTTTGTGATTGATTGAGCTGTGAATATTTTAACAGGACACCCATTCATCATGAGGTTGGAGCCATGACAGTATACAGAGGCTGCAATAAAGACGTGATTGGATTTCTGGACCTTGGGGTTTCTGGGACCCAATTCCCAACCGGGGTTTCTAGTGTCATTAAGATAGAGGTAACACACCCATGCAATCCCCCACAAGGCAAGACCAGAAGACGATCATTAACACTGAAAGGCCCCCCTTCACAACATGCCCTTAAGAGTTAGCTATATTACACCGTGTGGCCATAAATTTCACATTCATTCCCATGCGTATTTGCACAAACACCACCTGACACATTCACACACACAGAGAGAGGGGAATAAATCTAAAATATAGCCTATTCTCCAGCCCTCACTGTGCACTTATACAGCAGTGTACAACCATGAGGCTTAAGACATGAGGTTTAAGTCAGTGTATGGAAGCAGAAAGGCTTCCTAGTAATGCAGAAGAAAGAGACAAGATGGGTTAAGGAAATTATGAAGTTTGTCACGGTAAACAGCAAATTATGGAAATATGTCCTCTATGTCATACTGTATGTTCAAGGGATGCCCTTTAATAGCATCTGAGGAGAATGTGAATGTTAAGCTTCCTAAACACAGAATGATTGACATTTCAATATTTCTCTGGCCCACAGAAATAATCTGTGGAACGTTGATAATGAGACGCCTCTGGACTTAGTTACTTAGCAGCGTCTCATTTTAAGAATAAAATACTTTTGAGCTTCTCTACTATAGTACATACAGAGAAAAATGTGTCACAACCTCTAGTGTGACTCTGTGATCCAGAATTATAGAATATTAACAATCAAGGCTTCAGTATATTGCCTGATAAAAAAAAAAAATTATCTATACAAATGTTTGACAAATACAGGAAAAGAAGACAAGATAACATCCTTTCTAAATCTCGACATTTCTGCCACAGTCTGGTAAAAGTTGTGGGAGAGTAACTACTTGCCCTAAGGTCACGGTTAAAATAAATAAATAAAAGTAATCTTCTACCTCAAAAATTAATTTTCAATCTGGGGGGAAAAAAAAGGTCCATCTTCGAAGCAACACTTTCAACTTGTGATACATCTCGAGATCTGATATGTCGCTACTGAATAAAAGAGTGGCAGTCATGAATAAGACAGAGAGAGAGATGAAAAGAGAAGACCCTAATAGGAATATGCCAGGAGATGGACTCGGCACGTCCCGATGGACGTGGAGATAGATTAGCCGGCACAAGCTTCTGGTGAGGAAGCTTAGCAGCAGGACGCAGAAGGGCAAGAAAGAGAGAGCAAACGAGAGAGAGAGAGAGAGAGAGAGAGATAGACATCCAGGGGGAGCAGGCCATCCCACAAAGCCTGAGTACGAGCCCAAGACAGAACGCTCACTGGTGGCTCGTTTCAACCAGAAAGAGTTACGAGAAAAGGCAACCAGACACCACTACATTCTATGAACCTTCATCCCGCAAGCAAAGACCACATTTTTGACCACGTCTCCTCTTCTCCCAACTCTTCTAGGATGTATAATAACAGGGCTACCATTTTGAGCAGTGTTGGTGAGCTGGATTCAGGTGTTCTGACTGGACAATCACACACAGCCTCCTACTTGTGATTTAAGTTTCACCAGGTAAAATATTTGTTTGCAGAAGTCAATGGGAAAAGTGTATGAACAACATCAGTCAGCAACACTTGGACCCAGCAATACCAGACTCATAAAGTAGCCCTGTACATCATCACCCTTACACAACCCATTTCCCAGAGTATGGAGGCAATCTTGACCGTGTTCGCCCCGAGCAGGGGAAGCGGGGCGGGATGGGATGGGAGCAGGAGGAAGAGGAGGTGGGGGAGGAGGAGGAGGAGGTGGTGGTGTTTGAGCGAGGGGTGCTTACGCTGTGACAGGACTGAGGTCTCTTGGGCTTTGCGCTGGAAGACATCAGAGTCTGCTGAGGAGAAAAAGTCATTTAACATTGCGGCTGCTGCTTCTGCTGCTGCATCTGTACACTGTGTACACACACACACACACACACACACACACACACACACACACACACACACACACACACACACATACACATTCACTCTCTCTCGCTCTCTTTTTTCATTTCCACCCCTCTTTTTAACACATTTACCATGGCACATCAGTGTCCACGCAAAACTGATACCAAATATGTCATATCTAGGTGTAAAGTGCTTCTCTGTCCACAACAAAGATATAGCAGCTATATATATTTTGGAAAATGCATTTATTTGGAAGCGAACCTGCCCTGGAAGAAGATAGGGCTTTGAGTGAGCATTTTACTTAAGAGGCATAGATAATTTAACAGGAATTGCTTTAAACACACATCCCTCAGCATACAGTACACCCATTCCCCAGGACCACAATGTGAAGAGGCACCTTCTTTATTCACCACCCAGCTCCTGGAGTTAATCCTGATTACTTCCTGGTGTGCTACCCTAAATTCCAGTGAAATGAATTAAAAGAAGGGGAGAGGGTGGGTGGGGGGGTGAGGAGGCTCCTCTCCGATACCTCATCCGTTTTTTACCTCTTTAGCTTTCTCCCTCTCCCTCTATTTCTCTCTCCCCCCTGTGGTTCAGCTTCTGAGCGTCTTCGCTGGAGATGAATCAGGAGGAGCATGACTCATCGTTTTCTTTTTTCCTCTCTCTCTCTCTCTCCTTAAGACTCCCCGGATGACAACTCCATCAGAGAGACCCAACCCCTGCAATTATCATCTAAAGAGCTCCATAGCTCCAGCACTCAGCTGAAGCTACTCCAGTCTCCAAAACATAATGTCTGCTGCTAAAGAATTTCCTTTTAAACCATGTACGACCTGCTATGTAGGTCCTAAGGTTTTCATTTTTTTAAATGGGATCCAAAACCATGCATCCAGCCTTACAAAGCTTCTTTGAAACAGACTTATACAGGTACTGTAGCACTACCTGTGACCCTGGGTAAAATATATTCCATTTATGAGTTTCTCAGCAAAGTCAGGGATGTTACTTATTAATAGGTTAACAAATGTAGGGATCAAGCCTCCAGATATCAGTCATATGTGACAAACAACAGCTGCTGCAGGGCATGGAGAAAGAGGAGAGGTCTTAATTCAGACTCCCGACTTATGCTTGGGTGACTAGGCTAGATCTTCTTCCATACGTCTGCCATCTCAATCCATTAAAAAAAAAAACAAAAAAACAAATAGGCCTAGTCGTCACTTAAAAATGTGAGCGTTTGGATTTCAGTTCTACGGTGCAGAGTGGGATTCCCTCAGGGGCCCATTACCATGACGCTGTTGTCACCGCCAGCATCCGAAAAGCAGTAAGTTGTCTTTTCAAACAACAATTATTTGTCTCAAATGACAAGTGGCTAACAAGGCAGAACAAGGCAAAAATCCCCACTTTTCTAATAGATATACATGCAGGTGTCTGGCCTTGAAGAGAAAAAAAAGGCAAACTGTCTAGGCTGCGATTAGTCTGTGAGACACAGGTTTACAGGTTCCCCTGGCTCCTCGTTAGCCGAGGCTGGGTACAATCACAGCCAGCTGTGCTCTACATGAGAGGAGTGGTGGAGGTCAGACCGTACCATTGGGAACATGGGGGGGAACTCTGAAAACCTTTTCAATACTTACTCCTCCTGGCCTAGATAGATATGCTGTATGCATAATGTAAAGATTTCTTGAGGAAGTTTTGGCTTGGACTCCATGAAGCTTGAGCCAATGACACACCACCACCAAACATACTGTACTACACATACGTTACACAGTTGCACACACACCAACACCACATTAAGCAGACTACCCTTGAAAATGCCTGGTTCACAATCTACATCAACACTGCCCAACACTGAGAGCACAAATAAGAGCAACTCCTCAAGGGTGCCCCACTGTGATGGTGAGGGATCGTGACGAGGCAGTCCTTTGAGACTCACGCAGTTACAGTGGTGCCGAGAGTCTCCTCATCACTTCTCATCTGTCTCTACGGCACTGTAGGAGCCTGGTTCATTACTGAGCATAACCACCAGAAGGCTCCATGGCTCTTTGAGACCGAGAGCTGAATTCCACCATTCCACTGGGCCAGTGATCTCGGAGAGATACGTCACGGGTCTTTGGCACGATACTGCAGCCAGCTCCTCTGAAGTGGATACGGGGGACTGGGTGGAGAGGGAGAAGAGGAGGAGGGGTGGGGGGTGCCAAGGGACACTAATTCACCCTGATAACATGTTCTGGAGGTGAGGAAATAAAAACAACCAAACCCCTGCTCACATCCGGAGATAAAAACTTACACTGAACTAATACAAAAATATAGATAACTTTCAGATTCAAATTCAGTTTTGTGAACCAAAAAAATAATATGCTTTAAGCAATAAGCTCTCACTATATCAGAAGACTATCCCTGAAAAACTAGGCCACACAGCAAAACCAGACGACATCTCATTCTACCACACTGCAAGCCACACACGACTGCAATAGAGGAAAATGTAGACGTCACAACAGCCTGGGCAGTGATGATATCTCAAAGAGCCAAAAAAAACAAAACAACAGAAGCCCATGACAAGCTCAGGGCCCCAAACACCCCAGATAACGAGTCATTATTTAAATTTGCTTCAATTCCCTGATATGAACTCTCAGGAGTTTCATCACTGTGCTTCAAGGGACCAGAGTCTTTGTCAGCTCTCGATCACGAGACTCGGACTGACTGAGAGGAAAATAAATAAAACATTTGTGCAAATGTTCACTTCAAGCAACTGTTGGGTCTCATCAATCACTGTCAGGATGCAATTCTCGCTTCAGGAAAGAGAGAAAAGACGATGGTAGATCGGTACCTTGTTTCAATTTGTCACACTTGAATTGATATCCCCAATTCCCTTTAGCTCTTAGAGGCAAAATAGAAACAATAGTCACAAAAAAAAAAAAAAAACCCTTAACCCTACCACACCTCATAGCTTCTGAAAATCACAATCAGAAATCACAAATAACATACTCAACTCAAAACTAAAGCATTCTAAAAAAAAACTTTATATTACTTAATCCAAAAGAGAAAAAAAAATCCCTTGATGGCTTCTGCGAATTAATAAACACACCATATTCAGATTTATGCAGTTTAATGTGACTACAGTAAAAGCAGTTCTAACATCACAGACTGCTCTCTTTGACACCATCCTTTTCCTCCTCCGTGAAACCATGTGCCATAAATTCAGCCTAATGAGCAACACAGCGCTACAAGACAGTGGAGGTCTCCAGCACCAGCTCTGTGGCCATGCGCCTTGTTAATCAGATAGCCTACACTGATACCGCCTCTGAACTCCCACAGGCAAGGCTGGGATGATGGGCTGTTCAACAAGCCTGGGTCCAGAACAAGGCGCAAACGTTCTAGCCTGTCATCTAATTCTATATGGGTACATAAGGACGGCCCCGGGGGGGTACAGAGGGAGCCATCCTTGATTTACCCATAATCCTGCTCTTCGACGAGCTACGCGCCTTAAGGGGGTTTACACAAAATGCATTATTGATGACGTTGCTCGCAGTCGCAGATAAAGTCGCCGCTAGCGGCCTTGCGCTCGCATAAATACTAATGGCAGGAAACGGGATTTCGCTTTTTCGTGTGGAGGTGTCAAGGTCCTGGAGGTGTAGGCTGCTCCCATGCAGCCAGAAAATGGTGGTGGCGATGGTGGGTATAACATAAGGGGGTAAAAAATGGAATCCCATCAGCTGAAGAAGCTTTGGCTTGCTTAACGTTGGGAGCTGTTACAAAGGGAATTGACTTAATAAATCCTTATCGGAATGGCCTTGGAGCTGCCTGCGGGAGGCGCACGCAGATAGATAAATAAATAACAAGAGCTCCTCAGAGCCTCTCAACTCCCCATCACAGCACAGAAAAGCTCTAAATATCAAGGACACACCAGACACAAGGAGAGGGAGAAAGATAGAAGCAAAAATATACAGAGAAATAGGAATGGCGTATAGGAAAAGTGAGAGTGTGAGACACAGAGAGAGAGAGAGAGAGAGAGAGAGAGAGAGAGAGAGAGAGAGAGAGAGAGAGAGAGAGAGAGAGAGAGAGGAAGACTGAAAGAGATACAAGTTAAGAGAACGTAATAAATATTCACACAGCTTCAGCAGGGATTGTCAGGAGTGGGCTAAATAGACCAAGGGACTTGATTGTGAAAAAGTCCCTGAGTGGCTGCAACCCCCATCAGCTACAGACAATGGCTGCTAGAGGTCAAAGGTGAAAGAGCACAGAGGTCAGCAGCTGAAGTGAAGACAAACCTTGTGAGAGTGTGTGTGTGTGTGTGTGTGTGTGTGTGTGTGTGTGTGTGTGTGTGTGTGTGTGTGTGAGGGACTGGGAGGGGTGTAGGGGGTGTGAGCGCCAGCTGCAGTGTGGCACACCGACTGACTGCAGTTCCGTCACCTTGGTGGGCAGCCATGGTTGCTGACAGCTGGCATCTAGGCATTGTGTTCGGCGGGGACAAAGAGAGGGGCTGAGTGCGTTTGAGTGCAAAAGGTGCCAAGCTGTCTGCCCCATAAAGGTGGGCTGGCATCAGCACAGTCTGGCTGAGCGGGAAAGGCCAATAAAAATGTCCCGACTGCACAGACGCAAACCCCTTCTAGGATGGAGACACAAGATGCTAAAGCCACAAGAAATGAAACTCTCAATCTCACACTCGCTTCCTCTAACTAAAACACACACACACACACACACACACACACACACACACACACGCTGAACTCAGCAATGCGAACATGAGTGTAAACTCAAGAAGACAACCACAACTCCAGGTAGAAATGCTGATCCCAGTAAATCCACCTGACGCTTAGAACAGAGAGACAAAATGAAGGCAATGGAGCGGTTCTACACAAGAGGCTCAACTGAAGAAACATTAATCCATAGCAGACGAGCTCGTTTTAAGCCAAACAAGACAGATGAAGGGGGGGACAGGGGACCACCGGCTGGGACAAGTCAAGAGGAGGTCCCATCCATCCACTCATCCTTCTTGTGTAGAGTGAAAGTGTTGCTCAGCCCCCACTGGCCCTCTTGAATGACACTTCAGGGGTCCAATGAGATCCACTCAGGCCGAGTAGGGGGGGAAATATCGCCTAGTATCTCCAAGTGTCTCCAACTCCTTCAGCTGCTGTGTTTTATAATTGGAGCTTCAAGATCACAGCTGACCCAGAAAACAAATATGACACTACAAGCGGATGACTGAGAAGATCAACTTCAAAAACACACACATTGAGACAGTAAGTCCTGTAAGTCAGTAAATGACATCAAAAGAAACTGCATCTCTCAGCTTCTTCTCTTAAGTAACCAAGCACAAGACACACATGTAACCAAATCAAATTGAGAAAAAAAAACAAAACAAAACAAAACAAAACTGTCCATGATGGCTTTCTCATCTCCCCTTACATCTATCTGCCTAAAGTAGCTGGAAGTGGAGAGAGGGAGGATACTCACAAAAGCTGGTTTGGCGTTGGCCATGGGGATCTGGTGCGGGGGGTGAAGGATGAAGATGAGGGAGGATGAAGAGCAGGATGCAACGAGGAGCTCCCAGATGACTGCTCCTATCCTTTATCTCTTGCTCCTTCGGCACTTTTCTCTGACTCTGTATGTCTCTTTCTCTCCCTCTCTATCTCTCCCTCTCTCGCTTGCTCACTCACTCTCTCTCTCTCTCCGTCTCCTCACTCCTCCCCTTGCCGTGGTTGAATTTGCTGGCCCATACAGAGAGGCCCCTGGATTGTCACGTTTAGTCTAATCCCGGGACTGAGACAGGCTTGCATTAGCATGAGCTGGCTTTGTCTCTCTGCACACACACACACACACACACACACACACACACACACACACACACACACACACACACACACACTTCTCTTGAACATGCACACAAGACCCACACTCACACAGACACGCACACACACACACACAGAGGGGTAAGGTCCTCATGCAAGTCAAATCCTCCCTCATCTCAAAAGTTGAAGTTGGCTTACCGAGTGTGGATGCATGTGAGCGTGCGTGTGTGTGTGTGTGTGTGTGTGTGTGTGTATGTGTGTGTGTGTGCAAGTGTGACTACAGGTTTGAGAAAAGGAAGAGGCGGCAGCTGACGCAGGCACACAAAAGCGCGAGTCTCTGGGTGTCCGGGGACCCCCCTCCTACTCGCCCACTGGCTGTCACACAGTCGGTCCGGCAGAGTGTCCTAGAGCAGTCAGCCATGACCAACCAAGATGGCTGCCCCAAAAGTACAGAAAAAAATACCACCATGGCCCAAGTAAAGAGTAAGACAGAAAAAACAAGAAGGAGAGAGAGCGAGAGAGAGAGCGAGAGCGAGAGAGAGAGAGAGAGAGAGAGAGAGAGAGAGAGAGAGAGAGAGAGAGAGAGAGAGAGTCGGCCACGCTTCAAATACTGCCCCACTTCACGGGATATTCAAGGAAATCAAAGACAAAGAGGGGAGGACACCGTTTAACATTTTGAATGTGCCGGAGAGGATTTATATTCCCCCTGCAACTCCTGCTCCACACCCTCCATTGTCTCAATATTAAAGTGCATGCGAGGGTCCTTTTTCATAAGAGCTTTTTTTTCCCGTCTTTGACAGGGAGGGAAAACAGAAACTCGTGAAGGAATGCGCAGCGGGCTCTAGTAATTAACTTTCATCCCAGCTCCTCCACGGTTTCCAAAGTAGCGCAGCAAATGACAAGCTCTGCAAGTTTTAAAGCTTGTTAATATTAACTCTGCTCCCTTAGGGGTGGGAGGTTTGGTAGGTCTCTCCACGCATCGTCCTATGGCTAGAACAGCCATTTTGTAGTCTAACAAGCTAGACGAGGACATCAAAATGAATTTTTGTTATGACCGACAGACAGGGCTCAATTCAAAGGGGCAGATTCAGTAGTTGTCTTTCAAACTGCCTCTGCAGACAACAGGTAGCCTGTCAAGCTACCGCTAAGGTGCGTCCAGAGACACACTGTGCTGTAAGCATAGAGCAAAGTGATTGGGCCGACCAAACTTGGGAGAGCAGCAAATGTGGCCCTATGGCTTGTTTCCAGAGGCACTTGCATAGCAAAACCTACCCATCAAGATTTCTAGTCTAGCTATTTTGCAGCAAACTATATCAACTTTGTTTATGGGTCTCTGTTCCACGGAGGAGCCACCCCACTGAGGACGCAAAGAGTGTGTGTGTAAGAAGTGTGTGTGTGTGTGTGGATGCATGTGTGTGTAAGTGTGTATGTCAGAGAGAGTGTGAATGCGCAAGTGTGTGTGTGTGTGTGTGTGCATCGATTGATGAGGAGGTGTCAGAGTGTGACCCGAGGCAAGGACCACTGGGGAGGGTCAGGCCAGTCATGGCTCTCTGTCAGTGGGAGTGGTCCCTCCCTGAGCAGTGGGGGATTGATGGCCACTGGCCCTCAGTGTTCAGGGACACATACACCACCCCACTGCAATGATGGCAGCCCTTATAAGCTCAGGGACTGGGGCTTATTAGAGAGATAGAGGGGAACAGAGGATAGAGGGGGAGAGAGAGGAAAAGAAAGAAAGAAAGAAATGAATAAAAGAAAAATGGAAGAAAGAGCAAAAGAGTGTAAGAAAGAGCGAAAGCACAAAGAGCGAAAAAAAGAAAGAAAGACCAAAACAAAGGTAGACCAAAAGAAAGAAAAAAAAAGAAAGAGCGAAAGAAAGAGCTAATGTCTTAACTTGGTAACTGGTTGGGTCGCAGTTGCCCAATCAATTCAGGCCAATTTCATCTCGGGGTGTTTCACTCAATAGCTGCTAGAAATGGTTAAAGGGGACAAAATGGAGCACTGGCCCATCAAATGCACTTGATGTAGATTTATGACCTCATCAGCCTCCCCATCATCCAGGAGGATAAACATGGAAAGTGAGCGTCATCTCTGAGGCATGAACCTACACTACTTTGCTAACATTTACGTCAACGATGTGTTTATGAAAACACGTGTTCAGACACGCACAATCTAACTTTAAAGTTGGCTTGGACAAATGCATGCACAACGTGACGGAAACACAGAAGGGGCCAATGGCTAATAAAAACTTTGCATTAAAGGAACATTATATAATTTGCCCCTTTTCTGTTTACAGCAATTTATCATCTTTATAGTAATTTTGAAAAACAGACCTGGCTGACCTTTAGTATGGACAAATCTGATCCAGAAGGCTTCCTGAACAAGCTGGCATGACCTGTATGCGTAATGGCTTTCAGCATACTGTAAATACACAGTAGATTGGCCTGCAGCACACAATCCCAGACTGACAGGATTTTTTCTAAACATAATAAATAAATCAGCAAAAGTGCCAAGATGGTATAAATAATGCAGGTTGAAAATTGGCCATATTTACGAGCAGAAACTTTGTTGAGAGCAGGGTTGAGAAAGAGGTAAGTTAGACATCTGATGAAAATCACCAAGAACAGAGAGCCTTTTAAAAAAAAAGGGAAAAAAGAAAAGAAGAAGAAGAAGAAGCACGTATTGCACTATGCTAGCTGTCACCAAAGCTCTGAAATGGTAATCCAGAGATGATGAAAGCACAGTGTTGTGATGAAACCCGAACAATGCACAGGAGTCCTGGAACACTCTTTGACTCAGCACCTAGTTTAGAGGAAAGGAGCGAGCAAATGAGCTACACTGGGGTTCGGCCGGGGGAGAAAAAAAAAATCCTCTAAAAATGAGAATGGCATTAAGATCCAGACTTTTAAGTTTCCCATAGGTTTCATGGGGCTCAGTGTGAAGTTAGATGGAAACAATCTTAAAACAGTGCTAGCAACCCTCTGAAAACCAAAAGGTGCTAATGATAACTAACCTTCTAACCTTCTAATTAACCAAGAGCAGGTTCATAGTGTTCAATACTCCAGTGGGACCAAATTAATGAATTCAGGGTAAAAATATCTTCAACTAGGACACCAATGACAGTCAAAATATCAAACTTATCAAAGTGCTCATGTAGAACTTGACAGTAGTAGGCCTAGATCCTCTGAAAACTAGAAAGCACCATCAGTGGTTGACCTTACAGTGAGACTTCAACTACAGCCACTGTTCTACTACACAATCTCTTTTTAGTTCTTCTCTGCAAATGTTAGTTGAAAGAGTTAGGTTTTGAAGAGTTGAAAGTAGTTGATTCTGAACACATGGAAAACATATCACAGTTGTTTGTCTCTGATACAGGCTTTCCGACATTTCAAAAGTATCACACAACTCCATAGAGGATTCAACATAAAGACAGTACATTTTCAAAGTAGTCACAATTCTCAAAGGGGGGGTTAAAAAAAGGAGAAATGCTCAAAACAAACAAACTAAAACATAAAAATAGAACATTTCACACTGCCTTCAGGAAATTGTAGACAATATGGCAATGGCCCTCTAGGCTTCTCAGGGCTCTTTTATAAGCAAATAGAAGCAATTCATGGCTTATTTCAGACAAAGCCAGACTTTCTTAAATGAAGAACATGAACAGTGGTTTCACCCAGTGAATAAGAACTAAATTTGGCCAAAAAAAGACATACAGTGCAAAGGACATTAGGGTAAAAGGGTAAGGCACACTGCTTTTACCACTTTTTTAGTCATTTGAGGTCATACACTCTACAGTTCTGTGTTGTAAGGTGTTCACTGATATTGCATAGCTTTTGGGGTGAGATTTGGAGCATGTTGCGAGTTGGACCAAGATTTCCCGCGTCTTCAGTACTGATATGTCTCGAATAGCTTGAGAAATAGAGCTTTTGATGACATTGACTGAAGTTATCCTATAACATCTCACACTCAATCAAGAACAATTACTAATCTGGAAACCACATTCATTTCAACTGCCTATAGTCCACACAACAATAGTGTGTAAGTGTCATACTGCCCAATGATAATTTACAACCATCTATGGCTCAAGTGAACTACACGATACTGGACATCAGTAGGGACAACCATATATTATACCCACTTTCCATTTTTAATTTGGAATGGAGAATGAGACGCACCAGGTGGCCCATTTGTCTCTAGTGACAGTTATTTACTATTTAGGTGCTGGTGTCTAAATACACAGCACATTGTTATGACTCCGTGTCCAGATTTGAGACAACACAGTCTGCTTCTGTTTGGACTAGACCTTTACCGACTCAGAAGAAAGCCAAGATACTTTGCATGCGATCAGTGCAAGAGCTCTTGAAGGGCTAAACAAGATTAGCCTCTATGAGTACTTTAAGTCATGCTCTGATACCCTCCTTGCTTAAACTAAATCCTCGGCCAACTCTTCATATGTCCCCCACAAACTCTATTCTGGGGGTGAAATGGATTCATTTGGATCCAACCAAAACACCCCAAACCAACCCACTGGCCAAGATCCACGCTTGGCTAACCAAGCCTGGCTCAGCATGCCCCATTACCATCAGTGTGGGCGTGCTGACTAGCATATGTTAGCGCAAAAAGTACCAACGAGGACGTGCATCGCTGCCATCTGTTCCCAATCAAACTGGGGGGCACAGTGATCAACTCCTCTCACTCTGACTTACTCTCATTATCCTGAGATAATAGCCAGTCATTCATGGGGACGATTTACTAAACAGTGGCCTGTGTGTGTGTGTGTGTGTGTGTATGTGTGTGTGTGTGTGTGTGTGTAAGATAATGGCAGGATGGGCAGCAGTTGATTCACTATCATGCGGTGTGTCATTGCTAAAGCGCTCCTTGTTCTAACAAGCGAGCACACAGAGTCAGTCTCACTGCGAGCAACAGGACTGCTGCAGTAGGTGGTGGAACAAAACAATCAATGGACAAGCAACAGGTTTGGTAAACAAAGGGGGTGGGTAGTTGTCCTTACAAAATATGTAGACCTATTTGTCATTGGGAAAGGGCCAGTGGAATTGTTGACAGGTTGCAACCAATGCACCATGAGGATATTAGATATTCCCCACATAGAGTTACAATGCTGGGGGAAAAAATGTTCACAAGGTTGCCACAGTGACAAAAGAGGGAATAAAGCCATGTGTCAACGAGCAAAAGCGACACATTGTAATGCATATATTCACGCTCCGCACACCGCGCCGAAGATTTATTTCTTTGGTTGAGCTCTCCGGGCTGCATCTGGATCTTGGCATGTGCTCTCTCCTCTCTCCTTGCTCTGGAGTGAGGCAGAGCAGCTGGGGATGGTTCAGTGTTATCGCTGGTAACCATAATAAAAAGTGGGGAGAACTACAGTGAGGACATCACGTAATTGGAACCTTATTAACCAGAACACACTATGAAATGGAACAGCTTCAGAAAACAGAAACAGCTGCACTTCATAAAGTTAATATGCAAGGGTGTTGCAACATCTTAAAAACTCCAGGAGGATTAGTACTGGCATGAGGAATGGTGTGTCAGTCAGTGTTCTGCACAGAAATGTATAAAACTTCTTGACGCAAACAACTAGTCAATGCGGAAGGTAGCCAAATGACTTTGTCCTTATCCAGATTACCGGTGCTGCCACTCCACAAAAGAATGCCTGTGTAAACCTTAAACTCCCTCAGGATAGAAATGCCTGTCTACAGATACAGAGTTCCCATCCCTGAGTTTCGGGAGCTGTACACAGGCATTGCTATCCTGAAAAGCACGTAGATGGAAAATGTGTGCATGTCTGAGTAGATGTGTTTGGTTTCAGTGCGCAAGAGCGTGAAAGCGTGTGTGTGTGTGTGTGTGTAAGTAAACAATCTCTATTTCTCCTCAGGAGCTCAGGTTAAGATCTGAAGCTGTAACAACCTGATGAACCTGAGCCGTCTCTCCCCTTCTCTCTCCACTCTTTCAGTGACGTGTAAGAAAGATCATGAGCATTCAATGATAAAGGCAAAGGGAAGAGACAAAAGAGAAAAGACAGAGGATGAGAGATGATGAGTGATGATATTTAAATAAGTGACTACCTATCTTCACTCTCTCGCCCGCTAAATACTCCTCCTTTGGACAGAAGGCAAATACTCTTTAGTGGTTAAGGTATTTAATCGGCTCTCTGATGTTTTCCTAAACTATCACATTAATCTTGACCATGAGGCAAACACAGAGGGCCTTGCTACACTTAAAACACAATCCCTCTCTGTCATTCGGTGCATCCCAAGCGCCAAGTACATTTTAGCGTAGCATCTTAGCAACAACAGAACACACACACAGCAGAAGAACTTACCTCATCCCACTCAGAGGTGAAGGACGGCGACTTCTCTAGCCTCCGCTTGCTGGTACTGCAGTTGGAGACGGACTCACTCCGGTTGCCCAGGCCACCTTCCTCCTCGCTGGGCGGTGACACCAACAGGTCCGAGTCCGACTTGGAGAGGCTGCGGGCGAGCTTTAGGTCCCCGGGCGGACGCATCCGGGGGGTTCCCGAGGCCGAAGACGAGGCCCCAGCTCCAGAGGGGTCCTTATTCACAGTGGCGTAGATGGCTTTGGGGTCACAGTCTGAGAGGATGGCGGACATGGCTGCCGCTGCTGCCGCAGCTGCTGCTGCCGGTGGAGGGGGCGGGTGAGAGGGCACGTCCTCGTCCCTGTCGACGGCTTCGGCGTCCACCTCCCGACCTCGAGCAGAGTTGGATGTCGGTGTTGTTGTCGCAGCGCCAGGGACTTTGAAAGGCTCCTCGCGGCAGTCGAAAACCGGCGACGAGCCGTGCAGGAGGCCTGTGAACTGTTCAGGAACACTGCTACCCAGGTCCTGGGAATTCTCTGTCGGGAGAAACGGTAATGGAAAAAGAAACAAGGGACGTCAGAAAAAAAGACAGACTAGGGGAGAAGGCAGAGTGGAGGAGAGTGTCAGAGAGAGCGAGACTGTCAAGAGAGTGACAAGAGAGACTAACAGTACACGCTAACAAGTAACCGCCCACACCATTCCCTAGAACAGATCTGTTATTGTTTTTAAAGAGGAGGAGAGAGAGAGAGAGGATGGAAGAGAGGGAGAGGGAGAGAGTGAGAGAGAGAGAGAGAGAGAGAGAGAGAGAGAGAGAGAGGCAGGAAGGCTAAAAGAGCAAAAAAAGAATGGAAAGAGAGGAAGAGAGCTGGAAAAAAGGCACAAAGTAAAGCGAGAGGATCAAAGGAGCTATAAGAACCGAGATGACTGACCTAAGCTTTGCGGTTCTAAATTCCAACACACAGCTTGTAGCTTTTTCTTTTTTTTCTTTCCTGTATGCTGTAGTGCCTTCAGAGTCTGTTTCCTCTCTTGTGTGTCTCTCCTAACTAGCAGCCCTTTCTTTATAAGGCTAGGCTCCAGAGAAGTTATGCTGCACTAAGAACTCCCTGCAGAATGAGCAGCTAGCCTGAAACAGAACACCACGCTAAGACGATAGTGAAAATACCCTTGATGCATGGTAGTGCATACACATACACAAACACACACATACACACAGAGAAAAACACACTTACGCACTTCAGTCAGTGCTCAGTTCCTAGGTCTCCAAACAAAAAAAAAAAAATCCCTACTTAATGGTTTTGGATTAATCCCCATCAAGCCAAACACAATCTGTTTTTCTCCTAAATCTGCCTGAGCCTGACTATCTCCCTCTGCCTCTCTCTCTCTCTCCCTGCTCTCTGTGTCGCTCTAAGTAGCCGGTATTAGTGACCGGTGCTAGATAAAGCAAACCCTTTTTCCCCTGCAGAGATCAGAGACTGTGAGTGCCTCCTCTGTTTACCGCTCCAACTGGGGAGGGAATTCACTGCCCAAGTGTGACACTGTCCCCTAGCTCTGCTTAGACAACATAACACCAGCCACACACACACACACACACACACACACACACACACACACGGACACAAAACACACTAACACACACAAACTGCATTCACACTTGAGCTGTCAATCCTGCTGATTTGGCAAAGGGCCACGCTGTGAGTTTGCTGGAGTGGATCCTATCAGTGAAACTGTGTTTGTGTGTGCCCCCTATGTGTATGTGTATGTGTGTGTGTGTGTGTGTGTGTGTGTTCTCTGGTGGCCCCAGTGAGAGGCCAGTGGTGTTTGATGACAGGGAAATCAGGGCACTGTCGCTATGGGAGGTCAGAGAGCCACAGGCTTGTTTTCTCTCGTCCTTCAGCTATATTAAGAACTTGCCCTATGTCCCCACACTTATTGTGTTAACGTTACACTGTACACACACACACACACACACACACACACACACACACACACACACAGACACACACACACAGACACACACACACACACACACAAACACTAAGGCATCCATTCACCCCTATACACTACATGTAACTGTCCAGAGCTTTAATTTGACTAGAGCATTGGGAAAGGGCAGAGTGTCCACTGGGCACTGTTTTAATTAAGGTTTGGCAGTGACGTTAACTGGCCTGTTGGAGAGGGAATGGGATACAGATGCGCTTCACACACACACACACACACACACACACACACACACACACACACAGTTCCTTATAGCTGACTCAGCCCACGGCGCTGCGCTTTTCTGCACTTTGCTGAACATCTGAAATGTGCAACGCTTCAGGTCCACACCCTGTGCATATACCCTGTGTGTACAGCTGCTACAGAGAAACCCAGGGTTGGCACTGCCATGAAGCGAATGTGTGTGTGTGTGTGTGTGTGTGTGTGTGTGTGTGTGTGTGTGTGTGTGTGTGTGTGCGCGACTGTGCGTGTAAGAGAGAGAATCTGAGAGAGGTTGGGTATGTGTGTGTGTGTGTGTGTGTGTGTTAGTGAGTGAGTGAGTGAAAGAGAGACAGAGAGAGAGAGAGAGGGATTGGGTATGTGTGTATATATGTTTATGTGTGTGTGAGAGTGAGTGTGAGTATGAGAGACAGAGAGAAAGGTTGGATATGTGCGTGTGTACTGCTTTTGTGTGTCCCACCATGCCTACGTGTCTTGCAGAGAATGTTTGAATTTATTTGTGAGGCTGAATTTGTGGGTTCACTAGTGCGCATGCATGTAAACACTTTTTGTTTGTGCCTGTGTGTCTTTGTGTACTTTTGTTTGTCTTGTGGTCCCATGTGTGTGTGTGTGTGTGTGTGTGTGTGTGTGTGTGTGTGTGTGTGTGTGTGTGTGTGTCTGCAGGCAAAGCGTTCATGCAGCGCCACGTTCCAGAGTCCCACCCTTTCCTTGGCGGCAAACAAACGGGAACGCCCAATGACAGATTCACTATTACAAGCCCCCCCAGCACACACAGACACACACACATACACACACACACACTCTCCACCCACCCCTTAAACAGACTACTTCAATAAAATCCTTCTCCACCACCACCATCGACACACACAAGCAAACCACAGCCCATGAGTCAAAACACACACACACACACACACACACACACACACACACACACACACACACACACACACACACACACACACACACACACACACACACACACACAGATCTGGCCACCCTACTCAAAGACAGCCTGCCATTTACTTATTTGACTCATTGTTTAAGAGCCGTGGCCCTGTGTGTTTTATTTGGCCTTCATAGGCACACGTCTACAGGCTGATGTCACACTAGCGCACTGACCCACTGCACATGAAGTCACACACTTTGCCTGAGGAGAGACTGGGGCTATTTGCTTTGGCTAGCCAGGGGTTCACTTTCAGTTAAGGTAAAACAACAATGTAATAATAACTAACAATGCAGCTAGTGTAACAATCACAAACAACACTGTAAATGCAATGTAACCAAGAATGTAACAATGTAATTAGCAATTTAAGAATTAAAAACAATGTCTTTATAGTCCAGATGATATGTGACAAAAAATAGGTGAAGTGTTCACTTTTTCATAAAAGCGTGAAATTTGGTATACTTGTACAGTTTGGTGCCCTGAACAATTTCAGAAATGGAGCCATCGCAAAAATGACTCATGGCGGCCGTGGCGGCCATTTTTCTTTCCACCATTACCGAAAACAGTACTTTTAAGCATATCTCTTGAACGGAACAAGGAAATGCAGAAATGATGATGGCTACCCCTATGTTTTCATGGTCAAGGATTCCAATGACACCAAACATGATATTGTAAATGCCTTTGGGTTGCCATGGTTACCATCTCAGCTCTCCGCCATAATGGAATTAATACATTTTTCTTCATAACTCGAGGACCAGACATGGTAATAAAGAAATCGTGATGTCTACCCATATGTTTTTATGGTCAAGAAATGCAGTGAGACAATAATAAGCAGTATATAAGGTTCAAGTAAATGGTTCAAGGTGAATTCAGTGACACTGTGGATTACAATGACATCTGAAAATATTCAGAATGAACTTTCAAGCATATACTCCTTGAGCCAGAGGGGTTGGTGGTTACCAAAAAGTGGCAGTGGCTACCATACCTTTTATGAAAGCCTGGAATATCAGCTTTTCAATGATGTATGATGGCCATTTGAGAGGACTAATTGTTTTGAGTTATTGCACATAATGAAAACCTAGATAAAGGAAATTATGCGTATAAATCTAGCAGAATGCTGAGATAGCTGGATATGTAAAAATGCTATAACAACAAATGAAACATTGATTCTTATGTTTTGGGGTGTGGTAAACCCAATTATGACTTAGTCATTACTGTAAAAGGAATGGTCAATGACATTTTTTTGACACTTTTTTTACACAGATTGCATCATTTTTCTCTCTATATCCCCCATCCATAAGAAAGGAAAGATCTTTTTACACTGCTCAAAAAATTAAATACCCAATTTTTTTATTTCAATTTTTTTAAAAAACACTTTTTTTATTGGGTATCACATTAGGTCAGTTAAAGCTCTCTGATAATGATCTGGTCAGTGAAGTAGCAGAGGGTGTTGTTAATCAGTATACAGCTGTACTGATGTTAATGGAATAAAAACAGGTATACAAGAGGGGCAACAATGAGAGGGCCCCCAAAACAGGAATGGTTTTGTATATTTCATTTGAATCATCTTTCTGGATTGTTTTCCACTAGTGCTGGTTTTGGCTAGAGTCATTATCAATATTGGTAGTAGTGTGAGGCAGAAGTCCAACTCCTCCAGGATGGCATATCCACGACATGCCAGATAGGAGATTTAATGTATCTCCAAAACACAACTTCCAGAACATGGAGGACATTTTCAGGAGACAGGCTAGAGAACACCAAAGCTGGCAAGTCTGCCTCTGGTGCATGTACCTTCCACAGATGAGAGCAGGTTCACCCTGAGCACCTGTGATAGACATGAAAGAGACAAGGTTCCTCCAGATGTGTTGCAAGAGTATGCAGGCAGTACGTGGAGTGTGAGGGAATTGGTACAATTAATGGCCCTCACCATCACCTGACTTAACCCCTCTGGGACATTATATTTTGGCACATTAGACAGTGCTAAGTTGCTCCTTAAACTTTGCTGAAGCTCAGGGATGCTTTTCACAGATCTGTGAGGACATCCCACAAGACACCATCCATTGTTTCTTTTGGAGCATGCCACAGCGTTGTCAAGCATGCATGGGGACTACAGAAATTAAATATAGGTAAAATGGATTAGCCTGAGACATCATTATTTCACTTTGAGTTTGGGGATGTCTATATAATAAGCCCTTAACAGGCTGAAACCTTATTTCAATGAAAATTATGTGGCATCCTTTTGTTCCTAAGGCATTGCCCTATCCATATCTGCAGATCAAACACAATTTTTTTCTTGTTGAGATCTGATATATTATTTTTAAGTGCTCCTTATTTTTTTCAGCAGTGTATATTCTTTAAATTTCCATTTCCCAATAATAAATTTGACCAAGAAATATCCAACCTGATGCAAGCCCTCGATCCAAACATTGCTCACATCATGTATGCATACTGAATGCCATTTCATTACACTTTGGTCAGAATCACAATTGCCTGAATTTCATTGTGCCAGATCTATTCATTCTATACACACTCCTATAATTTGCAGCAAGTGTTCAACTTCTGCAAAACCATCTTAAGCGAGTTTTAAGTTGTGGTTTTGGTAGAAGATTGACTGAATCAATAAATGTGTTCAAAGCATTTGAGAGTTTGGTTCATATAAACTGTTTAAGTATTTGTGATTAACTGCAACTTTCAAATTTGAATTAGCCTGGCGATCACCAAACTAAAATCACAAGTGATATTTAGTCTGGAGACGCACCTATTGCTTTTCCCGTAGTGAAAGTATCGTTTACGATAGAGCCGATTATTGGGCACTACAAATGTCTATCATAGCATCTGTACATAGCTCAGAGCCAATACCAGAGCCAGCATGTGACGTAAAATGCAATCGAGGGCCGTGCTAGTCCCTTTTTGTTCTGTGATTGGATACCTAAAGCAGGCGAGAAAAACGGCCATGGTCACCATGCTGCTTTACAGAGTGAAATGAAATAAGCGCGCAAAGGAGCATGGGAACTCCCAGGCTAACTTTGAATATGAAAAATGTCCTTTTTTGGGGGCCCTCTCATTGTTGCCTCTATTTGCTGATATTGATTAACAATGCCCTCTGCTACTTCACAGACCAGATCATTATCAAAGAGGACCTAATGTGATACCCAATAAAAAAGTGTTCCTTTCATTCATTCTTTCTTATGGATGGGGAGAATAGAGAGAAAAATGATGCAATCTTTGAAAATGTCAAAAAATGTCATCAACCATGCCAAAAGGTCATGACCTTGACCTTTTACAGTAATGACAATGTCATAATTGGGTTTACCACACCCTAAAACATAAGAATCAATGTTTCATTTGTTGTTATACCATTTTTACATATCCAGCTATCTCAGCGTTCTGCTAGATTTATACGCATAATTTCCTTTATCTAGGTTACATTATGTGCAATACCTCAAAACAATTACTCCTCTCAAATGGCCATCATACATCATTGAAAAGCTGATATTCCAGGCTTTCATAAAAGGTATGGTAGCCACTGCCACTTTTTGGTAACCACCAACCCCTCTGGCTCAAGGAGTATATGCTTGAAAGTTCATTCTGAATATTTTCAGATGTCATTGTAATCCACAGTGTCACTGAATTCACCTTGAACCATTTACTTGAACCTTATATACTGCTTATTATTGTCTCACTGCATTTCTTGACCATAAAAACATATGGGTAGACATCACGATTTCTTTATTACCATGTCTGGTCCTCGAGTTATGAAGAAAAATGTATTAATTCCATTATGGCGGAGAGCTGAGATGGTAACCATGGCAACCCAAAGGCATTTACAATATCATGTTTGGTGTCATTGGAATCCTTGACCATGAAAACATAGGGGTAGCCATCATCATTTCTGCATTTCCTTGTTCCGTTCAAGAGATATGCTTAAAAGTACTGTTTTCGGTAATGGTGGAAAGAAAAATGGCCGCCACGGCCGCCATGAGTCATTTTTGCGATGGCTCCATTTCTGAAATTGTTCAGGGCACCAAACTGTACAAGTATACCAAATTTCACGCTTTTATGAAAAAGTGAACGCTTTTTTCACATATCATCTGGACTATTAATGCTATGTGGGCATTTTGTCTCGCCT
>JAODXP020000018.1:21097001-21119554 GCA_027497455.2 Sardinella longiceps | reverse complement strand
CATAAAAGGTATGGTAGCCACTGCCACTTTTTGGTAACCACCAACCCCTCTGGCTCAAGGAGTATATGCTTGAAAGTTCATTCTGAATATTTTCAGATGTCATTGTAATCCACAGTGTCACTGAATTCACCTTGAACCATTTACTTGAACCTTATATACTGCTTATTATTGTCTCACTGCATTTCTAGACCATAAAAACATATGGGTAGACATCACGATTTCTTTATTACCATGTCTGGTCCTCGAGTTATGAAGAAAAATGTATTAATTCCATTATGGCGGAGAGCTGAGATGGTAACCATGGCAACCCAAAGGCATTTACAATATCATGTTTGGTGTCATTGGAATCCTTGACCATGAAAACATAGGGGTAGCCATCATCATTTCTGCATTTCCTTGTTCCGTTCAAGAGATATGCTTAAAAGTACTGTTTTCGGTAATGGTGGAAAGAAAATGGCCGCCACGGCCGCCATGAGTCATTTTTGCGATGGCTCCATTTCTGAAATTGTTCAGGGCACCAAACTGTACAAGTATACCAAATTTCACGCTTTTATGAAAAAGTGAACGCTTTTTTCACATATCATCTGGACTATTAATGCTATGTGGGCATTTTGTCTCGCCTACATTATTATGCAAGTGGTGACTATATCAACAGCAGATGCATATATTTGACATCAACCGTAAAGACATCAATTAACATTATATGAGTATTACACAAAAAACAGCAAAAATTGATTTATATTTAGCAAAGAAAAATCAACAGCCTTCCTATGTACACTAAACTGAGGTGAACTTCTAGGGCACTGCAGTAAACAGCAGCTCAGATACAGTAGGAGCGACAGACAGAATGAGGAGTTGCACTCATTTATCTATGGGTAATAATGGCCCTGACTCACTGGCTGGCCGCATCTATGCATATGACTATTGATTGGGAGAATGAGCTAAGTAATTGAGCGCTGGGAGGAATCAATTCGATCCGTTATCCCAGAACTGCCCATCTCACAGCTCAAGACTGTGTGATTGAGGGCCAGTGTGTGTGTGTGTGTGTGTGTGTGTGTGTGTGTGTGTGTGTGTGTGTGTGTGTGTAGAGGGTCCAGGAGATCATGAATACTTTGGATGAATTAACATTTATGGTAGTCTGGGTCACAATGATGTATCTGTGCCAACAAGTATTCAGTTACCCATTAGCTACTCAGGATGAATGAACATTTATGGTAGTCTGGGTGCATGATGTATCTGTGCTGCAAGTGTTGTGTGTATGTGTGTGTGTGTGTGTGTGTGTGTGTGTGTGTGTGTGTGTGTGTGTGTGTGTGTGTGTGTGTAAAACAGATCCTGCACAAATAAAAGCTGTGTGTCTATACATACAAGGCATATGTGTGCGCCATATGTGTGTGTGCAGGCACATAAGTAGATGAGTGTTAGGTTGCATGTGTGAAAGACATGTTCAATGTGGGAAATTAAACTAAGGAGAGAGTGTGTGTGTGTGTGTGTGTGTGTGTGTGTGTGTGTGTGTGTGTGTGTGTGAGTGTGTGTGCTTGCTTTCTGAATTTGACAGGTGCTTGTGCAGTCTGCTGTTGCTGCTGACATGGCAGCCCTCCATCTCAGCTCCAGGACAGAGGCCAGATTCCTGCGGCTGCTCCCCACTTTGGCTCAGCCTCGCTGGGGGAAGGGAGAGGGGCGACAGGCCCGGGGGGTGGCCTTGTGGTAGTGGTAGTGGTGGAGGGAGGGAGGGTGACATTTCTGTCAGTGGGGCTTGTGAGGCGCGTGAGCAGGGCCTTAATCCCGCTCCCTCTGAGACAGCTGCTTTAAACACAGAAATAAAGAGAAGAGGAGAGCAGAGAAGAGGAGAGAGGCCTATAGCTCCCATCTCTCTCTCTCTCTCTCTCTCTCTCTCTCCGTCCGTCTGTTTTGCTCTCTCTCTCTCTGTGGTTTCTTTGTCTTGATCTTTCTCTCTGATCACCCTCTCTCTCTCTCTCTCTCTCATCCTCTACTCCTGCATCTTGACCAGTTTTGCAGTCCTTCTTTCTCTCATCCCATCTCTTCATCTCTCTCATCTCCTTTTTTTCTACTCCTTCTTGCATCTCTCTGCCATGTTACTTTTCCCCTTATTCCTCTGTGCTCGTACTCCCTTTCTCCCCTTCTCTCCGCTTCTCCTTTTGCCTCTCGCTCCATTGCAGTTTTTCCTCTCCATCTCTCCTTCCTTGCTTGCTTCTCGTCCTCTATGTGTGCTGCTTTCCAGGCTGAGCTGATGCTCATTATTTCCCTATGCTTTATTCATCCCCCCTTTCTCTGTATCTCTCTCCCCCATGCTCTCTCTATCCGTTCTTTTTTTCCCTTTCCCCCCGCAAGTTTACTGTAGGCGTGCTTGATAAGAGCAGCAGACTTAGTGCAAATAGCATCGAAGGGATATCTTACAGACGGAGAGAGAGAGTGAGAGAGAGAGAGAGAGAGAGAGAGAGAGAGAGAGAGAGAGAGAGAGAGAGAAAGTGAGAAAGAAAGAAAAAGAAAGGAAGAAAGAGTGAGTGAGTGAGAGAGAAAGAAAGAAAGAGAGAAAGAAAGAAATAGAGAGACAGATAAAGAGAGAAAGGAAGGAAGGAAGGAAGGAAGGAAGAGAGGGAGAAAGGAAGAGAAAGGGGAAACTGACATCAGAGTGGAATTGAAATGGGGGACACATGAGTGTAGTATGTGAAGTTGCTAGTGTTTGCTCACTGGTATGCAAATGAATCCCTGTACTGATGGTGAATACACAGGAACCGCATCGGTTCCGCACCACGACAGAACTTTTGGATCTTGGTGTGACGCAGTGCCGCGCTCTGCGGAGCGAGACTTGGGTACCAAAGATACCATCTTGCGATGGAGGATGCGGTGCCACCCGTCAAAATCAAACGGTTTTCTGTCTCAATAGCCAAGGGACTGTCAATCACACACTACCTCAAGCTAGAGTCGCTTCCAAAGAATTCCAATCAGGCAATAACGGGGCACACTAATCAATGCGGAATAATCACGCTCCACTTCAAAAGAGGATAAGATCGGTCTGATCTCATCGTCTACGTGCTGGGCATAGGCCCCATGAATGAGGCAGAATTTTTGTTGGTTTGTTTTAGTAGCAAACATATGTAGCATCAATCATAAATCTCAGAGCTGGCTTCGGGAAGACCGAATCCCCATGTGTGATACAGACAGCTACAGATGGTACCAGATTTAATTTATTTAATTGACTGACATCAAAATCAACCTTATAATCAAACAAGCATTTTAATGTGTGTGTAGTTTGAAACAAGTGTGAAGTGGCAGTTAATTTTACTGTCAAAAATGTGTAAATACACAAACACATTGGCTATGTAGAGGGCTAAAAACACAAAGAAACAAACCAACAAACAAACAAACAAAAATGTGAAAGCCCACTCATGCCCATTAGACAGTATGTGTTAAACACACTAGTTTATTATCTACCACACTCACCTCCGGGGGTTCTGTGGCGTCCAGGCCCCAGCACTGGTGCAGGGGGGTGAAGGGTGTCGCTGCTTGGGCCGGGGGGTCGGAGGTCACTGGGTGCAGCGGGCTTCCGCGGCTGAAGAGGGAAAGTAGATGATGTGTACATATGAATCATATGCAGAAAAGACAGGTAAATACATAAACAACAAACACAGAAAATAACATTGAGCAGGGTAATGTCCCCCTGATATACAAGGATGCCAGAGACATGGGTATATAGGTGGCATTGGTGTTGGGTGTTGGGTGGTGTGAGGGTTGGAAATTGGTCCGTAAAACATCACCACGCCCAAACTATCCCTGTAACCACCGTTCCACAGCTCCTTATTCAAAGCCTCGGGATCCACAAAGCACCTCTGGCTGCGCTGGCCGATTAGAGAGCTCATAATTAGCTGTGACACCTGCGCGGCTAAACCGTCAGAACAGGTTTGTTGATCACATCCATTACCGTCAGCGTCTGACCCCTATCTCAGACCCCTGCCTCCCCCTGCTGCATATTGTTGCCATCACCAACTGGCCTCGCGCTATTGTCGCCGAGCTCAGGCGAGACAAGGACGTCGGCACACTCGCTTTTTCTTAATTAAGACTCTGTGGCAATTCCACTGCTCTAACGGCAGATTGTGACAAACAGATGCAACCTGGTTGGGCATACTAATGACATTACCGCCGCAACTATAAACAGGTACTGAAGAGGATGAAATGGGAGAGGAAATGGGAGATGGGACATTTTGTGTTTTGAGTGTGTGTGGTGGTGGCTGTGGGCTCAGGGCAGAGGAAGATGAAGAGGAAGAGGAAGAGGAAGAGGAGGAGGTGAGAGACGAAAAAGAGACAGAGAGGAGAAAAAACACAGAGCCGAGTCGAACAAAACTGGACAGAAGGAGCCAGGTGAAGTGGGGACAGTCGGAAATACATTCTGACATTTGTAAAGAAAGAGAGAGAGAGAGAGAGAGAGAGAGAGAGAGAGAGAGAGAGAGAGAGAGAGAGAGAGAGAGAGAGAGGAAGAGGAGGGGATAGACAGAGCAGAGAGAGAGATAGAGAGAGATAGAGAGAGAAGAAGAAGAAGCAGCTAAATTAATAGAGCCCTTTTTCCCCTTCTTTTCTCTCTCCTTTCCCTGCTTACGGGTGGACAAGATTAAAGGTGCAGAGAGCTGCTTGCAGGTGAGGCTGCAGATAGACAGTGTGGCCACTCTTCCCTGAGAGCCACATGGCTTTGACCCCTGTCCACCCCTCTCTGCCCGAGGCTGTGATTTACTGCCACACAGGCCCCTCTCTCTGCAGGCTGATAAGACTGCCCTGGGGGTCTGAGGCTCTGCTCCGACTTGGAGGATCTGTACCTTCTCTCCCGGCCTGAGTCGTGCACAAATCACGTCAAAGAGATTTTATTGCAGACCCGGGCAAAAGGAGATAACTTCATTGACTCATGAAATTATTCAGCACTGGGAGGATGGGAAGGGCCTGTAATTCACTCGTAATCTGATTTGGGGGAATATTCCCTGCTCAGATACAGGGATCGGAGATGAGCATTTATTGTGTTTACCAAAAACACTCGTTGCTTTTTAGTTACCCCCTCGAGGGGACAGAAATCTGATTGTCTTATGGGGAAATTCCACATAATTGATATTCCGTACAGAAATAACTGTCATGGCAGATGAAACATACCTGAGGTAGAAGGCTGTTGGAAGACTTGGATTTGGCTTCCTCTTCTGAAAAAGGAAAGAGGAAAAGGGGGGGAAAAAAACAAACATTGTTAGAAATCCACTGAACCAACTCTTTAAATAATAAATGAAGTGGGTCAGCTTTCAAGAGTTCCTCTTGAAGTGGCAAGTCATCAGGTCTCACAGAATCAGGGCTCGCTGTCAATCAGCAGCCATTTTGTATCAACAGAGGCTGGAGTTTATGGTAATGGGCTTCATGCATTAAACATGGAGGTCCACAGCGAAGGAGCAACAAAAACACACACACATACACTGACCAGCCCGTAGAGGCTAGCCTCTGGCAGCGTGGGAACATGACACCGCATGGCAGATGGGATACTCACCTTTACGTCACAACACAACACAACACAACACATACACAACACATACACAACACATACACAAACACAAACACAAACACAAACACAAACACAGACTTTCAAAACTTTCCATGTTTACATAATGTATCTCTCTACACCGAAGAAATATGTGTGTTTGTGTGTGTGTGACTGGGTTTCTTTGTGTGGAATGTGTGTGTGTGTGTCTGTGTGGACTGAGGAAAGGTTCCTTTTACTGGCATGAGTTTATGTGGGCTAACTTCATTTTATTAGCCTTAAATGGCCTTTAAATAAAGAATTTAAAAGCCTAACTTTCCTGCAACACCTCAGCAAAGCCACTCTGCTATAAACACGCAGCCAAGCCATGTTAGCTCCTCTCCCACACTGAGAAAGTGCCTCAGACTCCCAGAGATGCCCTATACCCTTTTTGAACGTCAGCTCGTAAGGGGATGGGGAGGGGGGGGACACATTCTTACATTCCTAATCATGGCCCACGCGCCACTTGTTCCGACATCTCTGAGCGTCCGTGAATTTGCTCTTTTGTTGAGCGCCTTCGACATGCCAACGGGCCCTCGGGGGCCCATTTAAAACATCTATATTAACAGCTAGGGATCACAATGGCCCTCTAATTAAATCCCCCCTTTAATCCAATTAACCATGGTGCCATTCAGGGCCCGGCATTAAGACACAGGAGGAGAGAGAGAGAAAGAGAAAGACAGAGAGAGAAAGAGAAAGAGGGAGAGAGAAACAGGAGGCCATTAGACACCAACGGAGACACGTTGGCCTGTAATGCGATCAGGACTTGGGTTGAAGTATTGGTTGCGGAGCACGGGTCTCTTTTTACATTCTCTCCATCTCACTCTGAAACCCTCATAAGCATGCAAGGCTTTTTCTTTCTATGCCACTCTCACCTTCTGTGACCCCTTTCTCTCCCTCTATATGCCCTCTCTCTTCACTCTCTCCTCCTGTCTTTCCCCACTCTCTCCATTCTCTCTTTCACCACTCTCTCTCTTCTGAAATCTTACCATGTGAAATAACACAATAATGGGGAATAAAAGAAAGTAATAAACAAATATAATTATAAATAAATAAATAAATAAATAAATAATCAAATTCAATCAGACTGAAGTGCGAAATGACAATACAACTCCACTCAAATTACACTCAAAGTCTTTTATTAATTTCCAATTACTGTTTCACTGTGTTTTGACTGAGAATCAGAGAATCATGAAGGAGCCCCTGCTGTTCCCCTCTCCTCTCCCATTTCAGTCATGATTACAA
The DNA here is from genome assembly GCA_027497455.2 of Sardinella longiceps. Lineage (NCBI taxonomy): Eukaryota > Metazoa > Chordata > Actinopteri > Clupeiformes > Clupeidae > Sardinella > Sardinella longiceps. The sequence goes on along the minus strand of JAODXP020000018.1, from coordinate 21,112,749 downwards.
GCACACTCCAAAGACCTCAGACGGCCTGTGGAATCTTTTTTTATTTATTTTTTTAGAACACTACGTCACTTAATCAATGATTGAGTTGCCTCTAAATGAATAAGTTCTGATCAAGACTGAAATCTTACTTCATGGAGGCTATTAATATTTTCTGTGTGGGTACATTTAATTACCAGTCAGAGCGAGCGAGGAGCGCAGCTTTTTCCTCATTGCCTATGCTATCGCAAGTGCTCATATTTCCATATTAATCTCGCACTCAAAGCACCACAGACAGACAGACAGTCAGACGTCTTATTCACCCAAATTAATCATTTCAAAAGGTCCCTTTCATTGTTCACTCTCAAGTTCCCCGGGACTGAGGAGTACTTACTTTTCATTAGTTTGTATGCCTGGCCAATCAGTTACAATGTCTACACTGGATGAATATATTAAGGACTGTGTGCAAACCATTATGGTGGCTCTGATACAGAAGTGTCTTGATAAAGAATGATCCTTTAATAGCCTAGACTTTTTGAGAATAAAAATGTCTGCAGCATCTCGACATGAATCAGAAAATCTACTTCTACTACTACTACTACTACTACTACTACTACTACTACTACTACTACTACTACTACTACCACTACCACTACCACTACTACTACTACTACTACTACTACTACTACTACTACTACTACTACTACTACTACTACTACTACCACTACCACTACTACCACTACTACTACTACTACTACTACGCAGGGCCTTCTTTAGCAGCAGCAGTACTCTGCTCTAGAGCCTCTGGAGGCCAGGACAGAGGGCTAGCTGAACACTGACCCTAATGTTGCAGACAAAGCCCGGGTGAGAGGGAGAGACAGAGTGAGCGAGCAGAGGGACTGAAGGAGAGCCACACACTACGGGGAGAGAGAGAGAGAGAGAGAGAGAGAGAGAGAGAGAGAGAGGGAGAGAGGGAGAGAGGGAGAGAGAGAGAGAGAGTTTGAGTCCGAGAAAAGGATAGGAAGAGGAAGACTGGCCACAAGGGTCAGGAGGGGGCATGTGAAGGAGGGAAGCCATGCCCACTGGAGTAAAAAGGAAAGAAAGACACTGAAAGAAAGATCCCAGTGTGAATGGAGATGAGTGGGAGAGCAATTGGCAATGCAGGAATGAAAAAGAGAATACAGGAACTGGTAAGAGGAGGCATGTGTGTGTAATGTCTCTGATAGTTCTTAGTCAAACTCCTGTATGCTGACTCTAACACAGTATATAAACGGGGAATATGAACCGAATGTCATATAAATGTCACATTCACAATTTTGTCATATTCAGAATAAGCGCAATAGTTAGATTACTGTTGTCCATGGAAATGTACTCACAGAGAGAGAAAGCGAGCAAGCAAGCAAGAATGAAGGAAAACACAAGAGGACAGGAAAACGAGAAGCAAAAGAGGAAGTGAGGGGGGAGAGAGAGAGAGAGAGAGAGAGAGAGAGAGAGAGAGAGAGAGAGAGAGAGAGAGAGAGAGAGAGAGAGAGAGAGAAGATAAAGAAAGCGTTGGGTGAACAGGACAGGGGCACAGCAGGGGGAAGCGTGTGACAGGTGCTGAGAGGGTTCTAGAACACCCTTGAGTTTGAACAAGGGCAGATGACTTGTTAAAAGAGGGCACTGAACTTTCGATCGCAAAATAGCGGTCCACAGCCTCTGATAACAGAACACTTAGATAGGGGCGAGCAAGTTTACCCATGAGAGTTTGAGTGTGTGTGTGCGTGCTGGTGTGTGTGTGTGTGTGTGTGTGTGTGTGTGTGTGTGTGTGTGTGTGTGTGTGTGTGTGTGTGTGTGTGTGTGTGTGGACCTGCCTGTTTGTGAGGACGGTTCACGGGGCTCAGGATAGGGGACCTTGGTCTCGGCGGAGAGCAGGAGCTCATAGGTGTGGTCCTCCTCATCTGCCGTCTCTCCTCGCTCGTCTATACTGCTGTTGGTGTACACAGCCTAAGGAGGCAGCCAGAGCAACACATCACAGTCACACCACAACACAAACACAACTATAACTTTGCACAGCATCCTAATGAATCTTCCACCTTCATTCACCATCAACATAAATTCCAGCAAATGTATTTAAGGATAAAAGTCAGTAATCTACTTTTTGGTTGTTACAGATAATAAATCATAGTTTAAGCTTATCGCATATTTTCAAGGATTTCACAGTAGAATGATAATGTTACAGAAAAAAAAAATAATAATGACTGGACCCACTGCTCCCTCTAAAACAATTAATCTTTTTTTGGTAATAACACTTCAACACATTCAGCCAGTGGCTGTGGTCCACATTCAGTCTCTGAAGTAAATCCATCTTGGAGCACCTCCTCACCCCCCACCCTACTCCATCCCACCCAACCCCACCCCACCCCGCCCGTCCTGGTGCAGTTCCCCCCTCTCTCTCTCTCTCTCTCTCTCCCTCCCATCCATCCAATCCACCCAGCTGCTGATCCACAAACTCACTCCTCCCTCTCCTCCCACTGTGGTCCCATGCCGCACTCCCATCAATATTTATGAGGAAACTGTTTGATTTGAGCCGACATGGCGGCAAGGGCTGGCAGTAGTGGTGATGGTGGTGGTGGTGGTGGTGACTGGCGGGTAAGGGGGGATGGGGTTGGGGAGAGAAAGGTGTGTGTGGGTGGGCAGACAGTGCAGCGTTTGTCAGTGAAGCATGGCAGAATCAACAGTGCCTGGACTGCAAATAGTGGCCGGTGTTTACTGGCTCCCGCCTGAGCGGCCTGAATGGCAGAGATCTGGTAGCTTTTGTTATCAGGGCTGTACAGTGAGTGAGTGAGAGAGAGAGAGAGAGAGAGAGAGTGAGAGTGAGAGCGAGAGAGAGAGAGAGAGAGAGAGAGAGAGAGAGAGAGAGAGAGAGAGAGAGAGAGAGAGAGAGAGAGAGAGAGAGAGGGGGCTCAGTGCATAGTGCACATCAGCATCTCTGAAGCAGCGGAATGGCACTGGCACGGGAGAATGCTCGCAGATATTACACTGCATGTGAGTCAAGTGGAAAACAATGTTTTGTGATTCTCGTCTGATCGATACCTCAATACTCGTATGCGCATCTGCCTGTTCTGTGCACCTGCCTGTACAAGCACTTTAACGATAAGGGACTAGTTTCACACACACACACACACACACACACACAGCAGTGAGCTGCATAGCTGATCTAATAGTTTGATGTCTGTGTGGGATAACAGGATGCATATTTACCTCTGAGCTGCCCTCCTCTTCATGACCCGGGCCAGGCTGCGATGGAGGAGGTAGTCGATCTTTCTGCAATTTATTCAAAGAGAGAAAAAAGAAAACAAACAAACAGGAAAATATTAATACACACATGGACACACATAAATAAACATTTACTCTGTTGTCCAAGTAAGCTAATGAAAGCAGTGCTCTTTTTTTTGTCCAGATCAAATAGGCCAGCTGCCCCTGCAGCAACAGGGAAATCATTTGCATCTCACAGATGGGACCAGCAAGATGGACAAAGCATCAGAAGGACTCCCTCAGTGTGGAGCTCAGACTCCACCTAGTGGTGACATGAGGGCACTACAGGAGACTGTGTTCACAGATTTGTTGGCTATTGAACCCAATGACTGTATGTAGATTAAATATCGACATTGATTATACCAGCTAACAACTTGGTTGTTTCTCATTTGCTCTTCTATTGCTTTTCATTTAGAACTCAATGCTTGTAAAACTGAGTAAATAAATAGTGGGAATAGTAGCCATGTTATTATTTAATTACAAATATAATTTCAGCGTCTCTTATCTATCTGCTAAAAGTGATTGTGCTGCAGTCTTACTTTGCCAGCCTCGCTGTCTGGTCGGCCAGAGTCGCGGTCGGAGGACTTGCCGCTGGCGAGGCTGTCGAGGGAGTGGCAGGAGGTGGCTTCAAACAAAGCCTCGTAAGGACTCTCCTCCTCGGGGTCCCTCGCCAGGCCAGAGATCAGCTCGCTCATCTGCTGGTCCACCTCACCTACACACACACACACACACACACACACACACACACACACACACACACACACACACACACACACACACACACACACACACACACACACACACACACAGTAAGCAAACCACATTTTATTATATGTTCAAAGGCAAAACCATCTTAAAGAATATTAAAAATAAAGTTGTTTTTAATAATAATTTTCAAGTAATCTCTATCAACAGCAATATGAATGTTATAAGAGAAATCAAGCCTAAACAATTCAAGTGTAGTTGGATTGCTGATAAACTATGAAAATTATATAAAATACATTTACATAATTTTCATAGTTTATGTAAATTAATTGCAAATGAACTTTACATCTGAACGTTGAGGGAGTGGCAGGAGGTCTTACATGGTCGTACAGTACATACATCTGAATTGTTCATTTCTTTCCTTACAAATAACTCAGGAGCAGAAGTGCATAAAAGTGCACTGTGAAAAAGTGTGCTTAAGGTCCAAAATTATGCTATTTTTAAGTGCTTTTCCAATTAAGTTTTTTAAGCCCTGTTTAAGCCATTTCCAATCCTCAACCATTAGAGAATGAACCTGTATTTAACTGCATTTACAAGAGCATATGTTTTGAATGATGTGCTTTGTAAACTAACACACACACACACACACACACACACACACACACACACACACACACACACACACACACACACACACACACACACACACACAGTCAATCTAACCCATTCACAAATTCATGAAAGACCTCTGTGCAAAGTGACCTTTCCGTGGTGTCTTTTCCAGGGGTGGAAAAATAATACCCAAGGGTGCAAAAGAGCAGAGGCACTTGGGACTGTCAAAGCAAAGCCTTCAGTAGCTGGGTACAGTACAGTAGGTTTACATTACACTGCACTGCTGCCAACGGCTACATTGATCGACTAGCTCAAACAATTAAATACATAATACACACAGCCTTGCCTTCAATTACATAATCAGATAATATTCTGTATGCATTACTGTATGCATTACTGATGAACAGAGGGATTTATACACAGTTCATTCCACATGGTGAGTAAGCAACTACTCACCTTTCCTCCTGGGGCTGAGGTTCTCTTGAGGGGGTGGGACTGGGGGAGGGGGCAGGGCCATATCTGGGGCACTTCCTGTCATGTGACCTGAGGAAAGCGGCAAAGTGGGAGCATGTGTAAGAAACGCACACACACACGCACACACACGTGGCACAAGACATCAAAACATGATACAGCTTTTGCTTCATATTGACTGGCAAGAGGCAAGGGAAGGTTGTTTCAGGTAAAGGGAGCGATAAAAACACATGAGTCACAGGGCCAATGAATGTCAGAGGGGTTTGGTTGGCTTTGCTTCGGCCCAACTGATGGCTGAGGGTTTAGCGTGACTCAGCTGTCATGGCCAGGAGCACACAGCATCAAACATGACCTCAGCAAACCCAGCGAGAGAGAGAGGGCAGAGAGGGTGAGAAAGAGAGATGGAGAGAGCGTGAGAGAGATGGAGGGAGAGATAGAAAGAGGGTGTGAAGGAGAGAGTCTGTGGAGAAAAGGGGAAGTAGTGCAATATGTACACTAATACCGGGTAATTTCTCAGGTGAAAAACTTTTTATAGATAGATAGGGGGATGACAGAGACGAAGGCACTGAAGAGAGAGAGAGAGAGAGAGAGAGAGAGAGAGAGAGAGAGAGAGAGAGAGAGAGAGAGAGAGAGAGAGAGAGAGAGAGGGAGTGGTGGAGCACACTCACATTGAATGAGCGCGGCGATCTGCCTGCTCTTCTGAGAGGGCATCTCCCTGACAGTGTCCAGCGCCGTCAGGCCCTTAGAGTCCACGATGGTCACTTCAATACCTGAGACACAAAAATGAGAAACTCACTCCATTCACAAATCAAATACTATAGATGGTTGCACCGGGAGATGGCCTGGTTTATCAACACAATAGCAAACTACATTAAAAAAGAGATAGATGGAGAATGCAACTTCCTGCCAACTCACACAATGACCATGACTGACCTCCTCATTTATCAATGCACATGTTTGAAACAGGGGCAGGTCTTATAGATCTAAATAGAACTAGAACTTTAAGAACTGCGGAATGGAACCGATTCGAGGGTCTCAGAGGAACTGACCTGCACTCAGGAGCTTCTGCACCACATCGGTCTTCCCGAACAGAGCAGCTTCGTGAAGGGCACTGCCCTTCTCCGTCTGTGGAGCAGAAAACAGACAAACAAATACACTAAACCACTGGTGCACTGCAAATATGTTTGCCAACTGCAATACAGAAACGTGAGTAATAAAAATATACCATGTCTGTTACTGCAAAGAACTTTCATTCCATTTTTATCAGACACATTTTTGAAAGTTTTGATGAACTTAATTCCAGTTTTCTACGACTTCTACTTCTTTTTCTTCTTTTTTTTTTTTGTCTGAAGCTAAAGCAAAGTGGGTCAGATGGAGGCGTGCTGCTGAAATGGGCAGACGTTGTGCCTGAGGGAACAGACTTTCTCTCAGTGGAGATGGGAGCCCTAGACCATCCAGGTTTGGTGGAGAAGGATGGGCACAGGACTACACGGGCCACTCGCTCTGTCTTTCGCTCGCTCGCTCACTCTCTCCATCATTCTCTCTCTACCTCTCTCCCGCTCTCCCTCTCTCTCTCTGCGCAATTATCTGCTTCATCAATCAAAGGCGGTGGCTTTCTGGGCCATGTTGCCACGGCAATTGTAAACCTTCAGGAAGCTGGCACAGATGGACAAGAGAGAATTTGTGTGTGTGTGTGTATGTGTGTGTGTGTTGTTACTCAGAGAAGAAAGAATAATTTACTAAAAGGGTGAAAGCAGTGTGAGAGAGGGAGAGAGGGAGGGATGGATGGAGTGAGCAAGCGGAGGGATGGGTAGGTGAGTGAGGGATAGAGTGTGTGATTTGTAAATGAGAGAAAAAATGGCCAAAGTGGCAGAGAAAGAGATACACACACAGTGAGAAAGAGTGTTAAAGAGAGGTGAATAGAGTCCAACAAAATTAAAGTGTTTGCCAGGGAGATGAAAAGAGAATGTGTGTGATAAGAGAGAGAGAGAGAGAGAGAGAGAGAGAGAGAGAGAGAGAGAGAGAGAGAGAGAGAGAGAGAGAGAGAGAGAGAGAGAGAGAGAGAGTATGAGAAGAAGAGAGAGAGAGAGAGAAAGAAAGAGAGTATGAGAGAGAGAGAGAGAGAGAGAGAGAGAGAGAGAGAGAGAGAGAGAGAGAGAGAGAGAGAGAGAGAGAGAGAGAGAGAGATGGCATGGTGATTGGACAGATGGTGGCTATATCTATCCAGCGGCGTCTGAGCAGAAAGCCTCCACAGGGGCAGCTGAAGACTTTGGCTCCAGCATTCATGTGAACAGAGCCCTGGCCATTCAGACCACATGCCTGGGGCACTGAAAGCCTCGCCGTGGGCTCTCCCCAGGACTGGCAAGTGCAGGGCCGTGCCAAACACACACACACACACACACGCCCCGCAAACATGCACACACACAAGCCGCGCGAACACGCACACACACACATCCCTTTCCCTTTAGTTAGTCATAGCGGCACTACTTAAAACGCTCACAGCTTGGTGCTGCTGCTGTCGCTACTGTACTGGTACATTATGTGCATTCATTTATTCATGAGCCTGCCCAAGATGGACAGCTCTCACAAAAACACACACGCAGTGCAAAGTTTCTCTCACACACACACACACACACACACACACACACACACACACACACACACACACACACACACACACACATAAACACACACGCACGCGTTATGTTGTTCCCCTTTCTCTGCACTTAAGTAACTTGAGTCATCAGTCATCAGCAGGTCAATATCTGTAGATCATTTCTATGGCTCTGTTTGTTTAATAAGACCAACACCTCCATTATGTCTAATTAGGCTACTTTATCTACATGCCAGTAACTTTCCTCTCCCTACATACCTGTACCTACAGACATCTATATACCTGCCCTGCTCACATGTGCCCTCCTATCCTCTTCTGTCCTCTTGTACTGCACAGTAACACCTTTTCTAGGGGGTTCCTGAAGCGTTATTCAAATCAGCGTTTGTCAGTGTTGTTTGCACTGGTAGATGTGTCAGATGCTTCTTCTTCTTGTCTGTTCATCTGCTTCTGTCCCGTGTCTGTCTGAGAGATTAATCCCATCGAGCTGCCCGGGGGGCAAGGGCAGAACACAAACCCAGTGCTTCAGAGCAACTGCCCCATGCCAACCGCAGTGCCAAGGAGACAGACTTGTTGTTGGCAGGGCGGGCAAAGCACATGTTCTGATCATGAGTGATGATGGGCCCTCGACTACCAACATCTGCCATGAACTTTTACCCATATCTTGTTTTTGTTATCTAACAACTGTGCCGGTCTGTTTGTTTGTTTGTCTGTCTGCTTATCAATACACCTGCACAAGCCTCATGTCATGTCATGTCTGTCTATGACCCAATCTAACCAACATTAACAAACATTTGTCTAGCCACCCTGCCCACCCTGGGGATTTCATAGTTAATGCCCACAGCTCCACCAATCAGCACTTGAACTACCAGCTTTAGCGACCAGTCTGGGGTGCGTCTGCTAAAACCATAGTTGTAATGTAACTGCCAACCAGTCAGTTTTAGCAACTGCAGTTTTGGGAAATGCAGCCATATTTAATAGGTGCTTGTCTGTCTGTCTATCTGTCTGACTGATGCTACCAGCCTGGTCACACTGCTTATCTCCCACTACCATTCCTCCATGTCTGGACTCACCCAACTGCTGATATCAGAGGCAGCACTCAGCTCTATCTAAGCTCAGCTGCCAATCAGTCAGACAGACTGTCAATACATCTTTCAGCTGACCAATTTCTTTGTACTGTTACACGGCCAAACGGCCTTCCGCCTCACTGACCCATCTCTAGTAGCTGATGTCCATGCTTCTAGCCACCGCAGCTCTGTCTAGTCTTGTCCCATGCCTCACCTGACTCTAGATTTCCCCCAACTCTAGATTTTGCACATTCACGCATAGGGGCGTGTGTCCCATTACTGTAAGGAGCAACTGACGTGCGATTTTCCCAGAATCTCCCTAAAATGCAGTGAGGTTGATGCTGACTTAAACGAAGTGAAAGATGAAATTACTCACTGACTTACTGTTTAGGGCACCTAAAGACAAGTGGATGATCTAGGGAGTGATGGGACGGGGCCTAAGTCAATTTGACAGACAAGACTGTCAATACATCATTCAGCTCGTCCGTTCCCCTGACTGCCCACCTGGTGGTTGATGTCCATGCTGGCATCCAGCAGCACCGCCACCACGAGCAGGTGTCCATTCGAGCCATGCACTGACCCACCTGGTAGCTGATGTCCATGTTTCCAGCTACACGCAGCTATCTAGGCCAATTTGTCTGACAAGCTGTCAATACATCATTTAGCTTGTCCGTTCCACCTGACTGACCCACCTGAGATATATATATATTTTTTTTTAAAGATATTTTTTGGGGGCTGTTTGCCTTTAATCGGACAGGACAGTATAGAGGTGGACAGCATACAAGTGGGAGAGAGAGAGATGGGGTCAGATCGGAAAATGACCTCAGGTTAGACTCAAACCCGGGTCCCCGGAGTAATGGTATGACGCTCTAGCCCACTGAGCCACGGCGCCCCCGACCCACCTGATAGTTGATGTCCATGCCTGCGTCCAGCAGCACCTCCACCACGGGCAGGTGTCCGTTACGCGAGGCCAGGTGCAGCGGCGTGTGCTTCTTGGTGTTGCAGCTGAGCAGGTTGGGATGGGCGCTGAGCAGCAGGCACACCACCTCCAGGCGCCCGTAGAGCGCCGCCAGGTCCAGCGGCGTCTCGAACTTGTTGTTGCGCATCGTCGGGTCGGTCAGCTCCTCCAGCAGTAGCCGCACCACCTCCGAGTGGCCGTACTGGGCCGCGCAGTGCAGCGGCGTCTCGTTGTCGTTGTTCTGCACGGGGGGTGGGAGAGGGGGGAGGAGGAGAGAGATGGAGGAGAGATGAAGACCAGGGGGGACGGGAAGGGAGGATAGAAGAGGACAGTAAAAGAATTAAGTCAAACAGCAAGGAAGTAAACAAGAAAGACAAGCAAAACAAGTAAGCAAAATCAACAGCAAAAGTGAAAGAAAGGAAGTCAAAATAAAAAACAACATTAAAAGGCAAGAGATGACAGAAAGAAAGAAAGAAAGAAAGAAAGAAAGAAAGAAAGAAAGAAGTAGGGGAAGAAAGAATAAAAGAAAGACAAAAAAGACAGAAAGAAAGAAAGAAGGAAGGGAAGTAAGCAAGAAAGAAAGAAAGCAGGAAAGAAAGAAAGAAAGAAGGGTGCCAGAGAAAAGCCATGGGAGGGTAAAGTGGAAAAGGTGAGGTGTACTGTACAGCACACTGGAACAAAAGGGCTCTGGTTACCTTCAGCTCTCAAGGGGAGCTCTTAACATTAACATCAATATTCACACACACACACACACACACACACACACACACACACACACACACACACACACACACACACACACACACACACACACACACACACACACACACACACACACACACACACAATCTGTCTTAGATCCTAGACTTGTGTTATTAGCAGGTAAGCTGAGATCCTTGGGAGACAGCCAGACATTTCTAAATGCCTTTCAGACTGACTCAGAGAGCATCAGGTGAAGAGTACTGTGCTTAGCTGGCCTGTGATTTGCTGGGAGGTGAAACGTCTAAGCAGGCCAGGAATGCTGGCAGTCGGGGAAAGGGCAGAGGGCACACAGCAGAGGAGGAGTTTGGCCACATTTTAGAATCAAAGTCATCCTTTAAAAATGTTCAGCACATTTGGGTTCAATATACTGCCCTTTCCAGTAAGACTGCTTGACTTGACTGCTTGAGAAATGCCAGATTATAGGGCAGAGTCTAAAATTGGTGTTGTAATACATACAAATGAGGAAAAGACCACAGCAGTACAGTAGCAGTATAGCATCTGTGGTAGCAAACAGCAGTTTGTTTGGATGGGATTTCAGTGATGGTGGTTTGGTTATTATTACAGTCATTAGAGAAAATTGTATAACAGTGGTGGTTAATTGAGGAAGGGAAACAAGAAGGTGATCCACACCCTAGACATCCCATAATACTGTATGTCGGCGTCATGCAGTGAGTCGGTGGTTGGTGGTTGTAGCGATATGGGTGCTAAAAGGAACAGACAGACAGACACAGCAAGCTTCAAAGCACAACACAGAGCTTAGCATGCACACACACACACACACACACACACACACAGAGCAGAGAGAAGCCCGGCACCATGCTAGGGATCAAACGCATCATCCGCCCAAATCCGCTAAGGCACAGGGGATATGATCATGTTCCCCGTCACCACGGTGACCACTCGTGACATTTCACGCCCAAATATCAGACAATGCCACGGCACTGGAGTGGTCTCCATTCCAAACATTGTCTGGAATAGGAGGTGGCTTTGTGGCTGTTCCTGCCACAACCAGTAGATGGCAGAGTTTAAAGCTTTTGATTCAGTGACAGAGAAAGGGAGAATGTGACGACTACCAAAACTATGACATAACTGTATTACAAATGTGCCATATGATTACAACGGGGGGTGAGATCGATACTGCATCGAATGTTCTGTGGATTAAACCTCAGGAATTCAACCCAGTCAGCAGTAGCAGTAGCAGCACTCTTCTGCTCCTCCTCCATTCATCCATGTTGCCTTGCTGCTCACTCTGGCCATGCAACACACATCCATCCATCCCCCTAAAGTCCAGTGGATTACCAGTGCTAACCACACCACACGCTAGCCGCATGACTGACGGGTGGGCATGGTGAGGCCAGAAGCAGAGGGCACAGTGGGGGTGGGGGGTGGGGAGTGGGGGGTTAGAGGTGCCCACCACGGCACTGGGCAGATGACAGGTGCAGGCTGGCACGGGGCCCAGAGCCTGGCCTCCCTCGGGCACCAAACATCTGGCAGCACAGGAGTGCTAATGCTGGACGGACCATGATAAGCCCCCTACCTCCTACCTGCAGGGAAGGCCACTAGATCCTTTTTAGTAGTGCTACCCTCCTGCTGTGTGTGTGTGTGTGTGTGTGTGTGTGTGTGTGTGTGAGTGAGTGAGTGAGTGAGTGAGTGAGTGAGAGAGAGAGAGAGTCTTTTTTTTTTTTTTTTATATCGTGCAACCCATGTTCTCTCCTTTGCTGGATTTTGTTGGTGTGTGTGTATGCAAATGGTCCTAAGGGAGATTTGTTTTTTAGTGTGTGTGTGTGTGTGTGTGTGTGTGTGTGTGTGTGTGTGTGTGTGTGTGTGTGTGTGTGTGTGTGTGTGTGCAAATGGATATATGCATTTTTAAACCATGTGTCCACTTAATCCTTTGAAAGGGATTGTGTGTATGTGTAACTGTGACCCTCTGCTAGCGAGACAGGTGATGGGCAACCCTCAGTGACCCTAAGCAAAGGCGGACACGCCCACCGTCTCTCTCCTTATCAGCAGGTAGCTCCACCTGCTCCACACACACACACACACACACACACACACACACACACACACACACGATGAAGAGGAGGAGCAGCCTACTCTGAGCAAACAGGTCACAGCTTGAGCCAGAAGAATGAAAGGCTGAAGAGAGGAATGAAAGAAAGAAAAAAGGAGAAAAAAAAAAACACGCTGTGGGGGAAAACAAAAAAGCACCTGCCTTTCTGGATGTGCAGGGAAAGAAAGAGAAAAAAAAAATAGCTGGGAATGTCAGTAGGCTACTGCCCAAGGCTGAAGCAGTTGCAACAGCCTGGGAACAGAAATTACTGGTCTGGAAACGTCAAATAAAAGCAGGATTGGTTGGCATCCATTTTGTTTACTACGTTTTTGATGACTCATTTTAAGAGTAAAATAAAAAGGATCCACCCCCCTCCTCCTCCTTCTATTATCTGGCATGCCTTTCGGAATTTTAGTGGCCAAACAAAATACCGAGGACTGAGTGGACACAATTTATCCACTACAAGCGCATAGAAAAGCACAGCACAAAAGGAGCATGGCATCTCAGATCTGCCGCAAGCTGTTGACCGTTTTTGGCAGAGCAGTTTTCACTCCCCCTCGTGTGTGTGTGTGTGTGTGTGTGTGTGTGTGTGTGTGTGTGTGTGTGTTAGTTTAAGGAGATATCCATTCTCAACATAGACATGCACAGCACACACACACTCACACACACTCTCTCTCTCTCTCTCTCTCTCTCTCTCCTCCCACACACACACACTCCCCCCCCCCCCCCCCCCCCCCCCCCACACACACACACACACACACACACACACACACAGAGGCATGAAGTTACTACAGATGGCACACAAGCACATCATCACTACAACCACTAGTGCAGCCACAGCCTCCCCTGATGACAGGGCCCTGGCCGGACCTTAAGCCTCTCCTGACAGTATTAGTATAGCGCTGCTTATACATCTTAACAACTCAGGAATAAATCTCATCCCCTTCATACACTCACATTCAGCTACACTGGATCACCATAAATCCCCAATAATGCAATTTTGCCGGACAAATGTTAGTAAACAAAACAGAGAGAAGTAAAGGGTAGGAGTTGCACTAAGGGCCGTGACCTCACAACAACACTGTGGGGCTAGGATAGGAAGCACTTTACAGTCATCATCCAATTCCTGGTCATGGGATGATCACTGGGATTGCTCCATTAGCCCAAGTTCCTCTTGCTCTGACTCACAAAGTCTTACTAAACTCCATTGGCCATCGGAGCTGATGTGTGTAAAGCATGGGGCAATAAAACACACACAATGACAGACTGCTGGGAAAGCTAATAGCAGCGCTCTATAAAACTAAAGTGAAGAGATTAAAGAAAGAAGCAGTTAAAGAGGCAGGTTAGAAAAACACCCAAGCTCACATGTGCAAACGCACCCGTGTCACACTCATACAAAAACACACACGTGTCTCACACACACACACACACACACACACATATATACTCACTCACTCACACACACACACACACACACACACACGGCTGCAGCCTTCATCACACTCTGGGCTTAACTCCACATGATAACATTAGTCAGGGATGGAAGCTCAGAGAGACAGAGTAAGGAAGAGAAAAAGAAAGAAACAGAGAGAGAGAGAGAGAGAGAGAGAGAGAGAGAGAGAGAGAGAGAGAGAGAGAGAGAGGGGAGGGGGTGAGAGGCAGTGGGTGAGAGTCAGCGATAAAGATGAACAAGCAAAAATAGACTTCAACAACAACAAAAAAAGGACAGGACTAGAAATAGAAATAGAAAAGTTAAAGTGCTGAGACAAGATTGATTAAAAAGGAGAAAGGAGAACAGCTGATGGAAACACAGCTCCAGCCAGCAAACTGCCAAAAAGAAGAAGGAGAAGAAGAAGAGTGACTCAGTCAAGTCTCCCCTAATCTCATTTCGTCTCGTCACTCCCTGAGATGCCCAGTCACACAGACAGACCTCCCACCCAATGGACCCATGACTGACACTGACGCTAGTCTAGCTCTCCTACCCGCCCACACACACACACACACACACACACACACACACACACACACACACACACACACACACACACACGCAAACACACACACACAGTACACCAAAGTGCTAGGCTATTACTTTAGAGCACTCCCATCAACCACTGGGGAGCTTCCTATAGCACTACAGTAAATCATCTAAACATTTACTCCTTGTGGCAGATGTTTATGTCCAGATTGACCTACTTGAGCATGAGGATGTCTATGTGGTTGCCCACGCCAAACGCTCTTCCTGGTTTTGACATTTAATAACTTGCCACGCTAGCTGCGACTGTTATTATTACAATTTAATAACAATAACAGCTGGCATTACTATTTCATAATAAATGTGTTCTGATTCTGTCACAGCTCCTGTAATGTACCGGCAGGAAGAATAGGGCTGGGGTAACGGTGATAGGGAGCGCACAGCACAGTGTGGTGCGGCGCAGCTCTAAGTAGCTTTCTGCTCGACTCCGCTCCCTTAAGCTCGGTTAGCGGTGAGCACTGAGCCTTGGGTGAGTCAGATAGCGGACAGAGTCATGCTCAAGCCACTTCCATATTAATGCCGTAATGTTTAATTCTACTTGCTGTGTGTGTGTGTGTGTGTGTGTGTGTGTGTGTGTGTTTCCAGAATGTTCTGCAGAGGTGAATGATAACAAAAGAAGGCCGGGAGGGAGACACAATGCATACACATACGCATGCACACACACGCATGTGTGCGCATGACTGTAACGTGGTGTGACGTGTGACCACTGGCATGTGACGTGCTGGGGGAAGGGGTTGTGTTTATATCTGTGTGTGTGTGTGTGTGTGTGTGTGTGTGTGTGTGTGTGTGTGTGTGTGTGTGTGTGTGTGTGGTAGGGGGATTACGTCACGTTGTGCCCTTTGGGGAGGGGGAGGGAGGAAGTGGAGGGTTTGGTGGGGATGGCAGCTGCTCCAGTAGGATTTGCCACACAAGCTCCAGAGGGGGCTACACACGCAACTAGAACACACACACACACACACACACACACACAACCCAGGAAAAGTCACCAGTGTGCAGCTGTGCCCAGATGTGCTTTCGACGTTCTCTAGTGTTTGCACACAAGTGGATGTGTATGCATGTGTCCATATACAGCAACATACACAATATGCTGGGCCTGTGCTCATATTCCCACTGTACGTGCAGGGGGAGTGTGTGTGTGAGTGTGTGTGTGTGTGTGTGTGCGCCAATGGGTACAGCAGGAGTCCTATCCATCAAACAATCTGAT
>JAODXP020000018.1:21087001-21092001 GCA_027497455.2 Sardinella longiceps | reverse complement strand
CGATCAAAATGTACAGCAATCAAGGCATCAACACAGTGGAAATAATCCAGGCTAGGGGTTATTACAAATACTCCAGCAACACAGCTGAAAACAAGCTATAGAAAAATCAAGATGGCATTCAAAATAATACAAACTCAATAAAAAAAACATAGAGACAGGAATCTGAACGAACACACACACAGGCACACACACACACACACACACACACACACACACACACACACACTAACGAACATAACGAGCACTTGCTGCTGCAGGCATTCCAAGCCACAGAGAGTATTAGTGGCATTCAACCCCCCCCCACAGCAACTGGAGTTAAAACGGCATGGTCTTTGGTTGCTAACAGGGCATGCCATATCTTGCTTGCATGCTTTGTTTGCTGCTTTTGTTCTAGTGGCAGCTCACGTTGCGGTGGCTTCTCTTCCTGGCATCCAGTACAGCCAGGAAGCCACTGGGGGGGCTGTAGAAACCAATGACTTCTCTATATATTTCCTCCCCTTTTTTCGCCTGAATGAGCGCTGGACATTCTTTGGAAACAGACACAGCTCCGGACACACAAATATAATAGGGAAGCTGAGGAAGTGAAGGATTTGTGGTGGCTGGGACTGGGACTGGCTGAAAATTTCTGGTTTGGGATCTGGCGAAACAACCCTGCCAGCTTCTGCATGCAAACACCCCTCTGATCCATAACGCGTCTCGTTTTAAAGATTAAACAAATCAATAAATCACTAACTCTTGCCGTCATGCTGGTCAGGATACAGCGAGGGAACTCCCTTTAACTTTTCAAACTGAATCACACATCGAACACATCTAACCCCAACCCAGTGGCCTTAAGGCTGTGGTGTCTATTGCTACAGCCTGTCTCTCCGAGATCTCTTTATATAATTCAACTCTTGAGTAATTAGAGGATCTGCGACATTTGTGGTCTGGTATGACACATCCGTATGATATGATGGGAGGAAATGAAATGAAATTGCACGGCAATAAAAGTCTACAGATCTACTCCCTTTGTCCCTCAGAATCCTTCATGCTATTGGCTGAGAAATGGAGAATGGAGAGAATGGCTGACCAAAGGGCTTAGTTACTGAAACTGGACTGTAACTGGACTGTAACTGGAGGTCTGCGGACACTAGCAGGGGCCTGGGAGTGAGAAAGACGGCGTTTGCATCATTCGGACACAGATGAGGATTACAGCTGACCACCAAAGGGAACAGGAAAGAGCACAGTCAGAGCAGGAAACCGACTCCTCCGTGAGATGGTGGCGAATGATTTGGGGACGGCGTGGTTTTCCCTTTGACCCACACACTTACGTGTACAATCAGTCAGACAGACGGACACACACACACTTAAACACACACACACACACACACACACACACACTTATAGAGAAACATGATTTGTCAGTGGATAAAACCCTGCCCTAATTTCCATTGCTTCCACTGTTTGACCCATATGCTTCTGAATGAACCCGTCTAGGTGTACATGGGTGGGGGTAGCGTTCCCTGCTTGAAGTATACTCTACCTGTATTCTAAAACTAAGGGATCTGCAGTGGGGAGCTCACCCACAAATATGATCCAGAACATCATGGCAGAACTGACATGTAGGCCGTTGATAGAATAGAAATGAGGAGACCTGCTGTGTGTGTGTGTGTGTGTGTGTGTGTGTGTGTGTGTGTGTGTGTGTGTGTGTGTGTGTGTGTGTGTGTGTGTGTGTGTGTGTGTGTGTGTGTGTGTGTGTGTGTGTGTTTCCTAAAGGGCAGAAGTTCAGTCAGTCAGAAAGAGAGGATGGTTTAAAGTGATGGGACACAGCAGATGCTGGGGCAGACAGACCTGTTCGTTAAGCTTGGGATGCGAGGGGCCCTGGTGGATGAGCAGCCGGACGATGCGCTGGTCACCCTTCCAGGCAGCCAGGTGTAACGGGTAGCAGCCTTTGTTGTCGGCCATGTTGGTGAGGGCCTCATTGCGTAGCAGCAGCTCCACGACTTCACTGCATACACACACAATGGTGGAAAAAACAAGACAGGTGATAAGAGAATAGCTACACATGCATGGGTGTGAGAATGCATAAATATGCGCATACAATACGCACTGCTACCACTTTTATTTGTGTTTTGTTACAAGGCAAATATTATGTGAAACTTGAAAGACTCAAATAAAACAAAATAAATGAATAAATGAATAATAATAATCCAGCTATAATAAAAACAGCCCAAAAAAAAGCAAACCAATAGGACCAAACAACAACAATAGCTAGAGCAACAACACTATAATTTGGGGCAGGACGGGAGTTGTGGGGGTGGTGGGTTTGGAGTTCCTGGGGGTTCATTATGTGGGAGTTTTGGGGTCACCCCTTTGGATTTGCTAATTAGCCCAATTAATGGAGCAGGATGCTAAAGTAATGAGAGAGAATCACATATGCTTCAGTGCATGAACGAGGAAGGGGAGGGTGTTCTTTTAAAAACACACACACACACACACACACACACACACACACACACACACGTACACACACACGTACACACACACACACACACACACATACACACACACACACACACACACACCCCACATGCCATTAGTCTCCCATGCTTCCCCTCCACTGGCTGTGTCTATGAACGACCTCTCGCATTAGCACACTGGAGCACTTTGAATGGCTTGATAGGTCATTTGCTTATGCATCAAAGTGCAGAGCGCACAGACTGTAAATTCCCTCTGATTGATACACTTTTTGCCTTGCCTTGCCTGGGCTGGCTGATGAGGAGGGAAGATTAAATGGACTTTACACAATGGCATCCAATTCTATATGCACGTCCTGCCAATCTTGACTCCATTCCGCCCTGGTCTTTTAACCGTTATAAATGACCTGCAGAGCAGCTGGCAGAGTGCTGTTCTTTTAAATGAGCCAATTAGTGGAGCAATTTGCTTAAACATGTGGTGGGGAAGACGTGTGGAGAACATTAGAGAGACAGCGATGGGCTTTGGACAGGAACTGGTGCGGTTCTGTCGGAACAGGAACGGTTCCGGTGTCTGGCACTAAGATCTCTGGCTCTTGTAGGCGAGAAATGCGCAGTGTTTGTGTGAGAGAAAACGGTGCTGTGTAAACAAACCTCCTCCAGATTAGATTTGCGCTCTAGATTTGGGGAGTGTCCAGGTTTGTACTCACGGCGCAGTTACCTTGCCAAAGGTTTTTTTTTTTTTTTTCTTCCACACACTAGTCTAAAGTAGGGTTGGCAAAAGGTCTCTGACTTCAGGTCATGTAGGTGCAACACCTTCTCTAGGCTGGCCAAATGCATGCACACACATGTGCACAGACACACAAAGGCACACATACAAGCACACACACACACACACACACACACACACACACACACAAGCACGCACACAAGCACACACACACACACACACACACACACACACACACGCCTAGGCCAATGTGGAGATAAGCAGAGAGAGAATATAGGGAGAGAGTAGACCCACCTGTGTCCATTGAGTGCAGCATGATGCAGAGGGGTATATCCAGTGCTGTCCACACAATTCACATTGGGGCCTCGCCAGATACTGCAGAGACAACAGACACAAACAACACAACAACATCAAACATGTGGCACAAACACACATGGTGCGCAGACCCACTCATGCTCACACACACACACACACACACACACACACACACACACACACACACACACACGGGAAACACATCAGTGCACACAGTACAAACACACATCAGTGATTCATTTAAGGTATAAATGAGTGAGCACTCATTGTGGGCTCGGTCAGGGCCAGGACACACCCATTGTACAAACTCTGTGAGAAGCCAGCCAGGTTAGACCTTGAACCCACGCCAGACGGCTTCTAAGCTCATTACAGCTGAGTCACGCCAAGCAAGGGGTAGGGGGGGTCGCGCACCACTGACAACAAGGGCTCTCCAGCTACAGCTAACTACAGCGTGTCAGCCTGTGTTTCCCTCGCTCTATCTAAAAATAAATAAATAAATAAATAAGCCACATCCGCTGTCAAGACGTTTGCTTGCTGCGCATACAGTTGAGGGGACTTGTCAAATCTGTGTTGCAAACTCTGCAGCCTAAAGCCATCTCACAGCAGGGGAGAGGGTGTGTGTGTGTGTGTGTGTGTGTGTGTGTGTGTGTGTGTGTGTGTGTGTGTGTGTGTGTGTGTGTGTGTGTGTGTGTGTATGTGTGTGGGGGGGTATGCATTACGCAACAGCACCCAGCATTAGTTATGGTGAAATTGCCTTGCATAAATCACACCATTCTACCCGTCTCTAAGAGAGCGAGAGAGTGTGTGTGTGAGAACCACCTCAGGTCTGAGAGCAGCCTCTACTGTAGGCTATGGAGCTGTGGATCCGCACACTTCCTGTCCTAAAGAATTTGGTACCAAAACTTGAAAGTGTTTACATAACGCTGTCCTTGGCCACTAGCCACATCTGCTTGACTGCTGACTGGTGGTGGTGGTGACCAAGGAGATCACAGCCCTGCCTCTGAGTCAGTCACTGCTGGAATGCAGTTAGTTTCATGGGCTGTTTAATGCTTAGTGCCTGTTGTGAAGTCAGTCTAGTGCTGGGATGGATGGCGGTGATGAGGATGGTGGTGACGACGGGGGGGAGGGTGTGTGTGTGTGTGGTGCGTCAGTCCCAGGAGGAATGCTCCGGGAGGAGCTCCTCTTGAAAAGAGAGCCATGAGAAAGGGGGGGGGGGGAGGAATGAGGAAGCTCAGCACAGCGCACACAGTACACACACAGCCCAGGGAGGCCAGGAGACAGGTACTCACTTTACCAGACAGCAGGGAGTGGAAAAACACACACCGACACACACACGCATACACACACACACACACACATACCCAGACAATCACGCAAACTTTGACTTTGTCAATCATTGTTGTGCCGCGCACTAGGCTATTTGTCCTCTGAGAGCTCAGGTACTGTCGACACAATGCCTACTGTAGTAGCTGGGGCGACTGTGGTTGGGCTGTCTGCTAAAC
>JAODXP020000018.1:21062001-21082001 GCA_027497455.2 Sardinella longiceps | reverse complement strand
CATGGGGTTATGCAATTATGCAAACTGTGACTTTAAAATGACCTAGCCACCGACCTAGCAACAGTATTTTCATTTGCTTTCATACTTCTGTTGGGATACTGTGGATGAGCTCTCCACATGCTGCTATGGGAATACAAATCGTTTTGAAAAAAAATAATCGGTCATGCATCACTTCTGACCGAGAGTGAAAGAATCTGGATGTGAGCATGAGAGATGCAGATAAAGACAGGCACAAATAATTCACAACTTCTGGGTCTACTTCCTTATTCTCTGTGTGTGCAACCACACCACAAAGCCTCTCCTCACTACAGTGTCCTTCTGACCCCTCCTTCACTGCGCTTTCTTAGCCACAGAAACTAGCCTACATCTGTTCAAAACAGAACCAACGTCGCCCTGACCTGCCATCTAACTCAGACAAGACCGCTATGTTACAGCATGGCGATGTAAACAAAGCCTTGCCATTGACACTTAGCCTATGCTGTATGCTGCCAAATACTGTAAATATGATAGCTAAGTGCAGGCCTGCTCACCTACTGTAAGTTCCAGAATATAGCCTAGTTACAAACATGTGACCACGTGGCCAAAAAGAACACGGAAGCTCAACAGACACTTGGGTGAGGCATAGATAGACCACCCCCCCTGGGCCTGTTCCTAGTACCCCTAGTATGTGAGCTGTCCAACAGAATAAGCACCAATCCAGGAAGTGCTCAGAGGAGGAAAAAATAAAGAGGACAAATGAACCACACACACACACGCACACACGCGCACACACACACACACACACACACACACACACACACACACACACACACGCACACACACACACACAGACACACACACACACACACAGACACACACACAGACACACACACCACATGCACACACACACCACATGCACGCACACGTACACACACACACACGCACACACACACACACACACACACAAACCAGGGCAGGATCTGGAGGGAAGTAAAAGCAGGTGAGAGTGGTGCTGCCGGCCGGCCTGCTTGTCAGACAGATTTGTCCACGAGCCAATTAGAGAGCTCCGGCCACCCGGCGAGGGATTAGGTGGGCCCTGGGGCACCGTGCCCAGTGGTGTCTGCCTGGCACACGTCAGCCGCTGCCAGGGCAATTGGGTTTAATTAAGCATACGAGGACAGGGTGCTGTGAGCAGATGCGATGCTGGCACCGACCTGGCTTATTGGTATTCAGCGCCACAGAACCCACCCCAAACGACCGGCATCGGACTAGGCTGGGCTGGGTCTCTCGGCTTGCCTCCGAGTCCGACTCAGCTGCCAGTCCCCACCAAAAGTGCATTACCTGCCAACATCTCACCCATGACGGATTACAAGACAATAAAATTATATCAGGTCATCAAGCACATAAGGCTAAGGGAGTTCATATTGTCCCTGACAGGTGGATTGGCTGGATTTCAAGGCTTGAATAAAATGTGAATAAAAAACAATATCAATCCATAATTCAAGTCATGGCTCACTTATTGTAGGGCATAAATGAAATGACTCAAATCAGCTAAAAGATATGAATAAATGCATCATGTACTTCTCTGACACCTTGAATTATTGCAAGAAAACTTTTGATGGATTCATGTCTGCTGGAAATAAACAGCTCTGTGTATTTATGCAATAGACTGTTTTGGAAATATATATTTTAAAGTCCATTTTGCTACTGAGAGAATGACCAGAATGACCCTCCACGCCAAACTGAGCCATCCCAAGAAGCCACCCAGAAGAGATGCTTCCTTTGTGCTGGAAACAGGCATGCATGGTATGTGAACCCACACCCATGTGTGTCCCTGCATGGCAGCATCTGTGCCGAGGCAGGGGCCTTTATGGCCTTAAACTACTCACACACACACACACACACACACACACTAGACACACAGCATGTGCTCTTAAAGCTAAGGATGCTAATATGGAAAAGAGAAAGCCCCTCCGACCCCATTAGTACAGCTTCAGCAAAGAGGGGTGATGGCGGGGGGTGGGGGCATACATTTGTATATCATTACAATCATTTGTTTCTCTAGCCACAATAACACTGAGATCCTCTGTGTTGCATATACTATTATGGCCAATCGCATGTCAGAGGAATTGTTCATTATTCTAATTTGTTTTTTTTTGTTTTTTTTACCCCATTTCATTTTATTGTATTCATTACTTTTTATTCACATCCATCTGTTTGCGTTCCTGTCTGTATTTATCAAATCTACTGGGCCATCAAAGACTTTGCTTGGTTCAATCCAGTGACTCCAACCACCAAACATGGCAGACGGATACGCACAAGGCAATCCCCGCAGACACACACATGATCCAGATCTCCCATCTGAAAATAGCCGCCCAACTTTTGTCTGCTCCACTTTGCCTTTTAGGTGATTTCCTTCCTCCAAAAGTAGCACAGTGGAAGATAACCAGCCCAGACTGTGCGGCAGGTATTTTAGGCAGCCTTTCATTAAGGCCGAGGAGAAGTCCAAATGTGCGACATGTCGTCAAAGTCACACCCTCACGCGATGATCATAAACACACCCTCATGAGGTAGCCTATCGGGAACTAGGCTTGTAACTAAACACATGGTGACTAGTGTAGTAGCAATGGGGCAATAAAGAAGCATGGTAAAGAGCAATCTGGTCGCGCATACTGTAGGTTCATACTTGACCACAACCGCAACGGAAACAAGGTGCAGCTCCCACAGCAGTTTCTCAGTTTCCCCTCTTCTCGTAGATGCACCTACCACAGACACCGCGCAGCATCACCCTGTCTCGGAACACAGGAAACCCACAAAGACTGAAGGCCTGTGAGAGATACAGCCACAAGCCCTTATCTCAAGACTTTAAAGGGTTTGGTTTAAAGGTTTGATAAAAACTGGATAAGAGCATCTTCCCTTTTTCCCCTCAAAACCCTTCCCTTTCTCTGCATGATACAGTTTCGGCTTTTCTAGAAACTTCTAGACTCAAATGAGTCCGTTTTAAGACTTGAAAAAGGCAGATGTGAGGGGGAAGATCATGCTGAGTCGCATGCAGACAGAGCAACATCTTGAAGAGAGTCTTTAACTGCTTTCTCAGTGAAGCCATTATGCCCAATATCCTTTTTTACCCAACAAATAAAACACGTTTGAAGTTAGAGGGGGTTGTTGCTTTCCCTCCCTTTTTAGATGTCTGGCAGTGAAATCAGCAGGTGGCCAAGAGACTGCTAGAGACAGTCAAGTCAGGCTAAACCAAACAACAAAAAAGACAGACAGAGAAAACAGACACGCAAACAAGCAGAGAGAGAGAATGAACAAGAGAGAGAGAGAGAAAACACACACACACACACACACACACACACACACACACACACACACACACACACACACACACACACACACACACACACAGGGTGAGGTCTTTGAGTCTGACCCCTCACGATGAGACGCTCAGTCTCGGACAGACACAAACATACTTGCGGAGACAAAACACAGCCGCTGAAGAAGCGCTGGCTTGACCGTCTGTAACGTCCCAACAAACGCGGTTTTGTTTGCTGGTGTCACACAGCTTCTGCTGTGCACAGAGTCAGAAGGGGTCAAGCAAACAAGCCTCGGAGCCATTTCCTGGGAGGTGACCATTTTCCTCGGCTGGTTAACAGGCCTCCTTGTGCCAGAGCGAAAGCCTTGTCGTGTGTTTTTCACGCAGCAGCAACAACAGTGGCGAGATATAAATATCAGTGTTTGCCCAAGGAAGCAATGTGTCAGTGTTTTTCCGAGTTAAGATTAGTCTCTATTTGAGACCACTATACACGCTTGAGGAGGAAGGACCGAGCACAAATGAATTTAACAACCCTCGCCACTGTGATAGGACAGGAAAAACGAGGCTCTGAATGGTTATGTGATAGAAGTAGTCTCTAGGGAATAGACACAGAAATAACAGCACATTTAAAAAGGGGATCAATCATATCTCCCAGAAGACAGTTTTTTACACATCTTGGTCATGAACAATTCCAAAAAAAATGTCAGCTCTTGCTGATTCTGAAAAGGCAGTCTGCATTCCTGGTCAATGATCTGACACAGTCTGCTATATCCTTCACTTTAACATTCACAAACCTACTTCTCCAACAGGCCTAGGCTACTTGTCTCATGTCCAAACTACTTTGGCCAAAGAATGGCCCTGTAGCCAAAAATGTTGAACTACGTGCGTAAAACTTCCTTAAGGCTTTGGAAAAAAAAGTTACCAACTAAGTTTAAGAAGACATAAGAAATAGACTTGGTCAAATAGGATAAATGTTTAAAGTCATAATGAATAAGGGCAAAGATGTGGATAACTGCCCCCGTGGTCTGAAGGAAGTGATGATAAAGCTTGCTCAAAAGGCTGTACAGCATTTTTGACACCTGACACTTTATCATATTTCCTCAACTAGGACACTAACTTGTATTGTGGATCCCCAGCTGTGATGTGGGAAATTCATAACAACTTTATCCTCATGAGACCTCCTACATGGTTCAGGCAACTGAACAATATGGCCATTGGCTCAAGGCTAAAACATTGAAATAGACCGCTGTCCCAGTTCACAGGGTAAAAAGGCCAATGTAAACGGCGCAGTAGGTTTTGGACATAATGAAGACCACATAATAGTTAATTTGACTTGTAGCATAACGCAGCCAACAAAGAGAGAAGTGAAACGTACGTGCACAAGACAGAGCGTGAGACTGAAGTTGCATTGGTCTACAAATCAAATACTAAAATTACAATAAAGCCTAACAGCCTAACTCTGTGTGAAACAAGTCTTTCAGCCAGTGCACGCACGTACGCACACACACAGACACACACACACACACACACTTCTCAAAATTAAAAAACTTCCTTTCTTGCAAGTGCACATATGACAACACAACGATATATGACAACAGAATCTAACTGCTATGATCATGCATGGTGCCAGCTTGGTGGAATGAGTCCAATCTGGGCATCCTCTTGCTTGTGGTCACAGGTTAAGTGGGACTGCCATCTGCCTGTCTGCAGCGTCAGCTAAGCCCAGTCTGCTTCAGAATCACACACACGTACACAGACACACCCACACACACACCAAGCTTTTTAGTAATGCTGACGTCACAAACAGGAAACACCTGGCCTGACCCCTCTACGTACAGTGCTTGCCACAGAACCTCAAGACGTCCTCCGAGAAACTGACGTTGGCACTTCTAAAAGGAGCTCCAGTCACGTCGACTCGGGAGGCAGAGAATTTTTTTTTCCCCCCTCACAGAAGAAAAGTTTACTTTGGATGATAAGGAACAGTTTGCAGTTTTCTGCCATGCAGTATATTTTTTTTTGGAGACCGACTTGCAAAACTGATTCTCCTTTCAACTAGTTCCCCAGTGGAAAATGCAGGGCAACATTAATGGTGTTAATAATGCTGATTTGGCAGAACACAATAGGGGTGCAGATCAGAGTTTGTTTGCTAACATGTTCCACATGCATATCTGAGGCTCTTTCACTTCCCCTCCAAGCCTACATTAATAACTGCAACTGCAAATCAACATCCGTAACCCTGCACTCCGCTCCCATCCCAAATGTGGAAGAGGGGTAGATACAGTAGAACAGACAGATAGAATTCAATGCTACATGAGGGCAAACAGTTTCCAAATCTGCATCCTGTTTCCTTTAAAAAAAAAAAAAAAAAAAAAGAGCTCACTTTAATGGGTCAGAGAGAGCTAAGCGGAGCCCGCTGCTTTTCGAGAGTAGCTCCACATGGTCTGCTTCACGCATTCCTCTGCTAATTTCTGTCCAGTGAGCCATCACTGTCTGACAGTTGTGAACTTCCTTTACACCCAGACTCAGCTTCCATGCTCATCCAGAGAGAGAGAGAGAGAGAGAGAGAGAGAGAGAGAGAGAGAGAGAGAGAGAGCACTTTCACAGGTCACAGGAAGTGCCAGAGACAGGCCTCTTCCTGTGGACCACGTCGACAGAAAAAAAAAATTGAAAAATGAAATAAAAAAGATGGAATGAAATTGAGACAGGGCTCCTTTGAGGCTTGTGCAAGAGACTTCAAGGCAAATTTGCATTTACTTACATAATCTCAAAGTTCTGAGTTAAAAGACATGAGAGCACTTTTCTTGAAGGATTTCAGACATCTGTGACTGACTGGACGCTTCCCCTATCTTGCACACAGTTAGGTGTGGATAACTCACTTCAGAAACACCCGCAAACGCACTTCAGAAACACTCTCGACTCAATAGAGGAAACAGTACGTCCACGAATACAACAAAAAATGCACAACAAGGAAGTGTATCTGAGGGAGGGAATGACAGACGTTTTAAAACTAAATGTTGTGAATCTGTTTTGTTTTGGTCCCCATTGCATGCCTTGAGTTGTAGATCAGACATTCCACAATATGAAGCTCTCCTTGACTGTTGCAGGCCATGACACGTTCCCCATTCCAGCGCTGACAGTCAGGAATCCAGCATGAGAACATCACAGCGTACCTGCTGTTTGCTCCAACGTGTTGTTGCTGTAAGAGCTGATATTCCAAAAAAAAAAAAAAAAAATGGTGTGCCTTTAAAAGTAGGAGCCTAGTCTAAATACCACACCTTCACCTTGTCACTGCTTGACCTGGTTATGATATTTTCTTGAGTAGCGTTCAGTGTGATATGCTTTTTTCACTAAACAATGTTGTCACAGTCCAGTGAAACAGTCCAGGTTGCCTCTCCTCAACTCTTAGCCTTTGGTGAACCACCATCAAAGCTTGTAAAGCTTGTTAAGCCGCCAAGACAATGGTAATCTATCTGTTCCCCTCTCACTTTCAGCCAAGTCAACCCATGATTCAGAACACAACAGAAGGGAATGCTACATAATGATCAGTCCAAGAGTGCGGTTTGACTATACACATACCAACTCAATGGTCCGTGGCTAACACACTCCTAGCAGAGGGTAGGGGGGGGATCTTTAACAATCGACTTTAGCAACGCCAAAGGTCTGTCAGCTGCCTCCACAAGACACTGCCGTCACTGATGAGGCAAAAACAGTAGAACACAGTGTAAAGATATCCTCTGTTCCTGTTTCATTTCGCATCACACAAACACACATGAGCGAGCGCGTGTGTTTGCGCACACACACACACACACACACTCAGAGAGTTCAGCACGGTCAACCACTCTCCACACTTACTTCAGCCACAGGCAGCCAACTATACTTTCAATCTGTTGATGGTGTTCTCTAGAACGTTGCAGACTAATACATCACCAAAGTCCAGAGGATGCCACAGTTGCACTGAGCATAATACAAAAGCAGCATGAATCACACTTACAGACCAGTATATTGTCCTGTGCATAGTGGCCGCGCTGAAGGGAAATCAGAGGCTGTGGATAAATAGTTGAACTGCTATGGTAATCCACATCAATACCAAAAGAAAAAGAGTATTGGCATTTTGATTACACATGCTACATCAAGTGTCACATACAATCGCAACAGCCCCCACGGGCCACTTTGTGGTAAACACAAATGCCAATAATTTCTGAATGATGCAGACAGAGGCCTGGGGTCTGTGCTAACAGTAGCACCTAGACAGAGAAAAGTGAAAACTGAAACACACATCAGGAGCTTCATATTTTCTCTCTTAGTGACTATATTTTTTCCTGTCAGCCTCTTCCGCCCACCTACGTACAGTACACACACTCCCAGTACACCCAGACCGTCATCCGTTTATTTATCTCCAACACATGCTGGACTCATCATTATCGCTGTGGAGAGAAGCCAGCATTGATCTCACTCGGTCAGGCTGAGAGCAATAAACCTACGGATACAATGGACACTTCAGTCAGCCCCTGGCTCTGTAAAGCAGAGAAGGAGGAAACCCGTCTTGACTGCATGACATCCCTGAATTGGATTTCCGATTAAGAGGGTTTAATGTAATTAGTTTGAGAACTGGGCAGTCTGGTATGGGCAAGACCAGTGATGCATCACCTTGCAGCTTACAGCAGTGTAAACTATTGCTTCTTCAGTCTCCGGTGGTGAGCAATGTCTGGGCATTACCATTCTGAAGAAGATGATGGTTACACCTAAGCAGGCAGATGGAGACCTTGTAGTAAGTTAGAAACAAAGGCTGAATAAAGAAACTGAGGAAAAACTGGTCTGCTTACCAAAAAGGCTATGAAAGAGTGTTTTGAATATTATCATTCTACCTACCACAACTCTGTCACGGGTGTGATAGGACTAGCATGACCATGACATTTCAGAATGTGGTGGATTCTGCACAGCAATACTATGGCAGACATGTCCACTGACATTCAACGTTCAATCCCTGCCAAATCTCGGCATGTTGTTTTTGTTGCCTCACGATTATGCAGCACCAAATAGGCTAAACAGACATTGATTGCAATAAGTAACAAAACTCTGGCTATTGTATCAGACATGGTTGCATTTTCAGATGAAGCACACGGTTAATGAACGAAGAGGTATCCTTAGGGGAGGTTCAAACGGCTAGCATGGATCGATTCGTTCGTTGTCTGGGTGAAGTTGTCACCTGAGGTTAAACTGCAAGAATCTGTCAAGCGCTTTCTAAACAAAAAGACCCTTTGGAGGCACCTAAAGAGATCGCATTCCACCCGTTCATGGGGACGAAAGCCAAGCATAAACCACAACACACAATAGGGTAGAAATGATGACCCATTTCACTGACAGCCTGTGACTCGTTTAAATTAAGACTAGCTCCAAGGATCCCCTTGGTCGTAAATCTAACTTACACTTTCAGTTTGGTCAATACATGCTACCGTTTTCTCTTTGCCCCTTTTATACACAGGCCGGGTAGCCTACTCGGTGGCTCTGTTAATGGGCTTATTAATTTAGCAGGAGAATGGGTAAGGGAAGTATTTGGACATTTCCGCAAATGTTCTTTTTATGATAGAAATCAACCGCTAGCAAACAGACGCAAATGTACAGAGCGGATGACTGGGGCACAGAGCTATTATGGTGGAGTTTTTCCCCAGTTTTGCCCAGTACAAGACTCCCCCTCGAACAAAGAGGGATTGCATCGCGCGTGTACTGCTACAGCCACTGTTATTAAACATGGCAGGCTACAACTACCGAATTCACAGTAGCTACAATAAATCCCTCTCGGGAAATATTTGAAGGACACAAATGCAATTTTATAGCCTAACATTGCGCATTGTCCGCCTCTCCAGAAACTCGTGATTTACTGACTAAGACTGGGTTACAAAGGCATCCACGTTACCATTAGCAGTTTGGGTAACGTAATACCAAATCCAGACAATCTTAATTGCATACACCATTTCTCAAGCAGGGTATTATTTTTGGCTGTACTTTCACATGGAGGGAAAACAAACAAGTTAATACTGTGAAGCCACAAATCCATTCGAGTGGTGCTCCGCCGCCCCATGGGTCGGAACCGTTCGCTCAATTCTCTCCTGCCCTACCCCTTGCTGGTTTAGGCTTTTCCATAAGTTACCTGAGGAAAGTGGAGAGGGGGTGAGAAGAACTGTGGCCACCGCTGCTGCTGCTTCCCGCGGTTCCTGAGGATCCACTACCGATCCCTGTGGACTGTCGTTTGCCCGACAAAAGCTTCTCAACGGCGGCCAGATTCCCAGTGCGCGCCGCCTCAAGGAGTTCCTGCTCCTTCCCCATCTCAGATCGAGAAGGGCGAGGGAGAGAAAGGGATTTTAAGCGGGAGCAAATTCCTTTGCGCTTCTACAAAGCCAAGGCTGTTCCTTCGCTTAATCGTAACGAAGGTAAAACAAATGCTTCCATCCACAGCTGGCTCCGTTCCCCCAGCTGCGCCGATCTCTGAGATTCACACACTCTCCTCTTACGGCTCCGGGGAAAGTTTCTTTCAGCACCACGACCGGACAAACTTCCTTCGACCGTCTCTGACACGTCACTTCCTAGAAACAACCATCTCAACATGACGTCAAATTGTGATAATTTTGCGTAATTGTCATGGTTATGGCCACAGATTTAAATACATTATAATTCTTATATGATATCTGATGGTTATGGCCTTATGGCATGGCAGTAGATAGACTAATCTGTGGTTAAGGGTGTGAAGCAGGCTTTCTGTGATTTCTGTAAAGGTGATAGTCCAAGTTGGATTCCTCTGCTTAATATCCCCATATTTCTTGATTCAAACATAATTTCAAAATAGGGTAAATCTGATGGCCCAATGAAAATGCCCAAAATGTCTCGCACAACCCAAGCCATGTTATGTGGGGGATTACTTGTAGATTCTACTACAACTGGGAGGAAAGGTTACTTATTAGTGTTGTGGTAGGCCTACAGTTGTGGTCAGGTGAAAATGAAATTAACACATTGTTATGTTATCCATGCCATCACTTTTGGTCCCATATGAACAACATATGGGACCAAAACCAAAACATTTTTAGCCTTGCATTTTTACGAATAGGGGATCCATTGACTTGGGACATAGGCAAGTGTCAGAGATGCCCATACCATAACAACTACAACTTGGAAAAATGAATCAATATAGGCTAAATTAAGCAATGAATGTAAGCCTAATGATAAAATGCATTAATTGTCCGCATTCATCAGAATGGTCGCAGTAAATGTAATTGGTCCACAAACCGGAAAAGGAAGTGTGCGCACGCAGTTCCAAAGTGTGGAGATACATCAACAAAGTGCTTAGCAGCAACACCACCACCTTGGACTAAGTATTTGAAGGAACGAGCTTTACCAACATTGTATTGATGACTCTCACTACCGTAGTATTCACTTAGTGAAGATCTCTTTCTTAACAGTAAGTTATCTAGTTTTTGTTTGTGAAATTAAGCTTGACGCTCAGAATGGGTCTTGATGCTAATGTTAACGTAGCTGTGCCACCACAGAACTAACGCAACTACCAGTTGCTAATGATGGAGCTTGTAGCTTTTGTCAATTATTTTATCAAAGTAACCCAATTCAGTTTAACCTCTTGCTTTGTTATATGGTCGTTTTGCAGCACTTGCTGGGCTTGTGGATACCGATAGCTATATGTTAGCTGGCTAGCATTGTCGTGTTGGCTACATAGGCTAGCATTGATTTTTATTTCAGTAAGGTTATGTCAGTTTCCATACTCTAGATTCGACAGTGCATTTGACATGTAACTTTTCATTTTCCCATAGAGGCTAGAGACAAGGCGGTTGGGAGACGTGACAAGTGCTCAGCTAGCATGGCCGATCCTGCAAGATTGAAACCTGACAGTGGACCAACAGCCGTATCAACAGACGAATTGCAAGAAAACGAAATTAGTGACAAAGGACCTGCTGGAAGCGAAGCACCTGCAGAATCCACTTCCCAGCAATCACACAAGGATGACGACAAAGCTGTTAGTGACTGTCATAGGGCATTTGTTGCCTTTTTTGTTGTTGTTGTTAAACTCTCTCGTTGATAATCTATGTAGAAGCAGTTGTGCAAAGTGTACATAAGTAGGTTGAAGTTACCCCTTTGCATGACTCGAAAATCGTCACTCTGTTATAAAGAGCTTGTTACTGTGTATACCTCTTAACAATTTACATAAACTATACATTCTAATATTATCAATCAATATCATGAGTATTTGAATAGAACCACAGTTTCAGTAGAATCCTAAAAAAACAACATTGTAAGAGGATGATTTTTGAAAAGTGTCATGCAAAAAATGTTTGTCCCCACAATATCCAGTAAAGTCTTGCAGTATACAATTAGTTGTAACTTAACTGTAATTACTGTTGCCTTAGGAACATAACAAGGAAGCCAATGCAGGAGAGGACGAAGAAGAGGGTACATCTGGCGCACCGGCTTCTAAGAAGTTGAAGGTTGATCCAGAGAAGAAAAAGGAGAAACGTCATAAAGTAGATGAAGATGAGATACAAAAGATGCAGTAAGTCTCTGCTGTACAATTCAGCTGTCATTCCTTTCTTGTACGTTTTAGTTTTAGAAAGACTGTTGAGAGAGACTTATGATGCATGTTTACTTACATGTAATGAATCTCCCCCATCAGGGTTTTAGTCTCCTCATTTTCTGAGGAGCAGCTTAATCGTTACGAGATGTACAGACGCTCAGCATTTCCCAAAGCTGCTATTAAAAGGGTGAGAGACTTAATTATAATTAGTTAACCACATTTGACAGGTTTTTTTTATGATGAATCCTTAATTCTTTTGTGCTTTGTTATAGCTTATCCAGTCAATCACAGGAACGTCCGTCTCACAAAATGTGGTCATCGCCATGTCTGGTATTTCAAAAGTGTTTGCTGGGGAAATTGTAGAAGAAGGTAAGAAAGTTGTCATCTCTTCAGTTTCTTTTGAGGTTCTCATGCTGTCTCTCTTTACTAAACTAATAAAGCACACCTGTCATGCTAATTGTCCTTGTGTGTGTCTGTGTTTTGTAGCACTGGATGTGTGTGAGAAGTGGGGGGACACACCACCCCTGCAGCCCAAGCACATGAGAGAAGCTGTGAGGCGGCTGAAGACTCGAGAGCAGATTCCCAACACCAAACACAAACGCATCCTCTTCCACTGAGCCAGCCCAGCACCACTAAGACCGTGCAAAGTTCTGGCTGCAGAACAGCAAATATGAAAGACTTGTCATTTCAGGGCATGGGACTGATGATGCCTTAGAGAATGGGAAGCTGAGAATGACTGCAAGCAGTGGGTGATGTATTTGTTGTTTCCTTTCAGTTGTAGTAATAATGAATATACTCCAATATAAAATGCCTTCATTCAGTTTCCATTGCTGTGTAATCACATGGCCTCTGCAATGTTTTTGCAGACTGGGCGTGTGTAATTGTTATAGCAGTCTGTCATCCACTGTTGGTATTATCATATTGTTTTATATGTAGACACTTTTTTGAAATATTAAGCTGATTTTTTTTTTTATATCATTAAATAATTTAATAAGATGCTACTCTGTGTCTCTTATTCTGCTCACCCTGTACATTTTTTCTAAAAGAATATCTTTCATTCAGCGCTTTCTGCTCTCTACCAAACATATCCATCATTACAGTGAATATACAATTGTGTGAAAAATAAATTTGCCATTGTAATCATTATGGTATCGCAGTGGTGAGCAAACAGAGGGACACATGCATTGGGCTGTTAAACTTTATCCATGGTGCTTTATCAGACAAAACCATTTGTGTTTTGAACAGTTGACCTGAATAATGGGTTGCAATGTTCAAAAAATTGCCTGGCTGAGTCGTTTCCAAAGGCAAGTCTTCTGGCATACAAGTCAAAAAAATAATAATAATAATCTCTAGTTGCTAAAAAACGAACTTTTCCTTTAATGCGGACTCTATGGTCATTTGTACAGCAAAGATAAAGGTATAAGAAGATAACTGGACACAATTTTGTGTGAGGATACGTCATTAGACTTTTTTAATTATTAATTTTTTAGCTTTGTAATGTTTTTCACACAAAGCGATGGTTCACAGAACCAATCTAACATACAGTATAAGGTGTGATGATGGTACAAAGTCTTCAAACTCAGAACATTGATGAGTCACACACAGACACACATACACACACACACGGAACACTCAAGAGGGGAAAAGGAGTTCCATTAAGATGGCACACCTGCATGCGTTTTTAAAAGATGAAGAAACACATTAAGGGGACCTTGAGTTCTTATCCTCAAGTAGTGCAGTTTTAAAAGAAGTACCATAGCTACTAGTGACATGTGAGTGCAGAGCCAAATCAACAGTTATCTCCACCATCAATGAGAATAAAGACCTTCTTTGAGTAATGCAGTCAACAACAGATATGCTCTACATTTTTTTAACTATCCAACACAACACATTTCTGTTCATACGAGTAAAAACCGACAAAAAATATGCCATTCCAGAAAATTCTCACAAATTCATACATGTAACATTCTTTCCAGTTGTATTAATGGGTGTCAATATAACTGAAACCCATGAAGTTAACACCATCATTATTATAATACAGGAGAATAATAATAATTAAAAAAAAGAAAGAAATGGAAGTATAATGATTTCAGAAATACTTTGTGTAGAACAAAGAATACCCCTACATAACTGAGGCACAACTGAGTTCTGGGCAAGTTTTGGCTATAGGAGAGAGGTCAAATGAAACATGCCTGTTTGCTGATTCAGGCTGTAAGTTGTGTTGTGGAAGAAATCCATGGCAATCCGATGCACCTGTGAGAATATTCAATTCTCCTCTGTGCCATCTCCAATATACAGTACATGCTTAATAGCCAACTGAACAGTGTATTTTACTATATCTACTACTTGTTTCTAGACTAATTTAATATCCTATTATGTTCTACTACAAGTATATTACGACTGTGTATACTTCTACACTACATCTGGCCAGTGTGGGTTTTAGTCAAATGTGGAGATATGTTTGTGCAGATTATCACAGCCTTTTTAAGTCACTGATTTCCAGTGAGGGAATCCTTGTTCCATGACAGGCATGCTAATAACCAAGGCATTTTCAGAATGGCATTTCAGAAGCAAATGATTTGTAAGGGAATAATATATTGAAGATGTGCAGACACAATGCGAATGGATAATCGTCAAATCTGTACCAGTGTATGTTATTTTGTATCACTCAATAAAAATAGCAGAAAAAAAACAGTTGAAATGAAAGAACTTGCAAATCTGAACTGGAGTGGAATTAGTCCGGTCCGAGTTGCAGTATCTGGAGCAGAGAGGTATATTCTCTGAGGATAATCTTAGTTCATGATCAAACACGACCCGCTGCATTTAACACCCACCAACAAAGAAGCCTATAAGAGAGGCCCCTTTTCCTTAGAAAGCAAAGTTCTACTTTCTACAATCATTTACCAGTTCACTGAACAGTGCCTGAAACACACCACCAAAAACATCTCTAAAATCCCTTCACTAACAATCAACCAGAAAGATGAAAAAAGTTAAAAGAAAAAAAAAACACAAAAGTACTTTACACACACCTCTCTGCCTGTATGGGATATGGGGTGTCTGCTTTGTGCAATTACCACTGCCTGACAATGCTGCAAAATCAAGGGCAAATGACTACAGGAAAATACTGTCAAAACTGACAATTTTGAACCCGTTTTCTCAAGGTGCCCACTTCAGAGCACTGAACCTAATAGCTGAAATAAGAGACAACACCTGCTTCAGCACACATCCACTGTGACCTTGGTGGCTAACATATTTGCACCACCGAGACATAAATCATGCAGAATGAGACAAATAAATGTCTGAATTAAAACAACAATGTCTGATCATTAATGTTGTTTTATGTGTAATTCTAAACTTACTTTACGAAAAGAGAGCAGCACAAATTGAAAGGTGAATGTTACTAGCATGCGGGAGACATGGGATGTCTCAAAAAACCAATGAGCACACATGACTGGAGAAAAATACTGTTTAACTTTGAGCTAGTGTTCTGTTATTTTGTTTTTTTAACAGCAATCTAAGAAATTACACCATCATATCACCGACACAAAATCAAAAAAACAAAACGAAATAA
This sequence comes from Sardinella longiceps, assembly GCA_027497455.2. NCBI lineage: Eukaryota > Metazoa > Chordata > Actinopteri > Clupeiformes > Clupeidae > Sardinella > Sardinella longiceps. The sequence goes on along the minus strand of JAODXP020000018.1, from coordinate 21,066,563 downwards.
ACACAGATTTTCATGTCATGCATTGGGCTCTTGGGCACCAAAAGTTCTTTGATTTGTGTTTGTTTGTTTTTCTTTTTCATATACATACAGTATAACTTCTGTTACATATTGCTCTTTATACAGTACCTACAGTTTGCTGACGACAGTAGTCAGACGTGATGCTTGAGGGCTACAGTACTTGAGTGGCAGCAACTCACTGATGCCATCTCACACTTCCTCAACTAAGATCAGGGTCTTTCCCTGGTTGGGTTGAAAGGCACTGGTACGGGTCAATGTAAAGCAATGTGCACCATGAAACAGGATTGGCACAGACATGAATTGTGGGTAAGTAAGCAAGTAAGAGTCTTGGCCATCTGGCGTAGAGACTTGTGAATTAGTAAAGCTCACCAAGCAAAAGTGTAAACTTTGCATTATATCCATAAGCCGAATATGCACAAGGCCATCAGCATAGTTACCTACGATCCATCTGTGAATGAGTTGTAGAAATTTTAAATTTTGCACTCGTCTTATTTACATTGAACCATATGAATACCTTCACAACGCTGAGGCTTTGCAAAATCCTTCTTGACCTTGGGGTGACTCCTGTGTGAGAAAATATCTCTCTCAGGAATCCCCTACTTAAAAAAAAAAACAACAAATCATTACAAAAAACAAAAACAAAAATGGATTCATATAAAGCCTTAGGAGGAAACACAAAATGTTTGTCTTGTTGAAAAAGAAAATCATGTGCAAAATCAACCCCCCAAAAATGTACCGATTCATTTTGTACTATCTACCTCTACTCACTGTAAACAAAAAGAATTTTACAGACATGTGAAGGGAAAAAACAGGATATAACAGTAAAACTATTATTTGGCATAAAGTGTGTTCGGAGTGCTTTTGTTGTATCCAATATGGCACCTGTTCTTTACAGAAAGTTACTTTGTCTTTGTCCTTGAGACTAGGCATTTCATGTGCAAAGATGCACACACAAAAAAGACTATCTAATCTGCCAGTAACCGGCAAAATACTTTTGATGGATTGGATACGTCTTTCTTGCTACATCTAACACAACTATAACATGTTTCTAAATGTACTGGAAATGGTGAAAGGGAATTTTTTCCTTCCTTGTATTAACAGAAGATAGTAAATGATCTAACTACTTTTTACAGGACATATACTGGGGTAATCTACATTATGGGTTTCATACAAAAAGAGACTCCAAAATTAGGAGCATGTTTCAGAGTACCCAAGTCCCCGCGGCCTCTGGCACAGGACACATTGTGACGGACTCATATCTATTTTGACACTAACATGAATTTTACCCACTAATGTATTTATCTATTCACAAAAACTAAATAACTAGCTTCTAATACCAGCTTTGGAAATGAACAAGGCAAGTCTTCTTCATTAATTACCCGTGTAAGTCTTACGTACACATTCATCTGACTGTGTCCCTCACTGTAAGTTTCTTTTCAAGCACAACTGGTTAAGAATACTGAATACTGTCTGGGAGTAAGCTGTAGTCAATCTACAAAATAACTCTAACGCCAACTAACACAACAGTAATGTGATGCTCCTGTAAATTCAAACAGGATAGAGGTCTGCTTCAAAGTGCTTATTATTTTTTTTCCCTCACTCTTTTTTTTTTTTTTAAACTCCTACCTCCTTAATACCTTAGTGGTCCTACATAGAGTTGTACTGATCTAAATAGCAGCCAATGGTACCATATAATCACCTTATATACAAAGGCTAGTACATTTTATAACTAAGAGGAATTTACAAGTTCATATACACACTACATGGCCTCCAAGTCTTGGGGAGATAATTTACAGGCCTGCACCAGGACAAGGTTGTAATACTAATGGAATTACCGGCATGCCGGACAGTGAAGACCTCACTCACGAACGCACACTCACGCAAACACAAACCATTTACATTAAAGTGGGGAGGAACAAAAAGATAAAATATACAAAGGTTCTTCGGCAGTGAAACAGTGCAGGTGCAATTGGTTTCCACCATGATTCTAGAATGACATGGAAATGACAGAGAGAACATGTCTGTGCATCCCATGTGTAGCGTGAGAAGACATCATTCCCCAAAATAAGGTCATCAAGGTTCAAGGGAAAATTGCTTAGATGTTAACCCATTCTTTACACAAGCCTCCTTATCCTTCCATACCACAATAACAAGACCTTGAAAAGGTCACCCAACCCCATACTCTATCTGTTGATTTTTTTTTTTTGTCCATGCTTTTCTCTCTTTACTCTCTATTACCGAAAGACAGCCTCTCTCCCCTATGCAGAGAATTTGCTCTGTGGCACTTCATCCGGTTCACCATGACTTCAGTAGTTGAATGTCGCCCCCTGCTGGCCTACTCTGGGTAGGAGTATCAGAGTGTGAAAGTGGGGTCATATTTCCGGACTTCCTGCAGGAGGCGCTCTCGGTCCAGTAGTGCTTGAGCAAGGGCAGTCTGGGCTTCAGAGGACTCTGAACCCTGTGGCTGTATCAGCACAAGGGAAAATGTTATGTGGTGTAAATCAGAAAACAGCACAGACACATATACAAATACATATAGCAGTAATATTTTCATTCCTAGACCATGAATGCTTTCAACAATATTCTTAGAGTGTGAATATCTGAAGATTTTGTCGCATTAATTGAATCAATATTGCACAGCTATTCCATTTCTACAATTTCCAAGTTACTCTAAACTTACACCAGAGAGAGAGAGAGAGATTTTGATGTTTTACATGTTTCCAATCTAAATGCTTTGGCCACTCTGTGTCTGCATGAATGGTCATGCCAATAAAGCTTGTTGAATTGAGAGAGAGAGAGAGAGAGAGAGAGAGAGAGAGAGAGAGCAGTCAAGTCAAGTATATCTAATTGATTTAGACCAAAGGGCTAGTTTTGGCTACAAAGGCTAACCAGCTAACGAGCAATAATCAAAGATAGAGAGTAAAGGGAGAGCTCGCAGTCACAGTACATCTATAAAATCTAATGATGTAATCTGACATGCACAGTCTAGGCATATAGGCTAACAGGTTAAAGAGCAGTAATCAGAGAGGGATGTGGTGTAAGAGGCAGGTTACACCAATGTTGGCCAGAGCCCAGCTAACACACTGAGGTAATTAAGGTCCTCAGATAGACAATCTGACTGAAGGGGTGGAATGTATTCCATTCTTAACTACCAACACAGTCTGCCAAGGGATTATCATTACTTTGTCTAAGAGCGAAACCCAGCTCTTGCTGCAGGGTTTCTGCAAGCTAGAAGATGTAATTAGGGCCATTCAGAAACTGATTCAGCCATGATGTTTAGCTCAGGTCCTTAGTAACTTAATCAATGGCCAATAACCAGCAAATGAGAGAAGTGGGATGCCATACCACTTCTATTATCTATGGAATGGTCAAATTAGCCATAACTGGTTATTGACTGCCTCATTTCTTTTTCCACCAGAGACATCAATGACAGTAGTAGACTGTAGACTGAATCCATCCACAGAAGTCAGGATGCTACATTGTCATGGTGGATAAGCCCTGCTCTCCAGACTAACCAGACAGCAGTGAAGTGTGACGTCTCAGTCACTCAGCAGACTGCTCTCGGCACATAGAGGCTTTCTTTCCATCTCTGTGTATGTGCTATCTGTTATAGTATTCTTGTGTGTGTGTGTGTGTGTGTGTGTGTGTGTGTGTGTGTGTGTGTGTGTGTGTGTGTGTGTGTGTGTGTGTGTGTTTTCTCCTTGTGCTGTGGGTTACCAGAGTGAAGTGTTGTAGAAAAAAAACTCATGGTATAGCACCAGCATTGATAAGGATGGCATACCTTGCCGTCATCTGCGGCACCACTGCAGTGTCGTTCTCCATTCTCCTGACACACTTCTGTGGAAACAGTGTCCTTCGCCTCCGACTGCTTATCGCCCGCTAGGGAAAAGCAGATATGCCGATCATGTCAGATTATTATGGCTAGTAAACAGATGGCAAATCATGATTGTGTTACTTAGGAAAATTGTGTTGCGGTACAAACATTGATGCCAATATTGACAGCAACATTGTTTTCTCTGTATTGATCATGAATACAAATGACTCACTATAAAAGTCAAGAACATTTCTGTCACGTTTGTGTTATATATCTGAGGTCAAATACTTGTCATAACAAATAATTGGTCTTTAAAAAAACTACAAATCAACAGTCTATAACATGTCCATGTCCCATACTGTCTGTAAGTCTATATTCTGGATGTCTTTATAGCCTGGTCTGGTTTTAAGGCCCTAGTTTTGTTCCAGATCTAACCACACTCACGTCTCAGGCTGAAGACCCCGTCGTCTGAACGCTCCAGAACCACCCCGTCCAAACTGAACACCACAGGCACCGGCTGGGGGGCTGTGGGGTAGACCCGGGGCCCATTGTCCTGAAAGAGGAAAGAACAGGGTGATGGAAAGAACAGGGGTCACAAAGATGGAGGGATAGAGACACTGACCATATGCAAACAATCAACCATGTTTTTTTTATTATTATTTATTTATTTTGAAAGTGGTTTTTAATGAGTAGTTTCCTTGTCTGAGACTCACCATATTTATATGTTTAC
>JAODXP020000018.1:20992001-21057001 GCA_027497455.2 Sardinella longiceps | reverse complement strand
CCGACGTGGTTGCTGTGTGGGCTGGCGTGGTGGTCCGTGGGAGGCAATTCCGATGTGGGGGAAAGACGGGCGCCATTTTTGAAGGCATCTGGGCGGCATAACCACACAGCCATGGCGAACGGCTCCACGAAAGGCAGAGCTTTGGCTTTTGGGCCGTGCCGGGCTCCCTCGAAGCTAAGCGCCGCTCGTGACAGGCTAAGCGACCAGACATCCTGGGTGCGCGGGGGCCTCCTGTCCAGCAGGGGGCATGGCACCCGCTCCTGGGCGATGCAGCGGAAAGCAGACGGCAGCGGGTTGAAGCTACCCCGGTCGCAGGGGAAGGCAGACTGGGGGAACGCTCGTCGAAAGAAAGGACTCGATGAGAAGCTGTCGTAGGTGCTGCCCAGGTCGGCGCGGGATCCGTGAGGGGCGTGACGTGTGTTGCTCACGACCATCTGGGGGACGGCAATGCTGAGGGATTGAGGTCGGTCTGGATGATCCAGGATGGAAGATTCTAGAGGGATGATGAGCTGATAACAAGAGCACAGGACTGAGTGATTTATGTTTAAGGTACCATGAAGTGATGTGTGTTCGATTAATGGCCAACATATAATTCACAAACTTCAGGGCCATCTTTCATTTCCCATGAAACAACACTACAAAAGTAGCTAATATCCTTGATGGATAATCCAACATGGGACTGGCCTTTATGTAGTCAATCAATTAGTTATTTATTTACATCTATTGTATACTGTTTTTCAAATTTGCGTTGATCACCTTGAGGTGTGCTGCATCCATGCGTAGGTCCACATGCTCATCGCTCTTGGTGCTGTCCTGGAGGTGGTAGAAGGCCTTGACCTGGTCTAGGGTGCGTAGCAGGCCCCGGGTGAATGCATTCATCCACAGCACACTAGCTGTGTCCACACACAGCTGCAGGCCGTTCACCTGAGCATATAGATTAGAGTAGGGAACTGTAACCCCACAGGAGAGAGAGAGAGAGAGAGGGAGAGAGAGAGAGAGAGAGAGAGAGAGAGAGAGAGAGAGAGAGAGAGAGAGAGAGAGAGAGAGAGAGAGAGAGAGAGAGAGAGAGAAATGTGAGTTGGGTTGCACTAGGGTGCAGTCAGATGTAGAATGCTTGCTGACGGACGTGTCAACTGTAATCTGTTAAAATTTAAAATAATGGTTCTAGAGGAGAACTTGTTTCCTCACTATCACATGTTTTGATGAATACATAATTTAAAAGGTGCTATTAATCAGTTCTAGGCAGGACCATCTGGGCTGCCACTTTTAATTCTCATGGACATTTAAACATACAAGTCTAAACATCAAAGAAATGTATGATTACAGCAGAATTTACAAAACAGTTCTGTGTTTCCTTGTAATAACTATGTTAAAGTCACACATAAATCAAATAATAAGACATCTGATTTTACAGAGTGTGGGGCAGCCTCTTGGCTGATGTCTGACAACATAGTAAGTGACTTTTATTATTCACTACAGCCAAGTTTTAAATGTTAAAGGTTTGCTTCAGCTAGAACAGGCAAATAAAATTGAGATGTTATCGATCAGTTTGAGCCAAAGGGAAAAATATAAAGGGAATAAAAAGCAGCAACATACTGGGCATGTCACTGTTATTGGGGAAGTAGTACTCAGTGAACTGAAGGTGAATGGCTGGGACATTGTCGGCCATGTGGAGAGCCTTGCGGTTACAGGACAGGAACGACTGAGTCTTTTTGCTGTGGCGACCGCCCGTAGACACCTGAGAAAGGGATAGAAGCGCAGGCGATCAATAAACGAGTGCAGAGAGCTAGAGGACTCCCTGGCTGCACAATGGGGCTATATATAACACTACACTACACACACACACACACACACACACACACACACACACACACACACACACACACACACACACACACACACACACACACACACACACACACACACACACACAACACTACACACACTTTCACATCCTCCTCTCTGGGCTTTTGATTAGGGGACAAAAATTCCTACTCTGAACATATGCCATGCCTGTGGCCAAGAAGAACTGCCGAAAGCTAATTTTAGGTGTTTTTTTTCTTTTTCTTTTTTTCTACTGTGGCTGTGAAACTCACTTCTGCACGTGGCAGAGTGACACACAGGGATTGATTCAGTTCCTCTCTCGTTTCTAAGTTCTCACCTCATTCTATCCATCCATCATGTGGAAGCCATTGAAGGGTTTGTACATTTACAACAAAAAAAAAGACCACAAAGTTTAATGACCAAGCCCTGCGCAAACACAAAATGAAACTCTTCTTTGTTCTTCTACTGAGCTACTTTCTGAAGAAGGCAATCCAAGTAAAAATGTCAAACAATCCCCTTTGAATCCTGTGACTTTCACACAAAGGCTGGTACTGCTTAAACATTGGCTTCACTCAATTATGCCTTATTTCATTACTCAAAAGAAGTATTTTAAGTATAAGACTTTTCTGTTACAGTGTAACATGGTATATTTTTCACAGTCAATTTTATTTTGTGAACGAGTCACTACCTGAAGCCTAAAATATACCCCTCAGGGTTGGAATATTAAATACATCTGTAGAGAAATTTAAATAAGGTTTGTAACTAAATAGGCCTCAAATATACACCCGTTAAAGTTAGGCGCCATCTTTTAGGCCAATTTATTCATTGTCCACTTCCCCTATACTTTGACCTTTCCTTCTTCAGTTCATCAAGACGTTGTCTCAGACTGACGGTAGGTTTACACACACACACACACACACACACACACACACACACACACAGGTATAAACAGCATTACACCCACAGCATCTGCTTAAACGTGTCAATAGAATTCAGGCATTTGCCAAGGAACTATATTCCTGCATAATAATCAAAATAACTGTTTTTCGTGACTCTATTTCGTGACATATTTACTGATAATGTTCATTCATGTAACAACCATGCAAGAAAAGTGTCACACAGCTGATACACTCCCATCAGTGCCATGATGTGGCTGGTTACCCTCTGACCTGATGGATGTCGAGGTCGTCCACCCGGACCACCACACAGCTGGAGCGCAGCCTCTTCAGGGGTGTCCCTGCAGGAGGGGCCGGGGCAGGGGCAGTGGAACTCCGCCGGGAGGCCTGCTCACGGTCAGGGGGGCTGGATTTGGGGACGGGCTCTCCATCTGATCCCCCCCGAGAGATCCAGTATGGGTTAGTGACACATAATAACAGACTCAGACATAAAAACCCAGCTTTCACAGAAAAGCACTAAAAGTATACTTCCATACTATGACACAAATAAATCACCCACAGCCAGTTTCACAGCTGATACAATCCAATGTGACAGAGAAAATAAACTGATCTTTACATGTAGTCAAAAGTGGCACTCTGGGAAATCCTCAAAGCTACCTTTGATGTCTTTCAAGTGTACATTTTACAGAACAACATAACTCTCACTTCCTCAAACCCCACCCACCCCTCCACCCAAGGGTTTGATCTGTTGCTCTCCCTCTTAGCTCACCCTGGGCCTTTTTGGCGGGGGATTCCCTGGCAGGTGAAGAGGTTGAGGGCTGTGAATGGGGGCCGGGGATGCCCGATGCCTCCACGCGGCTCTGGAACTCCTGCAGCAGCTTGGCGGCCCACTGGGCCCTGGACTCCATGGCACTGCAGTGGCGTTCCCAGTGTCGGCAGCCGTCACCTGGCAGGAACAGCGCACCTCAGGTCACTTCAGTTCGCTTCAGTTCAGTTTAGTTCAAATCAATTCAATCAAGTCCAATTCAATTAAATTCAACTGACAAGATTTCTATAGGCCTGCCTTGAGCAAGAGACTTAAGTCACTTAACAGAGTGCAAGGCCAAACACTCTCCAGAAGAACAAGCTTCTTCAGAAACTCACACAGACAGAAATTGGAGTTCATTATACTCATAGAAATCTGAAAGCAGCTGGAATCTTCTTAGCGTATGAAAACCGCTTCCATTCAGAATGATTGCGAATAATGGCCTTTTTTCACACAATGCTCAGTAATACCTAATGTGGCAGCCTGGGTAATTGCTGTTCTCGCAATCTTCAGTCCAATCTCACATCTCTTACTTCTAAACTATGGGTAAGAGGCTAATGTTTGTGTGTCATATAGACTCATATACAAAGAACACCATGCTTTTCAAAGCTAGTCTCTGCTGATGGACTGGAGAGAAACCCCATTACATAAGCCTGGAGCTCAAGTAGTATAAAGACATCTCAAGTGACAGCAGAAGACAATTTGAGAGAGAGAACGCTGACTGCATGGGTGTCCATGGGAGAGTGAATGCCTTCATGAAAGCCTTCCACCACATCTAGACTGTAATAGAAATGTCCTCTATCAATGGCCACTCCTGTGAGTAGTAGCACACATATCCACTTAAAGCACATTGATTTAACCATTTTAAAATTCAACCATTAAGCAATCCCTGTAGGGTTTAAATTGCATTACATCCAGCCAAATAAAAGGCCTCTTTCTACCAAGGTATCTCAGTGTAGCAATGTGTTGTATCAGTAAGGTTCTTGAATACTTTGCCCTGGTTACTGGACAGGAGTGCTGGAGAAACAGCCTAGACTCTATTGTCATTGTCACTGTGAGCAGAGGGATACTGTAACTGTGGGAATATTGTGGTGACTGGACGCTGCTGTGGCTGTAGAGAGGAGGGAGAGTGGTCACCTGGTCGGTGGAAGGGGTAGTAGTCCAGGCCCAGTTTGCGGAAGGTGAGCTGCATGGCTCCCTGAGAACCCCTCGGTGGAGGCTCGTCCGAATCTTTGGGGAGAGGTCAAAAAGTCAAAAGGTCACTATCGTCCATGTTGACTACCTCTGATTCAGCAATGTTGCATATTTTTATCTCACAGTAGGAGTAGAGTAATATCAAACACACACTATCAGGAAACACATTCACCATACATATGTATTTATAATCTAGCATTGTAAATACATGTTCTTATCATACAGTGGAATTAAATGCTCATTTCTGATTGGCTGTCAGGGTGAGTGTGTTACATTTGTATAATCTGACAAAATCTGTCAAAGAAGTCTAATCACCGTTCTACATCAATGTTCTTTTGAATGGTAACTCTAGCAACCGTAGTAAATGGCAGTTGAACCTGTCAGCAACGATGAAATCAACTATGACTTGGCAGAGGAAAGTGACTTGGCATTTGACTGACATGGCGGAAATAACCTCCCTCGGCCTTTGGCCTTGTGAAGTTCTTCACCCACACCCGCCAAGTTAATTATTTCAGTATCACAGAACACCATGTCGGGGCCATTATCCCTTTTACAAGCACAGAACCATGCAACTCATGACAGGCAGGGAAAGAGGCTTATTGCCCACCTGAGTCCACTGACGAGCTGTCGTTGCAGATGTGGAGGTCCAGACGGGAGATGAACGTGTGGTAGGACGACTCCTTCACATCATGGAGGTCAAAGTACTGTCCCAGCGTGCTGGGCGTGCCCGACGGGGCGGGGCCAGGTGGGGGGTCGGTCCACAGCGTGTGGATGCCTGGAGATGGAGGAGCAGTCTGGAGGGGGAAGAATGTGGAGGAGGAGGCACGCTTCATTAGATTGCATTACATCAGATTCAATTACAGTGTCTCATAGGCACAGACAGCAAAGCACAGAGGAAGCTATTTTTGCACAGAATGCAAAACAGAAAAAGATACCATCATAAACAAAGTAAACAATGAGGAAAATGTGAATACAGCATGAGCAAGAGATATGGCACAGCTGTCAAACTGAAGATACGAGATATTCTTTCAAGAAGGTATTACTGATGCAGGAGGCTTTCCCATGAAAAACCCACAGCAGACAGTGAATCCAAGTAATCTGATTTCATTGTAAGTACACTATAAGTGCTAGCTAGAACCATACACTATAAGTGCTAGCGAAAACAATTCCTAATGCCCAACTAGTGCTGAACTAGTACTCTGTATGATCAGCAGGCTCTCTCCCCAAACACAGAGCGGCAGGGAAATGAGAGAGAGAGAGAGAGAGAGAGAGAGAGAGAGAGAGAGAGAGAGAGAGAGAGAGAGAGAGAGAGAGAGAGAGAGAGAGAGAGAGAGAGAGAAAGAAAGAAAGAAAGAAAGAAAGAAAGAAAGAGAGAGAGAGAGAGAGAGAGAGAGTGTAGGATCAGGTTACCTGCAGCGAGTCGGCAGCCATACTCTTGCGCTGCTGTGCAGACTTCTCCATGGCCTCACTCAGGGACTTGGCGTAGTGGATGATGGCCTTGAGCTGGGAGTCGGTCAGCACCCACAGCAGGTCATCCAGGATAAAGAGCAGCTTGGAGGCCAGAACATTGCAGTCCTTCACCTGGGGCACAGGTATGATGAACACCAGGTGAGCGACTAAGGTTGACTCAATCAACTGATAATGTTGGCCTATTGAGTTATTCGTTTCTGCAAACTTAACTAAAGCTAAAGATAACTAAAGCTATTTGTTTCAACTAACTTGTTTCGGCTAAGTTATCTATCAAAGCCTACTTAATAATGATCCACCAACTGGAATGTACACCTCTATGGTACACTAAGTTATACTAGAACATTATTGCATGATTTTGCCACAAATTGCAATAGTGAATGGTGAAAGAACATTATGTAGTCATTAAAGCCGCAAAGCTGGCAGTGCACCGCGGCAGCTTGGACGTTTACCCTTCGCTTGAGAGCGATGCGGATTCGTCCCTGATTAGTGATAAGACGCAGGGGTGTGCTGCCCAAGTCCTGATCCTCGCTCTCAATGGCATCTGCCTCGATCCGCAGACTCTGCCAGTTGATTTCCTTAAACGTTAAAACCTGCCGGGGAAACAGACCACACAACAGACAACACACGCTTTAGCGCACAGATGTAAACACACAGATGTACACACACAGTGCACAGATGTGAACACACAGATGGGGGTTATGGTAAGTACAGTAACAGGCTACTAAAAGGTCATGTACATGCTTCCGGTCTTGAGTAATACAGTAGGCTCTTCAGAGCGTCTTGGGAATACAAACGTAAACACTGACACAGAGTTCAGGATCAAGGGTGGTGAGTGTGTGTGTGTGTGTGTGTGTGTGTGTGTGTGTGTGTGTGTGTGTGTGTGTGGGTGGAGGAGTCAGGGTGAATCACATCTGTGTCTTTGACTCAAGCACATCTCCAGATAATCAGATTACGGCCTCTCATTATTAAGTACAGATGGAATGACCTCCCACTTCGGCAGATTTCGATAAAATAAATAAATAAAATAAATAAAAATGACCCGATTATGTAATCTAATGTCCGCTTGAGGTGGAGCATGACAAAAAAAAAAAGAAAGAAAAAAAAAAAAAAATAGAACTAGACAGATCGGAGCTTCTTTTTCCCCAGCTGTGCAGCTGTGACCAGGCATGACAGTAGTGAAAGCAGAACCGCCGCTGCCGCCCAACAGCAGATTGCGACGTAGCGTGGCGTGACGTTACCTCTCCTCTCTTGGGATCGGTGATGCGTGTGTAGCGGAGGTCGCTACGCTGCCACTTGGGGTTCAGGCTGTTGCCCTGCAGCTGCCAAAGCTCAAAGGAGGCGTGGAACGCCCGCGCCTGGACCTTGATGGTGATGGAGTTGATGATGACCGACATGCCCTCCACTACCTTCTCAGCAAAGCCATACTCACTGTCAGGGAAGACAAACAACAACAAATAAGACTGTGGAATCTGAATAGATTATAACCTGTTATACAACAGTTCAGGTCCAGGCAAACTATTTAGCAATGTCTGACGAGACAAACATTCCATTCATTCATAGCGAAAGCGTAACAACAATTTTCATGACATCACATTTGGTAGTACTCTCCAGAACACAGAGATGCACAGGCTCTACTAGAATAAAAATGAGAGTATACAATGCTAACGTTCCTCTTGAAATCATTTTCTGGTAAACTTCTCTTGGAAAATGATTACAGAGTTTTAAACATTTACTGATACTCAAATATCTGTAGATTTGACCAAGACAGTTCATTAATTCATATAATAATAGCTGAATTGTAAATTTCCTTCTGCTTGAGGGACCATTAACCAATTTCTTTGGCAAGTCAAAGAATGGCTCTGACCTTTGACCTGCTGTAATGGCTATGGGGGATGGACCATTGGGGGCGCGTGGCTCCTCACAGGTTCGCATCTCCACCTCCACCTTGTCCAGGAACTGCGAAGAGGGCACACACAGGTCAGTTGTGTGTGTGTGTGTATGTGTGTGTGTGTGTGTGAACGGGAATCTGGGATGGGGTGAGGTAACAGGAGAGAGGACAAGTGCGAGTGTGTGTGTGTGTGTGTGTGAAAGGAAGTTGGGAAAAGGGGGTGGTAACAGGAGACAGGTCAGGACACACAGAGCATCACTGACATCTTGCGAGTCAAAGCCCTGCTCAGCAAGTTTCACAGGGGAGGACAGGCAGGGAAAAGTGTTTGTCATTACGAGACAAGGACATCTGCTGTAGGTAGCACAATCTGCTCTACCGCTACAGAGTGCCTCAAGGTACAGTAAGTGGAACAAGTAAAAGGGCAAAGAGGGACAAAAGGGGAGAAAGACAAACAGAAAAAACTGATGATGAGCAGAGATGATAAAGTCAAAAACATCCTTACCAGGCAGATAGGGCTGGTCTTGAGCTTGGTCCATTGTATCTATAAGACAAAGACAACAAAAAAGATTTTTTTGAAGAAAAATATCAGGGGCAATATTCATCAACCTAGCTGTTATATTCAGCATTACAAACTCATCTCACCAGCCCAGACACACTGCAAAAGAATGGAGCAGACAGCCAACCCAGATAAAATTAGCAGTCATTTCCCCACAGGACTTGAAACCATAACATTGATTTTTTTTTTCTTTTTTTTTTTTTAGTGCCATCCTCTGCCAGTGCAGCTAGAACCCTACAGATGCTGTTTTACTCCAGACCTCAGTGTGAAACTCAAAGCATCCCTTCTTCTCTCGGCCCGGACCAATAATTTATTGATTCAGCCTCCACTCCTCTCAGCCTCCGTCAGGCTGTTGTGAATGGGGCCTCACAATGAGACAAAAATAAACCGCCAGGCGCTGGCCGTCCTGCATTAAAGTAATGGGAAATATGAGCCCTCAAGTCCAGATGATAAGCATCACCATGTTTCTCTTTCTGTGTGTTTGTGTGAGTGTGTATGTGTGCATCTCTCTGTGTGTGTGTGTGTGTGTGTGTGTGTGTGTGTGTGTGTGTGTGTGTGTGTGTGTGTGTGTGTGTGTGTGTGTGTGTGTGTGTGTGTATGTGTCTGTGTTGTTTGATAAAGCATAGCCAGTGGTTATTGCATTGGTTTTTATCTGCAATCTCAAAGCTTTGCTCTACTGACTGTCTTACTGTAGTCCTGCTTTACTGTCTGTCTGTCTGTCTCTCCTCCACCATCACTAAAACACACTTATCTACAGCAGTAGCCCCAGGTTTGGATATTACGCCATATCTGATCAACGCTGCTTACATGTGCATGACTGTAACCATGGGTTTCCTCTCTCTCTCTCTCTCTCTCTCTCTCTCTCTCTCTCTCTCTCTCTCTCTCTCTCTCTCTCTGACTGTCGCATGTTCTCACAGTGGTCAGACAGTGTCGCCACGGTGACATGGCAAGACAGCGTCTCTCCTACCCAGAGCACATCTGTGATGTGTGTGCAAAAGTCAGTTCAGTTCATCTCCTGCAGTCACACTTTGCAAGCGATGAGATTTTTCTTTTTTTTAATGAAATTGGGTGCTGCTCTGCCAAGGCTTGCCTCAGTGACATTTGGCAGATTGTCAAATGTCAGGCAGTTAGTGTGCTCATGATAAGAGTCTGAAGCTGATGCAGTTCATCATTTCAATTTCCAATTTACATATTAAATCAACTCTGTGCTCAGGCTGTTAAGATGGTGAAAGACTTGGAGTATAACCCTGAAACGTTTTGCAGAAAAAGCTCCCAAAGATTTAAACTTTTTTTTTTTTTTTTTTGACAGTGGGGAGAGGGTAGGTATATGAGGGGAGAGGGTAGATGAGTGCATATCATATATGTGTGGGTTAGGCAAATGCAAAACAAAAGTCATCACATATATTAAGCCATGAGTAATCAACAGGGCCTGTTATTAGGGGTCATTAGACGTCCTGGTTTGTTGTAACAGTCTGGGACCAGTTTTAGCTTCCTTGTCCCAAATCCTGATAAAATCCCAATAAAATCCCGACACTAATATGCCCCTTTTTTCACTACCTAATTGGCCCAGTTTTTAAGTGCTTCAAAGATGTTATCATACTTTGTTTCACATTCCCCAGATTCCCCAAAGATCAGGCTAGTCGATGTCTGCTAATCTTTTGTCATTTTGTCACGTTATCATGTCATTTTGTCATGTTATCAGGATAATTAAGAAACATTGGCATTTGGATAATTATATAAAAGCTAGATTGTGTTTTTTATGGGCTTTGATATTTTTTGCCCTCAATGGTGCCTTCCAGGCAGCGCTGCCTTCAAGGCATTACTCCCCTCAGTTTAGGGTTAGAATGAGGGTTGAGGGGGTTAGGGTTAGGAATAGGGTAAGGGTAGTGCCTTTTAGGCTGTGCTGCCTGGAAGGTGCCGTTGGGGGCAAAAACACCATTGAGCGTTTTTTTACATTTAAATAGTCCATAATCTTCTCGTTAAATGGCATAAAGACTATATTTTGTTGTATCAATATTTTCCAAGGTATAGTATGTGGGGATGGGATTGCAAAGGCATCCTGGTTTAAGATCTTGAAAATCTGCTCATCCAACTGTTGGAGTTGTTGGAGCATTCTCTGAATCGGCCAAATAGGTTAACTACCGGTACTTAAAAGATTAGAAAAAGTTTGAAAAGATTGCTCTTTGCCCTTGGTCTACAGGAGGAACCTTTTGGATGTCTTCAGGCAATGATTAAAAATGTGCCGCCCCTGACCACAGAATTCAGGGCATCTTCTGATAGCTGATGCTTCATAGGATCATAGAGGGATCAAGACTTTGATGATAATATAACTGGAAGAGTACACCTACTTAGACCTACCTCAAACAGGCAGCAGCAGCAGCATTTCTGTGACTAGTTACAACATAGGCCTAAGAACTGGACTGTTTTATTCAGCAATCTCCATTGGCTGTCTTAAAATTGGGATTGCTTGAGAACTTATGGTTTTAATAAATCTATATGAACCCCATGTGGCACTTTTCAGCTTTTCTAGGCCTATCTGACACTGATGTGTTTGTCAAGTACAAGCCAGGGAGTTGAATGCCTCCCCAACGCACATCATATGAGAGGAGCCTATTCAGGATCATGTTTTTGCATCTTTCTCAAATCTCTTGCCCACCCCGTGCACTGACGTAACAAGTCTCACATCTTAATGTGCCAGTCTCAGTAAACAGGTTGTTTTGAAATAGGCTCTGTGTTTCTCTCAAAATTATAGCCCTTCCAAGGTCCGTGATGACCTTATATAGTTGAAGGTTTACAGCCTATTTGCTTGCCATGCCAATGTGCAGTAAAGCTCTAACCTCAGGTGACAAAATAGTCCTCTTCAGTAAATAAACCCCACAACGTAAGATAGCTGTTCATATTGTTGATGCCGTCATTCGCCTGAAATTCTGAAAACGTTTTTTTTTTTTTTTTTTGGCCCACCTGAGAACTCTGCACTTAAGATGGGAACCCTCAAGACACAACTCAAAATAAATGGACAGTTCATGATTTCTGAAGAGAGAGGCAACAGACGGAATTCCATCATAGTGACAGAGAACTTCAATCTATGAATAGGATTTTACTCAAATTTAGCTAAATGGCTAGTACAACTGAGGCTGAGGCTGAAGAATCCCCTGTATACAAGGGAAGGATATAAGACTGTACGTGTTGCAGTGTTCCTAATCTGAAGGGGTCTCAGAAATTATGAGGAAGACTGTATCCACATTGTGATTGAGTTTGAAAGATTCACTCTCATGAGAACTGTACTGTAGTATAATCTCCAGAATCTGAATCTGAACACCATTAGACTTAAGGTGACACTAAAAAAATGGGAAATGGCACTGAATATATATAACACTTTTCTTCTTTGAGCACTGAAAGCACTTCACAATGTATGTGTACAATGTCACATTCAGACAAACATTCATCCACCGGAGGCTGAGGCTGCCGTGGAAGGTGCCAACCTGCTTACTGGGGACAATTTGGCCAATTCAATGGTCAGGCTTCAGGCAGAGCAGGACTCAAAACAGCAACCCTCTGTTTATCATACGGCACATCTACCACTTGCGCCAACATCGCCCACCCCCCAAAATGACAGCACGGATATTTCTCAGTGACCACTGTGGCATGTCTTGATCACCTACCCGAATAGCGGCCTTGTTGCAGTAGACGCGGGTGACAGCGAGCCAGGTGGGCAGGTCCAGCATGTTCTGCAGCACCTCCTCGTCCAGCTCCAGGTTCGACAGCTGACCCTCCCCCTTCAGCGTACTCAGGTTGATCTTGTCAGGGGACAGGTTCTTGGTGAACCTATAGGAGGAGGGATGAAAGGACAAGCTGAGGCATATCTGATTGTCTTCAGGCAAGAAATACCTCTGACCAGCGTGTTTTTTTATCTTTTATTTTTATTTAAATTTATTTTTTTAAATAAACCCATACCCATTAAGCAGTAGTGTCAATACTATTTTAAGTTCTTGATCTGCCCTGTGTGGTTTCACTGATAAGCAATGTGCCAATATTACCACGGGATTACCAATTTTTTAAAAAGTTATTTTGTTAATGAGATCACTCTGTAACAACTTTGTTGTGTTCAGAATAAGGGAAGGGCATGTTCTCATTGATAAAGATACTGTGGAATGTGGTGGTTCAGAATGAATGGCTGGAATGTAGCCAAGCCTCTACCTCAGTGCTTTTCTGACTTACGAGCAGCTGTGCTGTTCTGACAGTCTGAGGTTATGGTTTGGTAGATAAATTAGAGATGACGCAGTGAAGATCTGAAGGCCTGGATGTCTCTGTATCTGGATGTCTCAATTAAGCAAGGGATAATTAATTGCCTCCACAGTGGTACATTATGACATAAAATGAGGCTATAGCATCATTGTAATTACTAGCCAATATAAAGTAACATCTGTGATCTGTCTAGGGAATTTCTCCATGTCTACAACTACTATCTCATGAAAACTCAGCTGGTCACACATGTTTATGCATTCATAAGCCTTAGCCTAAGCCCACAGACACCCATTTGGTTCCATTAATAAAGTCGATAACCTATTTATTTTGAACTAGGCCCGCTTAATGTGTTTTGCTTTCATTTCAAATCCTTGAGAATAACAACATTGTTGCCTAGCCTTCAGTGCAAATCCAAAGGGCCCGATTGCATTTTATCCGTTTATCAGCCAGAGGTGACTTAAATCAACATCTGAATTTCACAGCTCAAGTTATGAGCAAACACTTAACTATGTGAAAGGTCTTTACACAAGTTGAAAACAGCTGACAGCAAGTCCTCAAGGACAAAACCCTAGCCCACAAGCATCATACCACAACACAGTGCAATACAACACAACACAGCGCAGCACAACACAACGCATTAGTGTTTTTGCTGTTGAGGCAGAGGGAAGGAGGGAAGAGTGGGCCATAGGCTACTAGGACACATGTCAGAACTCCCACTCTTTCTTTCTTTGTCTATGGACCAAGCCTGGGATGAGGTCATGGATGAGGGGATAGGGTTGGGGATGTGTCACATGCAAACACACACACACACACACACACACACACACACACACACACACACACACACACACACACACACATGACCCTCACACCAACAGACTCTCTTTTGCTCTCACATATGACCCTAGCATATGCAGACCCTCAAACAAATACACAGACCCTCCCTCTCTTTGCACACACATACACACACACACACACACACACACACACACACACACACACACACCATGCATCCCATCACAATGACGGTCAGTGGCAGGCAGTGGGGTAATAAGATTAGGCGTCCATCTGCAAGTGCCTTGAGGCTGCTCCTCGTGTAATTCAGCCACTCATGGGAGCACTACCCCCTACTGTATCTCTGCCCTCTCAGAAAGCCAACCTGCCCCCAAGACACCACCGAGGCCTGCCTGGATGACCAACCACAGAAATAGCCCTCTTGAAACGGACTAGGCCTACAGCCTGTTAAAAAGGGAAACAAGGAGAAGAATAAAATGAAAGAATTAGAGAGCACACAAAAGGAGCAGTGTGTGTGTGTGTGTGTGTGTGTGTGTGTGTGTGTGTGTGTGTGTGTGTGTGTGTGTGTGTGGTGTGCCTGTCTGCCTGAGTCTGTGCCAAGAAAAGACTTCAGTGTGTGCCTGCTTCAAATGGCATCCTCGGGTAATATCTCGAGACGAAGCCTCCTGACGTGGCAGGATGCATTTTAAATGGGATATTCTCTCTAGGGTGAAGATGGAGAGAGTGAGAGTGAGAGAGAGAGTGAGAGACACAGAGAGAAAGAGATCAAAGAAACTACACTACACACTCCCTATAATTCATTCAGCCCAGGCAGTGAAGCAAGTCTATTTCTGGGAAGGTGGCACCTGATTCTGTACCGCTTTGCAAACACATCATAAATTACAGATGAATTTCAGTAGGCTATTTACAAAGATTATTTTTTATTTCTTATATAGCCTTATTTTTACAACCTCTTAAATTGCAAACGGTAAACCACGCCCAAACTGACTTGGACCACACTGAGTAGGTCTAACTCCCAGCTGTCACTCAACTCTATCAGTCACACCTTCTTTAGCAAACTCACTCCCTACTAGGTATACATTAAGACGCTGCTTGCTGACATCCATGCACAGCAAAGCAGGTACGGTAATCAGAATACCAAATTGCATTTTCAAATAGGGCTCTGGCATTGCTTAGCACAATATCTAACCTAGGCCTAATATTTTTTTAGTCCTATAATATTATATCAACATTCACTTGGAATGGTTGAACCCCACAATATCCACTCACACATGGGCAAAACAGCAAAAATGGACACTAATGAGATAGATACTAGCTAATCTGCTCAAAGATCCATCAATAACTTGCCATTAATTTACATGCAAGGCTCAAAATGCTGAGTGAAATGGTTATGACATGGCAGTCAACTGGCAGAGAATGGAGTCACACCATGTACTGTACAAGTACACGCCAGGCTAGGCTATCCCATCCCATAGCTATCAAGAGTCTTTCTCTCTCAACAGCACTGAGCTCCCAGAATATTTCTGTCTGTAAAATATAGCAGCCAGAATGTCAAATTCCTATGTCAATCTTTTAAAATAATAATGACCACAGAATGAGCATACTGTAAAGAGTAGGCCCTCAACAGAAGTTTAAATGACACCATGACTGACACCACTGATGGGGTCACCACCGCCTGCCTCATGGCTTGGACTGTCATTCTGCCTCCAGAGATGGAAAAAGAGGGAGCGTGACAAAGGCAAAGGGAGAGCTGAGGACAGAAAGAGTGAAAGAAAGAAAAAAGGAAAAGAAAAGGATAGAAGAGGGGAGAGATACAGAGAGATAGAAGAGATGGAAGAAGAGACAAAAAAAAAACAAGAGGAAATGCTGTGCCAAAAAGTGGGAGAATGTGTCTATCTGATGCAAGGCTGTAAGAGCTCATCTTCATTTGCTCAGCTATTCTCTCTACAGGAGATGACTCTCACACACACACACACACACACACACACACTTCACACTACACACTTCATTTTTTTTTCACAGGGGGCCTCAGTGGATAAGGCGTACAGTGGCCAAAGCGCTGCTGGAAAAGCACCTGAGAAACCTGGGACTGGGAGTCAGGATGCAAGCTCAATACAGGACACAAAGCTCTGAAGGGGAGACCGGCTCCATTGGACCGGAGTGTTCCGAGTCTGCCCCTCGGTGTGGCATCCATTGATTCTTACAGCGGCACCACTTGGATGAAATCCGAGGATACTTTGCTTGAGGAGGATCTGGGACAATCCCAGAAGCCTCTGGTCTGCTGGTGAAGCACAGTGCTTGCCTCTGTGAGAGGGTGAATCAGCAACTGCTAAGCGAACCCCCTTCCCCCCCAACCTCCACCACCAACCCACTCCACACAGACAGAACAGAATAGATGTCTCGCGCTGCCAACACATGCCACAAAACAGGAAATACAGCATGCTGCTCAAGCTTTCAAAGGCAGAAACCAACTACTCTGTAATATGTACTGTGCATAAATAAAAACATCACTCTACTAACAACAGCTGGGAGCCATTCATTGAGATGAATAGGCCTAAACTTCCTCCGCCACTGAATAAAATAGAGATTAATTAACATAACACAGAGGCTAGGTATCAACCCAAATTTAACATATTCATAAAATATCAGACAGCTTAGGCTCAGACCCTGTTTCATTTGTTCTTTTACAGTTCTGTCCATCATCTGATGGCAAAAAAAACAATAGACTACGTTTCGGTCTACTATCTGTCTAATTTGATTCTAGAGACAAAAAATGGGAAATGAAATGACAGGTGCTAACAAGTTATCAGGTTTGTGACAGCCTCTGAAAGGGAAAAAAAAGAGATCTGGGCTGCCTGGTTTGCCTGGCCAATGGCTGAACATATTGACAGCACATGACTGATCCCCACACATGCCTTCAAAGCAGCACTGCAATGATTCCACTCAATGAATTCCTGGCATGCACTCAGCTCCGACTTGGAACAAGCTCTGCAACAAGCATGTGCTTTGATAGAAGCAGCAGACACTGAATTAGGCAACACATTGAAATTAAGGATGATGACTGAGTTTAGGATGGATTGTTATGAGAACAAGGGCCTTACTGTGTAAAAAGGCTAGCCATTCACCTGAGCTTTATTTCAATGCACTTTCCTTTTTACTCTATTTATGTTACATCATGAAAAGCTGCCAATACAGTTCAAAACTGATATTCAGGAGACAAATAACATGACAGAAAGAACAAAAAATAAGGCCACTGTCACAATGGGAATTACTGTCCTTTTTAACCTGATGAACCAATATTGAGGAACAATGTCATCCCTGTCACTACTGCATAAAAGCTGTTACTTCAGATGCATGAATTGAAGGTTTACGAAGGGACAGGTTTCGCGCTGTTGTATCGAAACCTTGTGAGGTGTAAACATCTTTACCTTCATTATGGGATGCCATATTTTATTCATGATTGGATATCTAGAACCACATTCATATGTCATAGTTCTTAATACCAAGTGCAATATAAATACTCAGTTAACTTACAAAACATAACGTTAGGGCCAAAGGAATGTAGGCTACTGCAAGCATCCATCCAAAATGACTAACAGCAGCAAACAATTTCAAGAGAAACATCAGTAACGTTTATCACAATACCACAAGCAACGCCCTGCTTTGAAAGAAAAATAAATATTGCCAATGGAATGAAAGAGTAGCTTCTTGTGTTTATCAAATAATGGGACCGATGGTAGTGCTTTTGAGCACCCAGCAACTTGATTTTTCAACGATGCTCAGTGGCTCATTATTTGAGGATCCTAACGTTACTAGCTAGACAGTCAGCAAGCAAGCTAGGCAGTTTAGACTAACAAACAAGCTTCAAGTAAACACATTTAACATGATGCGTCATGGTACATTACAGGACGTGTTTTTTTAAGGAACGTAGCAAACTCAGATCAACCGCAAGGCTTTAATTCAACCAGTCTTACCCTAAAAACACAAAAACAGTCACGTTAACGGGGATCTCTTTGCTGTGCTTACCTCGACAAATGCTTCAAGATCTGCTTTTTAATAATCCCAGCCATTTCTGTTGGTGCTATCGACTGGTCACAAAAATCCTGTTCGTTATCAACGTTTAACTATGATTACTGATTTTGACATATCTCACTATTTAGCATCTTCTGCATTCCCTCCGTCGGACACTTCCACACCGGTCATTTCATCTTTCCAGTCTTCCAACATCCCATAAGACACTGCGAGGGTAGACTGGCGAACCATGGTAAAATAACAATGCACTTTACTGCCATCTGCTGAATCACATGTAGAGTTACAGTACGACAAAATAAATATCTTGACGTTTAATTTTTCACTGTTGACAGATAATAAAACATAATAATAAACAGATAATAGCAGGCAACTACAAGCATTTTTTATTTTCTTTTTCTTAAAAATTTAGAGCACAAAAGCAGTAGTGAAGTATTTGTCTTGAGAGAGAATAATAAGATGTGTATAAGAAATGTACTGTACCGACTGCTGGTGGCTCATCACTCAACTGCCCTGTGAACTGTTCCATGCCACTAGTCTTGTCTTGTATACTGCCCCCCACCACTCACCCACTGTCCTCCTGTGCACTGTCCCATGCTACTTACCTACTGTCATGTGCTCTGCCCTTCACCACTGTCATGTGTCTTATCTATGTCACTTGCCAAATGATGCAAACCTAATCCTGAACCCTGAATTCTAAACATATGGACTGTGGTAAGTGGTACAAGACAATGGAGGAGTAGAACTACAGTAGGCAAGTGGCACGAGACACTAAAGTCACAAGACACAGTAGAAGAGTGCCATAGGACATTGAATAAAACAGTGGGCCAGCAGCGTAGGACAGTGCACAGGACATTAGGCCAGTGGTACGGGGCAGTACACAGGACAGTAGGTAAGTGGCCACTGAGTTCCATGGGACTGTTCAAAGCATAGTGGCAGTGTTACAGTGGCTATCAGCACTGTACAACAAGCTATCAGCAACAGTACAGTATAGTTATTCTTCCAACTGCTAGTCTCCAGAAGAATGTTATTGTAGAATCAGCTTAAATACTATGCAAGGTCCCTCACCCTCCTAGGCCTTTGGTATTTTATACTGTTCAGACTGATGGTTATGAACAAATTAGATCAATTCTATTGAACAAATGAGATCAATTTGTCATAGTGGGCTAAACCTGTAGTTGGAAAATCCCCTTGAATGTGTTGGTCAAAGACTTTCAATATGGTTAAGTTAGGACAGGGACGAAAGATGGATTGGATATAGATTTGGAGTAGTTTATTGGTAAATTAAATAATAATAAGTAAAGATTTCTCCCCTTTTCCCAAAAGTTCAACTGGTCACTTCATGTTTCCCTATTATTTGGCCTTTGTGAAGGCCTGTATGTGGTCAACCTCAAAACACTGAATGTCTGTATGAGCATGAAGACAAGAAAACTTTTCTGGTGCATCCATAGAATCGTTAGCTGTGGATACTATACTACACTGATGTTATTATTCAGTACTTTTGGTGATTGTTCTGGATTTGAGGGTAAAGGGGGCGTGTACCAGGAAGAGTGGTGTTGGTAGCAAGAACGAGAATTCCTGATCCATCTGTACAGTCTGTGAACAGACCATAGTCAGCCACTGTAATGTCATGCGCACTCCCGTTGTTTTTGGATTTGTTGTTATGACTGGTTGAGGCCTCGGACTAAATTAAAAGAGGAACCCTGTCGCTGTACCCGGGCACCCGCGATGGAGGGCATGGACATAGATTTAGACCCGGAGCTCATGCAGAAATTTAGCTGCATGGGCACCACTGACAAAGATATCTTAATCACCGAATTCCAAAGACTGCTGGGCTTTCAACTTAACCCTGCTGGCTGCGCCTTCTTCTTGGATATGACTAACTGGTGAGCTCGGGGATGTGAGGCCTCCAGCATTAGCTAATGTTAACGCTAGCTTTTTGCCTGTTTAACCTCCGTCATCCCCATCGTCATTGTACTGAATCATTTAAGAGTTGTAACTATTGTCCTTGTTTTAAGAGGTGGAAGTAAAAGTCTAATTGTTACTTTATAGTGCACCACGTTAGCTAACAGGGTAGCATTTGACCTCCTGTAGAAAGCTTGTTTTCTAGACAGCTAATGGTAGCCAAATCCAAAATATTGTTTGCTAATGTTAACCAACCTTAGCTGGGAAATTAAAGACACTTTTTAAGAGACCTGTCAAGGTGGTACTGTAGGTTCCCTTAAACATTGGTAGCCACGCATGGCAGAGTTTTGTCACAGAGGAACGCTTACTGAAGCAATAAATGTCATACATGCGAAATGTAACTGGACAGTTTCATAGCGGCCAAGCTGATTGCTATCGCTAGCTCTCTAGCATGTCACCGACCAAGTTAGCTTGCTGGCTAGTTCGTTCGCTTCAGGAACTGAAGGGTAGGGTTTCCCCGACGTAACGTCAGCTGTCGAACGTTAGCTAGCTAACTTGTTTCAGAGAGTTTTAATGTACACTGTCACTTAATATCAGCTCCAAGTTAGCCAACACCAGTGACTTACTTCGTTTCTGCATTTCAAAAATATTTTATTAAAATAAATTTAAGATTTTTTTTTGGTCGGCAAGACAGGTAGTTGGTTGATGGCACGATTCCAAAGCCCCATACGTGAGCCGCAGTTACATTACGTAACATCATGCAGCTGCAAATCTTGAAATGTTCGAAATTGTCTGTCCAGTAAATGATTTGTTTTATACTGCCATACTGCCATTGTGTTTACTTTCTAGACCCGCTATGAAATAGATGTATCTCATTATTTCCGAGTTTTACACAACAACATAGCTAGTGGCTAATGTTTGGTAGGAAAGTAGCGTCATAGGAGCTTGTTACAGTATCAGATGTAAATGTAATGCGTATAAACCCTGAAACATCGTAGTTTGTTAGCACAATAGCATGCAAGTTATAGTTGCAAGGGGCTTAGGAAATATCAATGGTTCGTGTACACTGATACGCTACTCATACAACGTAAGTAGTTGTTGGAATGGACTTGCATGCGGCATTAGGCGAACTTAGTCACGTGACGCTTAGTCAAGGAATGCACCTACTAAAATTAGCACCGAGCTCTTTCGAAACCACAAGTATTCTTTCAGTAATCGGTAACCTGTAGTTCTTTGAAAATATCGATTCATTTTTTTACAGGTGTACAGTGAATAAAAAAACCTCTGTCAATGTAGACATATGTAGGCCTACTTTAATGAGAGCGTTATTGTTTTGTGTACTATTGTCTTTTCTTAATGGTGTGTATTATCTTCTGTGAAGGAATCTTCAAGCAGCCATTGGAGCCTACTATGATTTTGAGAGTCCTAACATCACAGCACCATCCATGTCCTTTGTGGAGGATGTCACCATTGGGGAGGGCGAGTCCGTACCACCAGACACACCTTTCACAAAAACTTGGAGAATACAAAACACAGGTACATCAATAATGATAATCAGTCACTCACATACAGTATCTCAAGGCTATCAAATAATAACTAAAGCCAGTTGAAACATGCCTACAAATGCATCAGTGCCAAAGTCTGTTTGTTATGATTTCACAGGCGCAGAGACATGGCCCCCAGGAGTGTGTTTAAAGTATGTCGGCGGAGATCAGTTCGGTCACGTTAATATCGTCATGGTTCGCTCGCTGGATCCGCAGGAAATCTCTGATGTCAGCGTACAGATGCGTAGCCCAGTGACCCCCGGCATGTACCAAGGCCAGTGGAGAATGTGCACAGCCACAGGACTATTCTATGGAGGTGAGAATCTAGTCAGAGACTGTACGTTCATAAGCATTTTGTTGTTTTGGAGCAAAATACACTTGTAGCTATGAATGATTTGTTATTGACAGAGATGCCATCTGTCCATCATTGCATTAATGAGCATTGAAATAGGTCCATAATAATTAAACAAGCTATAGTGTGCAAATCAGTAATGTATGCAACAGCATGCATAATAGCAAAGTAGCTAAGGAAATTATCCAGTGATCCACACGTAATATGTTTGTTACAGTATGGTAACATTGTCATCCTCAGTGTTCTTCACAACCCTGAACACCTCCACTTGTATCAATTTCATAATTACAGTAAATTAATCATGAAGGGTAGGGCTGGATTTTTTGGCCTGATCTAAGCTCATGGTACAAACACTCTCTCTCTCTCTCTTCAGACGTCATCTGGGTGATCCTAAGTGTGGAGGTGGGAGGCCTTCTGGGCGTGACCCAGCAGTTGTCTTCCTTCCAGCCTGAGTTCAACACGCAGCCCCACCGCAACCTGGAGGGAGACTACAACCCCTTCGCCTCGCCACAGAAGAACAAGGACGGCGGAGGAGGAGAAGGAGGAGGCGGCGGCGGTGGCGGTGGAGGAGACATCACCGACCAGAATCAGCACCAACACCAACACAGCGACGGCAGTCTAAAGGGGCCCGGTGCAGGCTGGGAGGCTGGCCCACAGCACATCCAGCCTGAGCAAAATGGACTGTCACACAACTCTGTGTCTCTAGCCACAAACAACCTGCAAAACAACCTGTCAGTAGTGACATACAGCCAGGTTAGTAAGGGGGTGAATGAGTGACTGTGACTGTGTGTGTGTGTGTGTGTGTGTGTGCGTGTGTGTGTGTGTGTGTGCGTGTGTGTGTCTCTGGGAAAAGATGGAGACTTGCTTGCCTGTTTGAAGTGCAAGACGTCACATGAGAAACCTTAGGGTGTGTGCCAGTTTGTAATCACAAATGTTTGGGCCTAGCATTGTGTAGTAGAGGTTGGGTCAGACTATAGGCTAGCTGAACAATAACAATGTGGTAGAATGTGACATAAACAGATGTTGTTCTCCTCCCTTTTGAACTCGTTGGCTGCCAAAGAAATCTATAGATATAGACCATTTTGTTTTTCAACAAGGACTGGAGAACGATCCACTAAGCTTGTCAATGAATATATGTTTCTTTTACAGAGAAACTGAGCCTGTAGGTATAGTGTTACTTTATCTATCATACTTACAGTAAGCCAGCTTAATTTCATTTTTTTGGTCAAAAGCAAGCATTTTTCATAAAACCAATCTACGTTTCACTACTGATTATAGAATGGAAAAAGGTAGAAAGAATTATTTTTTTCTGGATGAAAGAGCATTACTCTTTCTATTGGTAGTTTAAGTGTTTGCATCGTCATAGAACATAATATTCCGTGGCTCTTGAAAAATCAGTCAACAAGCTTGTAAAGTGTCTGGCAATTCACTGTAGTTTGAGTCATGAACTAACCACTGTGGGTGCCATGCAGGCTTATCAGAATGCAACAGGAGGCCTATGTAGTTGATAGGAAAGGTAGGCCTAGTGAATATGGTATTTGAGATTCTAAAGTTGCCACATGGCATCTACATCTCTTCTTTATATTAAGATGAATTGAATTGAAATTTGGGATAAAGTAACAGTACACAGAGATAAAGTCGAATCAGTAGTTGGACATTGCTGTTTGCCTGTATGAGATAATCATTTCAGATGGTTCACACTTGAAAGGCGACAGTCACCGGCCTAATCAGTCAGTAGTCTAAACATTGGTCAGATGCTCCTTAAGATGTGCTGTGATTTGATCAACCCTGAGACCAAAATGCCGACTTTGACGCCATTGTTGATCAAATCCCCTCAGAACAACCAAAAAGATTTGGAGATTTGTCTTGTTTTCAAGCACAATCCACCATGGATGATAACACGGATACATTGCTACATGTAGACAATGGTGAAGTGAATGCAGTTATTCAGACAAGAAACTTTGTAAACCCTTGGAAAGACCTGAAAAAAGTCCAGTGCTATAGATAAGGGGATATACAGTAGCACTCTTATGAAATCTAGCAGTCTTAAAATAAACTTTAGGACTGGAAGATGTAGAAAGTACACAGTTTAAATGTTATGAATTTGACACAGTCATAGGAGACTTTGTTGTCATTGAGACTGCAACTACTGTAACTTGGTTCATAAATAGTGCTGTCAGAATTAGCACTTCAACTCAAGTGATTACGGTATTAAAAAATGGAGATGGAATGAAAGAGTTGTGCCAAAAAAAAAACGTGTACTGTCTTCCGTGTTGTTTCCCTAACTCATGGTGGCGTGGGTTTAAACAGCAAACTTAACAGAAGATACTTTTACTTTGCTATAATGTCCTAAAGGACTGGTCTTGTACATCCATAGAATTATGCCAGACAATCATTTGATGTCATTACGTTTACCAAGAAGTCATTGGGGCGTAACCGTAATAGAACTTTACCAGTGAAATGATTTTCAGGTTCTAATAAACATTTTAATAAAACGGTCACATTTTTTATATTTTGGGATAACGTTTATTAAAGTTGACGCCGATACTAATCTTATAACGCTAACATGCCCAACTAGCCAGGGATCCTTCTAAAAAATGGAATAACGACATAGTGCATTTAGGACCCAATATCAATGTCAGTCACTGCTATTTTCCCCTGGAGGCCTGCTATTTTGCTCCCATGTCATGAATATGAAAACAAGTTTAGTCCACTTTCTTTGGCCAGCTATGTTTGATGTTTGATCTCAAAGAAAACTACATACAAATGACAATGTCCTAACTTCCTTGAAAGTCCCAGGGCGGTTGAGCAAGTTACTGAGTTCCTAACATTCTGATGGGACTTCAAATAACAGCTTACCACCCTACTTCCTTAACATCACTTACATTCCTGACATATTTTAGGCCTTTTAGGTCTTTGGAACTGCAATTTGGCTAAAAGTACCTAGGGTTAGAAAAATGGTATAGCCTACTTGAAATGTACTAAAACAGGCTGTGACTTTTCTTCTCTCGTCTGCTTTCTGTTTGTTGTTGGTGTAAATTGAAAGCAAATGACAAAACTAAGCATATACTGTAAAGACAGCCCATGAGTCATCAGATAGTGTACCATGCCTAATCATGCACGTCAAAGGTTCTTACTAAGCTGATCACACCCATTGGGTGGGGAGTTAGCATTCATTGGGAAACTAATACACCCATTGCCCATGTGCAGTATTTGTATAAAACCTGTATTACTGAGCAGATATCTGTCTCAAGCCATGTACTATATTGGCCTACTGCCTTAACCTCCACCCAATCACCCAATGACTGTTATGGAACTATATAATGAATTTACTGTATACTTTTAGGGACTGTTACACATGTTTTAATAACATATATATATATATATATATTTTTTATCTGTGTCTTTTAAAAAAAAATTACACGTATCCACCAAATCAAGAGTTGTGAGTTTTCTCCGCTTTAGAGGGTGTTTTTTTAAAAAAAAGTTTGAAGTGGATAAAACGCTTAGTGACCAAAACAGATTTTTTTAAAAGATGTATGCATTTACATGCTCATAAGCAGGACATTTCTCCATTTCACAGTAGAGGGGGCACTTGTCCCTAAACAAGGAACCCTTATTGGTTATTTAGTCTTTGAGCTGTTTATGCTGGTTTTTTTTTTTTTTCTTGTAGCAAACATTTTCCTGGCACAAAGTTATAAAAACCTCCATGTCTTATGCTTCCGGGTACTTGAGAGCAATGCCTCACAAATTGAGAGAGAGAGTGTGTGTGTGTGTGTGTGTGTGTGTGTGTGTGTGTGTGTGTGTGTGTGTGTGTGTGTGTGTGTGTGTGTGTGTGTGTGTGTGTGTGTGTGTGTGTGTGTGTGTGTGTGTGTGTGTGCTGTATGTTACCTCATCATCTTAATTTGTCCAAATACATGTACCCAGTATCTCAATTTTTTAAGTATAGAGTCTGATTCTGTCCTTCCTTTCTTTCTTCCTTCCAGGATAGTCATGGACCCTACCCCTTTGGACAGTCTTAAATGTGGATGTGGTCATGGCCAAGATGCAGAGGAACAGTGGCCTTGATCTTACACTATCCAACAGGGGAGGGGCATTTGGGGGCGATGCAGGGGTGGGTGCGGGGGTCTAGAGGCGGAGGGTTGGAGGAGTAAGTATCCCAGAGTTCCTACTGACACTTTTACAAACATGCTCCTCCTCCCGACCACCAAGCAACACGAAAAATTATGAAGACAAGGCTGTTCTGTCCCCACCATACAATTCAGCCAACATTCAACACCCAGAGTATGCATGTGTGAATGCTAATTTAAAGACGAGTGCTATGGATCTTTTTAAAAAAAAAAAATGCGAGAGAAAAAAGAAAAAAAAACTTTTTTTTTTTTTCGTTATTTGTTTTTGGTCTTTATTTTTTTAGATGTCATCACAGAGTTCAGTAGAGTCCATAGTATCGAAAGTGGGACTGTGTGTGTGTATGTGTGCATATAGATGTGTGCTTTTTGTGTGTGTGCCCGGGTGTGTGCGCGTGTATGAGTGTGCATATGCACACCTGTGTGTGTGTGTGTGTGTGTGCAACCTGAAAGAGATGCTAGGGAGGAAAAAGCCATTGGGGATAAAAAAAAAAAATTGCTTATCGAGTGACTAGGCCTAATTCTCAAGCTGACATATTAACTAATGTAACTCTTATTTTTTACATTTTTATTGCAATGGAGAGTATTCAATATTTCAGAGATGGCAGATCACGACTCAAAGACATTCTGAAATGATATATACACGCCCTTTGCCATCCCTTCACAAGCTTTGAATCTAACCTTCTAATCAATGTGTGTGTGTAAAAGAGAGAGTGAGAGAAACAGATTGAGAGAGTTGTTGACATTCTGTGGTTGTTCGGCAGAGGGAGGCATTTGGCAAAAGTGCAAAATGATCAGACCTGTCAAGTACTGCACCCTAGGGGCAGTATGGTAGCGGTCTTGCGGTGCTTCTTCCAAAGCTTGCTGTGTGACAGTGGTGGGAGGATGTTGCAGGCGGGGCCACTTTTGGCGTTACACTGGCTTAACCCATAACTGTTCCATGTGTCCCTGAGCGTGGCATTTGTCAACAACACTTAGCTTATTGCATTGAGTTGAATGTATCTGTTGTGAATGTAAGGTGTTTGAAATTCTCATTATCTGATTTTTTTTTTTTTTTTTTTGGAAAGCCCGAAGGCTAAGGTTCAGAGAACTCAAATGTTCTTGGACAGCATTTAACCTGGATGTGCTCCTGATATCTACAAATACAATCTCAAACAAAAAAAGGATTATGTTCATGATTTCTGGAAATTCTGCTGTTGTAACAGTAGTATCAATAACTAAGTAAGCAAATCGAGATGCTGCAGGGTAACAGAGAATCTATAGATTATTAATTGCAATGTTTCTTACAACATAAGGCTGGAGATACCCGTTATTCATTCTGAGTTGTGATCAGTTCGAATGTATTTGTACATGCCTAGCCTCTCATCTCTATGCACTGACCCATCGAGCCCTGGACCTCAACAGTACAGTATACAGTATATAATGGCTGTTAATTTGGGAGTATATTTTATTTTATTTAAAGGCCCTCAGTGTGTGTTTAGTGATGTGTAATTTGTCATTTTAACTGTGTGAAGCGCCATTAGTCACACATGGATGTGCAAGCCTTTTTCAAAAGCCAGAAGACTTATTAGATTACAGAAATAAACCCAACACCTTCAGGGCACAGGCAAGGCATGTCTGTTTTTTTTTTTTTTTTGTTTGTTTGTTTGTTTTTTTTCCCCCTATTTTTGAGTTCTTGCATTTTAACCACTTTTTTGGCATGTATTCATTGCTGTTCGATGGTGTCCTCTTCCGTTATCTCACTCTTTTTTTCTGTCTTTTTTTTATTTGTTATTCTGATTAATCACCCCTTTCATAGCAAGACTTCTAGTTCGCTTGTCCTTTTTTTCTTTGGAGAGTTCAGCTTGGATAGTCCCCACCTGATGATGGGTATTGGGTTTCCTTCGGTCGGTTAAGCAATGAGTTTGCACAGGGTTGGAGTGTTGAATGGATGATGAGTTGCATGAGTAGGGTTTGAATGGGTCTGCATTGGAGTTCCACCACCACGGCAAATCAGCAAGAAATAAAGAATCTGAACAAATGATTAAAGGTAGCTGTTGCTCTGTCTTCTTTTGTGTCATGTAAGGTGTTTATGCAGCAGTGTTTAAAAGCATGGCTCCCACACCGAACCCAATATGCGTCTTGATCTATGTTCTAATCTCTTGTTCCTGATGTAGGAATGTAAATAAACCTGCCTCCCCTCCAATAGAACATGAAAAGCCAGGATCATTTAGCATGACAGCATTATCATTTACTGTATGTATGGCAATTACCAATAGCCTGGGCTCAATCCGTGGGGGCAGAATCGGCGGTTGTCTTTCAAACTGCTTCTTTAGCCTGATAAACTACTACCAGGGTATGTCTAGGTGACTCTCTGCTAGAATAGAGGGATGTGATTGGTCCGACCAAACTTTAGAGAATAGCTGGTGAAACTCTATGGTTTGTTCCTAGTTGTACAGTACCTGTGCAGCAGAAGCATTTGCTACTGCTATAGGTCTAGATTTCTCGGCTAGGGAGTATTGATATTGACAAGGAATTTCAGTTTCAAAGCACTAGACATTGTGTATTGGCAAATATTTGCGTTGCCATCAAAACATTTGTTTTCTCAAATTTAAATTAGGTTGTGGATGGATGCTGTGATGCTGCTGCAATTGAAAGGTGATGTTTCTGAAGGCTTTCTACTGGCTCTGTGGTTGAGCGGAACTTTGCTTGACATGTCCCGCACACAGCTCAGCAGCATTCATATTAAGACCTCATCCTCAAAGAACAAGACAGTAAAGCCTTGGCAGTCCAACACCACATAGGCATGCATGTTTTGACCTTTCTTAACCTCAGAATTGTGCCATTCGATGCTCCTATCTGTCCATTAGCAAGATTAAGTTAAAGTATCCAGAAGAAAATATGAGGCCGAACTATAAGCGTTATAACAGCCCATCTTCGCTTTATCATGTTGATGGGAAATGTTTAATTGAGAGGTCAAACATTTGTTCACAAATACAGCTGTGATAACAGCACAGACATATGACAGGCTGTAAGCCTGCTGCCTTTGAATGTGGTCAATCTTAAGACAAACAGGAAAGTTATAAACGTCATCATGGACGTCAGAGAAGACTTACAACTACAGTAGCCCATTTGTGTGCCTCAGCGGAAGCCAGCTAGCACATCAGGTAGACCATTAAAAAAAAAGGTATATAAAAGCCGTAGAGTAAGCTCTATGAATGGTGTCCAGTCGCAGGTATGAACTATGACTCAAAGCCCTGTTAGTAAAGTTAGGCAAAGGTTAGGTACAGTAAGTGAAATCAAAACTGCAAACAGCAATAAAAACTAAGTGGTGGAAGGTGGAGACTGTGAAGGGTGAATGTGTTTCTGTGGGTGAAAGATTAAACCCATGCATGTGAAATGGGTGCAAAACCTTGATAAACCAAAGGTGGGGTGTTGACTTTTCACAGTACAGCAAAATAAGAAATTAATCTGATACAGTTAACCATTCTGCAGTGTTTGGGAGAAGGGAGACTTCAAAGGTCTATGCTTCCGCTTGGGCCTTAAGTAAACATATGTAGGTATTCTGTCCAGTGATTTATATTCTGACCACTTAAAATAACAAGGAGCCATTCATAAATATAATCATACTCATCAGTCATAAAGCACAATATTTCAAGGTATTTGTATTCAGTATTTTCTCAGTGTCATTGACAACACAAGTAGGATACGTGTGGACAAGAGATACCTCTATCATATCAGTCATGATGAAATTCTCCCTCATGCCCCGCCCAACTATTTCAAGTAGAAAGACTTGATTATAAATGTTGAACATCACTTATCATATCAACATTATTAATGTGGCAGCTGTCATAATAGCCAGCAGCCAGGTCTTTTTATAAGGCATGTTTCCAGTTTGTGGTTTCCACATGGTTGTTTATTCAGCTTCATAAACTACAAAGAGAGTTCTGTGTACTTGGTAATATCAGATGTTTAATTTTATTTCTTAATCTTCATTTTATTTAATTTTTGTTACTTCCACCCTTCATATCTGTGGTGCATCTTGAATGCAATCTGCAGAGGAAAAACATTTTTGTATTGCCCTATTGTACAAACTTCTGTACTAACAATGCATTAATGCAAAAACACACAAACAAATAAAAAACGGTTTATTTTGTAGCACTGTGGCTGCAACGTCCAATCCCACGTTAAAGGCCAAATGTCTATTCAAATCTGACCCACGGTTATTTCCCAACCCTACCTTATCTCTCTCACCCACTTGCTTCTTGTCACTTTTCACTGTTCTGGGAGGAATTAAGGCAACTGACCGAAGCAGTCCAAGAGCATCCTTTATTATAATTTAATTTGAAATAATTTTGGTTGGTTGCCTTTGGCTTGCAGTTACAGAGGAAGTGTGAAAAGTAAAAGTGTGGTTGGAATCTGTGGAAATAAATAACTGAGAGTCAGATTTCAACCTGGGACCACGTGGACACTTGGAGTTGAAAGTGTCTTGGACTACGTAAGCACAGTTGGGGAGATGGGCTTTGTCACTGTGCTACATCTCTCTCCATAATCTCAACTCCATGCTCATGTTGGGTAAAGAATTGGGTAATGCTTTGTATTACTAAATTTACTGGCATAAGATTGCCAAATCAGGCTGAATTAGACTGATAAATATCTACTTTGTGTTACTAAATGTACTGGCATAAGATTGCCAAATTGGGCTGAAGTAGACTGATACTTATGTGCTAATTTTGAAAGATCACCATGACAGTTTGAATCCAAAGCCAAACCGCAAGAAAGGGCGGAGACAATTTAAAGTATACAGAGTGCAAACACTAGGCCGAGACACTCAAAGCAAATATTTGCCCCAGTATTCATGTTGCACAAGACAAGTTGGCATCATGATGAACCGTTTCCCTGTATCAGAACTCAAAAGATAATGCCAAGACACCAATTTTCCCTTTGCCAATACTGGATGTTGAAAAGATTCTGGACACATTGGTTCTTTAAAAAAAAAAAAAAATCTTCAAAATGAAATTGAAAATCATATTTCTTTTCTTACATGTTAAAATATAGTGGAAGGCAATAATGATTGTGAGAATAACCAGTAACCAGATCTTTATGTGTGTCTCATTTGGTCAAACAGGTTTGACGGGTTGTAAAAATCCAAAGAAAATGTCACTCTCTATCTTATGAATTCAGATGAATGAGTTGTGCATAATTAAGACCCAGAGATATGAACTTGAGTCATTAACTGTCAGATGTCTGTACCCAGCTGCACTAAATGTGATTTCCCACAATGTCACTCAAGGTGGAATGATGTCCCTGAAGAAAAAAGAACTGGGAAGATGAGACAAAGGGTGGTTTGTGTAAGCTCTGCTTTTGCCCACAGGGGTTTTCAGGCATATCTTAACTTTTTCCAGGGAATGTTTGGCGGATAAGTGTCTGTGGTAGATCTAACAGATATTAAGAGGTCTCTCTCTCTCTCTTTTTTTTTTTTTTTTCTTTTTTGGTTCAGAGCATGAAACGAAGAGGTCATCTGACCTTATCTCCCTTGGAAATTGCTTTGGAAAACAAAGTCTAACAGTTTAACAGACTCAGGGTTAGGGTAGTATTTCCCCCTCAGGCCCTGTGAAAGAGAGTATGCCAGTATAGATAACCTTTTATAGATAGACCTTTTATTTTCTTGTACTTACAACTAATTGAAAGCCATTTTCACAACCACCCAAGATTGCACAATTTCTGTGGCATGACTTTCAACAAGATGTATCATTCTAACCCATATCTGTTAATCAGTATGTTATGCAAAAACTGGGCTCCAATTTCACAACAATTTTACACACGTGCTGTATAAACATCGCTGTCATGCCACGACACAACAGCAGCCTTCACAAGCCAATTTTTGAGAAATTCAGTGGATTGCCACACCGATCTATATCATGCCAGTGTGCTGTGTATGACATACAGTAGTCGGATGTTGAATCTTCATGTCAAAACAGGAAAAGGATGATGGATCACATTTGGATTGTTGTCATCATTATGTTGTGAACTTTTCTCCCACATCATACCCAACTCTATTAGGCTAATCTATTGTCGGTAGTGTTGATGGTCAAAATTTTACAAACATTTCTAGCTCTTCATTATGTAGAATAAGTAATCAGACATAAATAATAATAAAAAAATTAATATCATTTTACTTGTATACAGCAGGAAATACAAACAAATCATGAAGCAAATCAGATATCTGGATCAGAAGGTATTTTCATATATTTTAGCCTTTAGATCTTTATAGATTTTTACAGCCATTCAATACATGGGCACACACACACACGCACACACACACACACACACACACACATAAGGGCATCAACAATACTTCTCTCTAAACAGAACAGAAACTGAGAAGAAGAACATATCTTTCCATATTTTCTTCATTTTCTTATTATTTGAAGGATTTCAAATGATCACCTACGTTTCACTTCACTCATAACAAAATGGTTTAATTTGGCCAATCTGGCAAGAAAAATCAATCAATATTTATCTAACTGTAAAAGTCTTTTGGCATTTGGCAAATTCACATTGTAAATGTAGCCGGAACCGTTCTTACCGCACTCTGGTCTCCTACTTGCCACTCCACAAACCCACGGCATGGGAGTCGAACGCTCAAACCACTGAGCTCAAGAATCCAGGATTCCAACTCAGTGGTTAGAAGCGTTCTTGAAGGACTAGAGCAGTGAGGATTTACATGTACTACCGCCAGCTAGTCGAGCTACTTAGCATCATTCTGTTACACTAGCACTTAGGCCTATGTGGAAATTCTACCATTTCGGTAATGAGAATTCTAATGTCAAAATCTTATGTGTTAATGAGAAAATGCATTGTGGTAATGAGAAAATCTAAGAGAAATATTTCCCTAAGCTTTACTGATATCATGAAATTGAAATAATATTACCTTCGTCACATTGGGAATTTGAATACCTTGATATTACATGAATTTCTACTTACATAATCATTTTACCATGGTTATTAAATTGATTTCAGTATTGAGAACTTTTAATGAGTCACTTTTGGACTAAATGGCAAATTTTTAAGACTAAGACCAAATTTAACTTCCTCTCAAGTGATACATGACATGAAACTTTAGATTAAATTCCTACATGTTTTTATTGCATTATAAAAAACATGACAGGATCTGGACACACAGTTTTTGTCTTACTTGTACATTCAGACCGCAAGCGATAAATTGGCAAGAGTTGCCGAATACTCCCAATGGGCAACTTTGACTCCCAGCAAAGTTGCCCATTTCGTTAACATTCGAACATCTTATCCTGCTTCTACAGGAGTCACCCTGCAGTCACATTAGCGACTAGCAACTTGGGCAACGTGACCGGTTTCTATTAATTTAGAATGAAAGCAAGTGACCAGTGACAAATCGCCCGGTGGGTGGGCCCAGGATAGACTTGAAGTCTATTTTATGCAAATGTAGAGCGATGCGACTCGGCGATAGCCAATGCGATTGAAGCCATGTGTGACGAGGTACTCTGAACAGAACCATCTCAATTTTTTTACATGGCGGCACTAACGACAACGATCTCAAATTTGACAACAAACTAAAAAGTTCGGGATTTATGACTTTATGTATTGAAAATCGAGGTGAGAAATTATACTTGCTAAATCGGAAAATATTGGTTTTATACCCAGAAAATACCTCTGTGTTGATGTACGATGTTTCTACTAAGCACCTAAGTTAGCAACATGCTACCAACGAATCACAGCCCTGTTTACGCATCCTCGGCAGCAGCTCAGTGACCTGAGTTGCTTGGATTTGCAGCTAGTGTGACTGTAGGGTCACACCGGTAAATCGACATTCTGATTGGTAGTAGTCGAACCGCATCATAGCTCATTACATAAAGTAAACTGAAGTTTAACTTTATTTTCTTGCACAAATCGCCCAAGTTTGTCGGCCACCACACCCGCTTTTGTCGCTGTAATTGCCCGTCTCCATACAAAGTCAATTACTTCCGTCGCCCGTGTCGCCTCAATCGCTCACAGTCTGAATGCACAGTTATGACGTATACCTTCAAATAAAGTGAATGTGCTAATATTAACATTTAAGAAAAATATTTGACCAGCGCTTACAAATACAACAAAAAAGTTTCAAATTTGAAAGAAAATCTGGATTTTTTTATACTTTTAAAAGGCCAAACAAATAATCCAGACACATAACGGTAATGAGAATTTACCCATGAAAAGCATAGAAAAGCTTTAAAAAATACCCCAAAATGGAAAAGATACCTAGTGTGCCAGAAAGAGGACATTAGACCATTACAAAAAATGGTTTTGCATGTAGAATTGCTGATACATATAAACAAAATTTAAGAGCCATATAATTTGTAGGTTTCGCGAAAATCACCCAACTGTTGACTGTTCAACTCACATTTTAAAGGGGGCAAGCACTGCAGGTTTTGACTTGGAGCAGAAATGCTGAAAAGCAGAAAAGCTTCATTATTCATGTACAGAATACATACAAGACATACAGAAACATATATACAGTACATAGAAAGGTTGTAGACAATAAAATAAAGTAGTAGAAAAGCAGTGAATTAGTCATTTTTTGAGTTAAGAAAGCTGAGGATATTTTTTATATACACTTTTAGTCAGAGGGGCCATGTCCTCCCAGATTTCAAACCTGGCTAAGAGAGGATGAGAGCAGTTTATTAGATTTCCTCCTCTGCCTTTCAGTATAGAGAGGATGAAGATGATAATGATGATGATGATGTCATTATGTCATTATGTCGTTGTGGCAAGTTACTTTGGTATGTCACAATTTTTAGGTATGGTTCTGTAACGTTTATGCAAAGTACCCACATCAACTGGCTTAAGTTGTAGCCCCAAGATAAAATGCATGAAAATTAAGGGTAAACCTTGAGAACAGATTTATTGACATACTGAAAATGATTACAACGATAAAGTGTTGCTAGGATGTTTAACCTTAATCTCAGTAGATTTCAGAAGTCATGATGTGTAATGTTCCTTTTTTGTATGCCTGCACTTTAGGATAAATGACAGTCAAGAGTAGACTTACAGGTTAAAAAAAGATTTCAATCACATAGTTTAAAATAGATTTGATCGTCTTTCTTTTTTTATGTTTGGGTAAAAGAAACATATTCATATTGGAGTATAATATGGAATCATGTTGTGCCCAATCTCCCAATGATGCATGTTAATATGAGAATATGTGACACAAGTACACAAG
The DNA here is from genome assembly GCA_027497455.2 of Sardinella longiceps. Lineage (NCBI taxonomy): Eukaryota > Metazoa > Chordata > Actinopteri > Clupeiformes > Clupeidae > Sardinella > Sardinella longiceps. The sequence goes on along the minus strand of JAODXP020000018.1, from coordinate 21,022,154 downwards.
TACAAATTACCTATTACTACTAGCACCTTTCATTTCTATTACTAGCACCTATCATCTCTTTTACAGTACACACACACACACACATGCACAAGGCATACTACGCGTACACACATGCACCTGTGCCTGTTGCACATACTCACATGGGCACAGTCATTTGCCTCGAGTAAACAAGGCGTCCCTATAAATGTGTCTTAAGGGCTGTGTGGTGACAGTTATTCCTTCACACATTCTCGCACAACACGCCCTTCCCAGCGACAATTGACTGGCTGGATTGGTGTGCTGATAAGACTGGCTATGAACTTCATCGCACTCCCTGGTCACTTATTCTAGAGGTAAAGGAAGAGAAGACAGAACCCCCCCCATCCCCAAAACCTCCTCCAGGGAGGTCACTGAAATTGTCTTGTGGGTCAAACTTTTCTAAGCTGTTTTGGAACCAGGTGAGGCAGAGACAGAAGACCAAAGATTCGAGGCTGTATCTACCAGTGACCCAAGCAAGAGCCTGATCACCCAGCGACCTAACTTTTTGGGGTGCTAGACATTCCCGACATCCTACCCCCAGACTGGCAAAGACAGGTGGCATGTTTCATCTTCTCCACCAGAACCTGACTGAGCATTGAGAGACTACTGGATCGACCTTCATCTTGTCCACCGTGAACGGACCATCAATAATCCAGGAATCCACATCCAGGAATTTTCTTTCTCTAGGTAAGAAAGGAACAGGTGCTCCTGTTCAGCTTTATCTGATGCAGGGCACTCATATGCACTTCAATTCTTAGTGATGCATTTACTGAATGTGTTTTCAATTTTTATCCGTGCATAGTTGTCTGTCTTGAGATATGAAGCAAGTGTGGACTTGAAGTCACAAATTGTTTTGTTGTAGTTGTTTGGTTTTGCCATTTTTCCCAAACCATGACTACTCTGTGGGCCAATAACACCTGATAACAACAGTAGCGGATAACTTCCTCTGAGAAACTGCTATAGCACTTGATAAAAGTTACAATGGCATAGACAACTTCTGAGTGTGTGGTTACTAAAGTCCTGTTGAAATTCCTTCTCAGTTCAGGATTAGTGAAAGTGACCTCTTTCGTCATGAAGAGATCTCTATCTGATTTCAGAATTTGACTAGACAAACACTACTTGAGAGGCTAAAGGGATTAAGACTGTCATCAGTCAGACCAGGACTTATGTTTGTATACATATGTGTTTACTTTTGTGTGTGTGTGTGTGTGTGTGTGTGTGTGTGTGTGTGTGTGTGTGTGTGTGTGTGTGTGTGTGTGTGTGTGTGTGTGTGTGTGTGTTTGATTGGTTTATATAGGCAGGATGAGTTTTATTTTAAATAGAATAGTGTAAAAGATGGCGGCAAACCTATACACAGACTACCTTTGCACTACTACTACAGCCCATTCCAGCTGTCACATAAAAAAGAACTAAAATAATTAATTCATGTATAGGTGTGCCTGTGAGTCAAATTCAAACCCACCCATATAGGAGTGCTATGAATAGTGGTTGACATAGCTACAGAGATGTTGACAGACTGTACAGTAATGTCTGTTATCTGTATGATTGCGTATTCTTATCAGTGTGTAAACCACTGGATATAATTAGACTTGACCAATTTTAAGGCCAGCCATAGTGTTAAACTATTTTATCTATCATGAAAACATGCCCTTAAGGAGAAGATAATAGACAATGTGGGTATTAGTGTTTGTATTAGATTTATTTCTTATATTTCCATCATGTTTTAGTTCATTATTCATTTTTTTCATTTTTGCAAACAAGGGCACACGACACAACATACACACATCAAGTATAGGACGTATAGCAAGTTTGTACTGTAAAAATTAATTGCAAAGTCCAGTTACATGTAAATGATATCTTTGTTAAAGTGGAGAACAAAGGTGGTAAATGTCTAGGTGTTCTATTGAAGACCTGCGGCATTTCTTTTCTCATGAGACATATTTTTACATTACTCCCCAAAAGATGAAAGTGAGACTTCCCAGCAATGGCAAAGCAAATAGTCACACCCAGCTTGACAAACACATTGCCCACGGCACACTGAGAGACGGAGCATTTTCCCTCAGAACATACAGAGGATTAGAGAGAGAGAGGGTTTTAGATGTTGCTTAGCGTGTTCCGTTTTCCACAGATAATACCTTTCAGAATCCCAGGATGACATGGCAAACATGGCTGTGGAGATCCATGGGAAGTGTTTTAACCTGAGACTGCCTCCAGCCAGAGAGTTCAGTTAGGTCATGGCAGTGGGTAAATGGATGGCCATGACGTCATCTCTGACGTGGGTTGAAACAAAGGGGAATATTTTTTTCTAGAGGTGGTTTAATCAATGAACGCTGGCATGCTACCAAAGAAATACATCAAAATGCTAAGAAATACCTGTCCTATAACTCTCATTTTCATGTCATTATGTGTCATGCTCTCCTGATTCATAGCAACTCCTTAACAGCCACAGTTATATCATAACAACTGGCTTTTTTTTAAAAGAAACTCTCTCTCTCTCTCTCCCCTCTACCCTCCACATTGATTTCTTTCTACTGTCCTGCTATAATATAGGCTACTGTACCTCAGAACAGAAAATGAATGAATGAATGAATAATTGTGTTTTCCCCTTTCTCCATCAAGAGCTTCACAGACTATGGGGAGTCCAGCCCATGACCTTGTTGCCAGCACTCTGCATCTGCCCTATGACTTCTCAGGGTTCAGCACTTGCCCAGCAGATTCATGGGCAGCCAGCATGGAGGACATGAAGCCTCCCCGCGGCCTCCCCAGCGTGCCTGAACGCAGCCTGCCGGGGGTCTACCTGTCCCGTCTCGACATGTACCTTTCCGAGGACACGGCGTGGCTCCTGAAACGCGCAGATATCGCCTGCCCTGTCGTGCCGTGTGTCCGTGATCACGAGCAAGATCATGAGGCCCCTCCCCATCACAAAGAGCCAGAACAGTGTCCAGTGATTGACAGCCAAGGAGGCCTTGGGGGACTCTCACCTGAACTTGAAGGCCAGGTGGAGGAGCGCTGTCTTGAGCAAGTGCAGAGCCTGGTAGTGGGTGAGGTGCTGAAGGACATCGAAACCGCCTGCAAACTGCTCAACATCACCCCAGGTACCCCAATACCTCATATGCTTCAGTTCAGGGAATAATAAAAATCAATTGCTATTGTGTTGACTGCTACAAACCCTGATTCTAAACCTGAAGAAAACTACAGTTACATGTTAGTGTATGATCTATGGGAGTTTCACATAGGCTTTTACATCTCGGCTATTATCCCCGAAAAGTTTATCTTCATACGATGACCAATTTCGTTTAGGCGGCAAAAGAAAGTTCTGCTGTCACAAAGCAGAGACATGTCAGTATCAAGACTTTCAAATCAACAGTCATTTTGCAACATTTGCAAATCCCCAGTGCTTTGGATAAGGCCTGCTTTGAGCAAGCTGTTGCATATTCAGCTATTCAGGATGTACACCTACACAATAAGGTTGTGGTGGTAATATCTTGGCGCCTAATGCGCATTGTATTGCACAAGGGTCACGCATGAGAAACTGGATGGGAAAAAGTGTCCATCAACCTACCTGAGTCATGTTTTAAACAAAACACTGTTTCTCTTCACACGATTGAGTGTTTGCTGTTTTGAATTGCCCTTCTTTGTGTATTTGAGCATGCGCCTTGAGCTCATAAAGTCTGAGAACCACTAGGCCTATGCTGTGATGTGCAAAATGGTAGATTTTTCAAAGAGCCTAATTAATTAGGTAGACGACTACCACATAGAATTGGCCTATGAGATAGAACTGAGGAGTCTCCAGAGAGAATGGCAAGGCAAGCCCAATCAGTCAAACTATTGGGCCACATATTCCTACTACTAACATGCTATACACTTATGGCCCTTTAAATATGTTGGCCTTCAGCATTGGTGACTTTTTTGAGACATGGCAGTAATTCTTTTGTTTATTATTATGTCTTGAAAATATATGATAATTGTAACTTTTGAGCAAATACCACATATCTAAACAAGTTTAGTCAAGATGTCAGGTTTCAGAAAGCATTTTCAAACCAAATTTTGTTTCAAAACAAATTGATTAAATCCACATTCTTTTAATAGTGAATTACCAGTAGGAAGCAATGGCTCAAGGGTTGAACCACCTTGTTGACATACTGTCTTCATCTTTTCTTGTGTGGTCTAACTGACATTTGGGCTTATTCAAAACCAACCACTTGGCAAATAGTCCCACAGTGGTCCTGAAGGTGATGTCTGTAACAAATATTTGTCAGGTCATTTTTGCTGCTCTTTCGGGCCTTCGGTGGCAAGGACTGCTAAGCCCTTTCTTAATTCCACCAAATGTGTGGCTGAAGACAACAGCCCTCAGCCACCCCACCCTGTGCAAATGGCTCTGTTGACTTTTCACCTGTTCACACAATAACTCTCTCTCACCTGCCTTTGGGTGACAGTCTCGCGTTGATATACAAACACTACATTATGCCAGAATATTTTATTATTTTAATAAAACTCTATATAATAATTGCAACCAGTGAATAGGTTGACACATTTCAACATGGGCGTGGATGTCAAGGTTGTTAGGTTGGGGTTGGGGGAGGGAGGTGGTGTTCGCCAGAAAAATTAAGACTTATCCATGACGCACCTGTTGAGAGAACAGAAAGTGCTTAAAATGGTTTTGAGGCACAATGGTGCCCACAGAAAATACATGTCGATTGTCCTGAAATGCCCAGATATACAGTAACATGTAAAGAACAGGCTCATGGCAATGCTAATAAATAGGCTACTAATAAATTATAGCTGGTGAAATACTGGGTAAGGAGTCTTACTGCTGGAATAACACAAACTACATAAAAGTTAACAGCTGTCCAACCTTGCTTTCCAACAATATGGGCGTTTGTTTGATGCCTGGGCTAATTGAAACAGCACAACTTCTTACACTCTACCTACAGTATACATATATAGGTATACCTACCTATAACATATACATATATGTTGGGTATAATATTATTATTTTTTTATGAACTAATGAAGATAACCTAGGCACTAGACGCTTAGATATGCTACACTTTTCATTCAATTTCAGGTGTGATATTTCTGAATATGATTTCTGATGCTGTCAATCTCATCATTGGTAGTCTAGGTATCACTCATGTTATTTGTATTGTTCCAGCATATTTATGTAGTTAGTCATTTTTCATGTCGTTCTTTTCTACTTTTTTCTCGGTACTTCACAGGCCGTAATATAAAGCGTCACTCAGGTTCACATCTGCAGAGATATCAGAGAAATGTGTGAAAATATGTGAATAGCCTATGTGAATATGTAGCTCTCCTTCTCCATTCACAGACCCTATGGAATGGAGTTCAGGGAATGTCCAGAAGTGGCTACTGTGGACAGAGCACCTGTACCGGCTGCCCCAGGCGGGCAAGGCCTTTCAGGAACTCACAGGCAAGGACCTCTGTGTGATGAACGAGGATGACTTCAAGCACAGGTCGCCACAGTGCGGAGAAGTGCTTCATGCCCACCTTGATATCTGGAAGTCAGGTATGTTGAATAGCGAGTGACTCATGTCAACTTGTGGCGCGTGGGTTTATGCAAAATGTTCTTCTTGCTGACTAACGGGCTTCTTTTGCAGTGGTGCATAACTGTATCTGTTACTTTTCCCGCTTGAGCTGACTCACTTTCCCTTGAATTCTCTTTTTATAGCTGCTTGGATGAAAGAGCGCTCCCCTGCCAACACACTCATTGGTAAGTTATTGTCTTGATGATGCAAGATAGTTCAACTTCCTGGCTATAATTATCCCTTCCACACTGAATATTCATTTCTAGGTTAGTGTGTGGGTTACAATACTGTAGCAGCATAAAGAGGGTTAACCTTATTATACTCTTTGGTTCAATGCATCTACCAAGGAAGTGTACATTTGGTAATTAATGAAGGCTTATAATTGGTTGGTTCTACACTCTGTTCTTGACAACCCTAGAGAGCATCCATCCATTGTCATACACACTGCACATGGTTCATTCCCATGCTACAGTTAAAAACAAAAAGCCAAACTGCTTACAGCATCAAGAGCACATGGCTTGGCTGTAGTTTGAAATCTGTCCCCTAGAACACTAATTGCTGACTGACTGTACCTTGACTGGTTGGCATTGTTGCTAAATTCTCATGTCAATGACTTGACGTAACGAGGAACAATTCACATCGATGATAAGTCCAAACTTCCTGGTGACTGGAGGAAATTTAAGACTTTGTGGTGCCTTCCTTGAATCGTTAATGGAATGAATCATTAACTTATTTGTTGACTGACGCAAAGCAGATTTCATCAATTGAGCATTGGGTACAATTTCATTAAACTGATTGCATGCCCTTTAAGTAAATTATTCGTATCCAGATTTACAATTACCATGGGCATATCACTTTCCATTTATCACTTCTTATCAGTCTTCACTTTTGCTAATAGTCTTTAACACCACAATACTAGCAGGTAAATATTAGGAGTGTTTATGCAGTCTGCCATGTGTTTAAACTGCTCCATGTACACTTAGAGCCAAGCTTAGAACTGTATTAGTGAGTAAGTGTTGGCTCTTGATTAACTCTTTGGGGAACAGAGTTGTTTTACCAGGAACGTCAGCGTTGAGGAAGTGACATAAAAGCTGACTCAGGAAGAGTTCAGCTTTGCTTAGGACACAAAGTAAATCTTGACTTTTTCACAGTCCTGGGTGTCGTGTAGTTAGTTAGGGGCACACTCAGTTAAACTGTGACAAGTGTGCTCTCTTAACAGTTCCAGGATCAGCATTAGTGTTGATAAAGAAGCATGTAAAGTGCTTGTAACAGGTTGTGTGGTCTTACCAAACTGGCCCAAGAACAGTGAAGCTATGCTAAGGGTATGTACAGTACTGTAATGGGGCAAACGGCTTCTGACCTCGGTAGCAACTTCTCTGCATCTCTCACTCGCAAGCACGTCCCCGTCTCCAATAGACAGACGCACGCTCTTGAAGGCCCGACACACCTCAAAATGCATTGTTGCTATTTGATACATGTATATTTTAGGTTCATATTTTAGAGAAGGAATGAATGTGTAAATAAATAAATTATGTAAATGTAGTTTAGTTTAGTTTAGTTTAGTTTATGTAGGGCATTTATAATACACAGAGTGTATCCCAAAGTGCTTGGGAAGAATGAAATGAAAAAATGAAAAACATAAAACAAAGTCCAGAGTCCAATGATGTACCTGGGCCCATCTCATGTAGAAAGGAAGGTTAGAAGAATAAGTGCCCCATCACAGTGCATACTGTACTGTACTGAATGGGCAATGTGTGTGAACTGTTCCAGGAGCAGAAGATCTGTGCTCTGAGGCGGACTCCTGCTGCTCTGGCCAGCCCATTCATCTCTGGCAGTTCCTCAGGGAGCTCCTGCTCAAGCCACACAGCTATGGCCGCTGCATTCGCTGGCTCAACAAGGAGAAGGGTGCGTTAAGGGGACAGTGGGTGGCATGTTTCTGTTTGTAAATATGTGTGTGTGTGTGTGTGTGTGTGTGTGTGTGTGTGTGTGTGTGTGTGTGTGTGTGTGTGTGTGTGTGTACGTGTGTATGTGTGTGTGTGTGTGTGTGTGTGTGTGTGTGTGTGTGTGTGTGTGTGTGTGTGTGTGTGTGTGTGTGTGTGTACGTGTGTATGTGTGTAGAACAAAAAAATAATGCAGGAAAATATAACATACACAAAGTAACAATACTGAAATTACCTGAGCTTTGCCTAACCAAGGTGGTGTTTGAACAGGTATCTTCAAGATAGAGGATTCAGCACATGTGGCCAAACTCTGGGGCATCAGGAAGAATCGTCCAGCGATGAACTATGACAAGTTGAGCCGCTCAATTCGGCAATACTACAAGAAGGGAATTATCAAGAAACCCGATGTGTCACAAAGACTAGTCTATCAATTTGTCCATCCTGTATGATGGAGGAAGAGACCAAACCACTGCTACTCAGTATCAAGTCTTACTGTGAACTGTGTTACAAAAGAACTCATCCTTACATACTTATGTTGAATGATTACATTTTGTGGGTTGCCACCACTTTTCTGTTGTTACATGTTCAGCATAAACAAAGGACTTTGTCCCAAAGATCATGACAGGCCTGTTGGGATACAACACTTATGTGTCTCTGAAGTAGCAGCATTTCAAAACTGCCTGTTCATTTGCATATCCTGCCTTTACTTTTACTTTTATGTTATTTTTAGGATACGTTATTTCATTAATAGAATTTTAGTAACATTTCCTTCCAACTAGCATTTCAATATGTTTGTTTTGTTTGTCGAATAGGTCATATAATTTAGACCTCTGTTTACTTGGTGAGATTTTCAGTAAATTGTGTTCTGACCATAACTTTTTAATATGTCCTGTGAAAAGAACATTTTGAACCAGGCTTACGCCATATGATCACCTTCGATCTTTTTTCTTGGGTTTATTTATTCTAAGGGTGGTTTATTTCTTTATGGTCTGCTTGAACAGCAAACACTGGCTTAGGCCCATTCAGCTCCTATGAGCGTCTGAATTTATGTTATGGAAAAGGAGCATGTGTGCAAACAGTCGCTGGCTCACTTTTATTGTGTGCAATGAATGATTAGAAAACGTCTTGGCAAACATTTAACTCTTCCCCCACTCCCTACCTTCTCCCACGTGTGTGTGTGTGTGTGTGCGTGCGTGTGCGTGTGTGTGTGTGTGTGTGCGTGCGTGCGTGTGTTTGCCTATGCAGTCTTGGCATAGATAGGTTTTGTTTGATTCTATCACCCATGAAGCCTACCCTTAGGAGGGCGTTTCTCTTTTTAAATGTCAAGTTTACTTGAGGATATGCAAAATTACTGACCTCTAAGAGAATAAATATCTCTCTTGTTCCTTCTGTTTAATTCCATTGTGTAGACCTATTTAAGAGTCAAAATTACTTGGGCCTGTGGTGGAATTTAGTCAGACACTGCTAGTCATTTCCATATGTTACAGGTTGATGACAACACTTTCTAAGAGTATGACATCTAGCTTATCTGAAATCATAGTCACAGTGTCATGTTAAGCCTATTGTTCATTTAATAATTTTCAATCCCATCCCAACACGACTCTCTCACCACATGAACACATACTGTAATAAAATTCCCTTTTCATGATCAAAGACTAGACTGTTCTTTTCTTGCATTGTAGGCCACAATGCTCAATAGTCAAAGACTTGCTATCCAAGTCGGTTCAAGTTAAAGAGGCAGTTTGTTACTGTTCTGTTCAACCTTTATCTTGTTTTTACTTAGAATTTTGTTGCATGGCTGCCCTCTCATACAGCCATGAAGATAAACAACTTCAATCAGACGTTATCTTTCCGCCTTCTCTCAACTGCATGGGAATCTTGACTCTTTAGGGAAGTGAAGGCTTATGTGAATAACTTTCAATGCCGCCCCCTTGTGATCAACTGTGACAATAACAAGAAGGCTAATTGCTTCCATGCTTATTTTTGATGTCAATGGCAACAAGTCACAATGTGAGGTAATCTTTAGGTGTGTAAGACAAACTGTCCTTTTTTCACCATTTCACTCTAAGCAATTATGTGTGTGATGAGCTGTCTCGAAGTCTCTTGAGTCTCTCGAGTGGAACAAAATAATTCGGAACATCATAGACCAAACGCGAAAGCAGAAGCGAACAAGCACTTTACACTAAATCAATGGAAACTGATTATTTGAAACCGAAAGTAAGATCTGAGGTACTGTTGACTCAATGTAAAGTGCTTCACGTTCGGTCTATGCTGTTCCAAATTATTTTGTTCCCCTCACTAACTAGTGCATTTAGCAGGCTCGTTCAACAGGGCTATGCCTGAATTCACTCCTGAGCTTTCCTTTAATTTAACCATATCTCCAAGCCTAAACTTTTAACAGCTAATAAATCCCCACTTGTCCCATTGTCAAATGTGTCACTTAAGCCTCGCACACACAAACATCTCTCAGCACTCCAGGAGAAAAAACTCTCTCCCGGTGTAGGTGGCTGCAAATCAGATATGTCAACTGCGGTTGAACTGTCAGTGAAACTGACTTGATGGAAGTCAGCCAAAGTGCATGTAAGGAAGATGAAAACATGATAATGTACTCATCAACTGTAACTGTAATTTTTGACAAGGCCAAATGCGGTCTCAGGGTTGGCATTGCAATACATGAGTACTGAGGCAGAGGCCATTGCATGGCATTGCGCCAAGTTGAGTGAGTTCGCAGCTCAAGATATGTACAGTCAGGGTTGAAGTCACTTAACCCCTTAAAATGAGGACTGCTGGTGAATTTTGTGCATACTAAAATAATTTAGGCTTAAAGGAAAACTCTGTCTATTTTCATAGCCCTTATTGTGTGAGGTTGCCAAGTGCTGTAGGTACTTCTGAAGGCTGAAAGAATTCCGTGTCCTCGAACAATAAGGGTTTTGGGTTGAAAATGGCTGCAGTTCTCCTTTAACATATTACTGTACATAAAAGTCTTGCTACCTATAGATTAGTTTCAGCTGATTAGTTTTTTTTTTTTTTTTTTTTTTACCTTATACAGTTTCAGAGTTTAAGAACCACACTTCTGATAAACCTCCAAAACCACTAACAATGTCTCTGAAAACAGTTTAAAGTAGTGCCTTGCCTTCTAACATTCTCCATGATCACTTGTATAACATAGACAGCCCAGGACACAGAGTGGCATGTTTTCTCAACAAACTTGTTTTCCCTCTCAAACCAATATTGCAACAGACATCACTACAACAACTTAGATCCAGGTTGCTCATTACTATCATAATCATTATAATAGTTATCACTGATGCCCTAATCATCATTACCATTATCATCATCATCACCACCATTATCATCATTATCATCATCATGATCTTTATGCATATTTAAATGAACGTCATGTTATATTGAGATGGACAGGCACTACACCAGAGTTAGGAGATTCAAATTACATCACTAACTATGAACATACCTACATCTTCTAGAACTGCTAAAATAGAGTTTTCACAACATAAGCCGTCATCTGTTCATAAGTGTGCATAAGGAAGAGAAACATATAAAAGCATTTACATGTACACTTTTTCTTCACTGCTTCAACTTACATAGGTTGTCATGTTCTACTCAACACAGTTGTACAGTTACAATAGAATATAATCTTTAAATTACATCATCATATACAAATGTGACGGCGTGACCCACACGCATTTATACAGGTATGGTACATTGACAATTCCATTCCAATCAAAATGAAATTAATACAATATGGTGCCTATTGATTGTTACAGTATGTCCTTTTTTTTCTTTGATCTTTTCGATAACATTTACAAGTATGACACTATCTTTTTTTAGTGTGTGTGTTCAATCACTTGCATTTTTTTTTGTTTCTTTTTATGTCTACATAAACACAACTCATACACACTGGATATGATAAAGATGCTTGTTTATCCCCAAAATATTCCCCAAAACAGCTTGTGTGTGTGTGTGTGTGTGTGTGTGTGTGTGTGTGTGTGTGTGTGTGTGTGTCAGTTTGACATTGTGCATCAACCTGTATCACTGTCTGAACATTTCTGTGTGTGTGTGTGTGTGTTGTGTGTGTGTGTTTGTGCCTTTGTATGTGTGAGCACTGGATGTGTTACCGTATTCAGGTTGTTATACTGTATATACAGTGGAGGTGATGCGGGATATCTGAACAATAAATGTCATGGATTCTTTTTGCTAGGCTGGACAGCATGACCTAAGACATACCACTGGGAGCTGGTGATGGGCCTTCCTTTTTTCATTTAATCTTCTACTGTCTTATTCTTCACACCAGTCAACTCCTCTACCATTCCCAACAAGCTTTTTCCCCCCTCTCTGTTTTGTTATCTTGATATCTATATTTTTCATGTTTTTTTTTTTTTACTCTTATTCTTCTTTTCTCTTTTTGGCGGCATGACTTCTCATCATTGGCCACAAACTTTTTGCGATTTTAAGTTTTTCAATCTCTCTTTTTGGCAATGAGAGTAGTTGCATTTAAAGAAATCGCTCTTGTTTTTTTTTTGTTTTTGTTTTTGTTTTGTTTTTTAAACCGCAGTCACAGTAGCATTACCTGTCACTGCAGGTCATCATTTGAAGCATAGCTACTAAGTTATAGGTGTAGGTACTGGATGCGCTGGGAGAGAACTAGATATTTAAAGCCCCAATATACAGTATATAGATACCACAGTACCACAGACAGAATTCTTGTATAAGCAGTGGCTGTGCTTAGTTTTCACACAAAAGAGCGGTTAAGTCATATTCCCAGGTTATATTCTGGTGCACTGAAACTCACTCACTGTGTTATACTGAACATTACATGTAAAACAGCATTAACCTTTTAGAATACCAGAAGGATATGGTTGTTGTAGGTTGTAAGGTAGGGAAAATCAAAAAAATAAAAAAACTACGGTGGCTCAGTAGATGGTCTGTTTCAAGTGTTTGAGTGGAGCAAAAGCTTGTTAGAAAGTGACTTCCACAAGCAAACAAACACCGTCATCACGACTGGATCAACAACAAGAACAAGAAAAAAAAAAAGTGAAGAGAAAAAAAAATGGAATGAAACATGACACTTACATAGGACTCATATGCCACTCTTGCATATGATAGAATCACTCACCCACACGCACATACACACAAACAAAAACAAACCAACAAAAAACTTCAGGAGGACTTTTCAGCGTTCAGTCACAGTGGGTCAGGTTGCCTCCCGGCACCATCAGTCCAGAATGCTATTGGAGCATCGCTCTGACAACAACAGGCTACATTCATCAGGTGAGGATGAGGAAGGATAACACTTTAATACAATTAGCCACAACGTGAACTTTGCACCTCGAAACAGCACTGAAACACCTCAACATGCAATTAACAGTGTGCACTGCTGTCAGCAATCACATCAGCAATGCCTTGGAGGCAAAAGGCATACTAAATAACCATACTACTGTTTCACAGCCTCAACCGCTCATCTCGTGGAGTAGCTCTGGATCAGATGTTTGTGATATTATTATGGAGTCCCAACACTTATTAGTTGAACACACTAAGGTTAGCATAAAAAAACTATGCTAACCTTTACATACTTTGACATGAATCCTAGTGATATGCATATAGAAAATGAGAAAAAAACAAACAGAGATACAGAGAGATGCCACCAAATATGCACACCTGCCACTTCCTGAAGATTTCAGGGATCAGTTAGAGTGTCTTTTTTTTTTCTTTTTTTTTTTTGTGTCTGTCTCTCTCCTGTCCGTCTGAGTCTGTGGATATGGTGAGCATAGCATCCTGAAGCAATGGCCTGATGATTCAAGTCAATTCTCTTGCATAGCGCATGCTACTATGCAACCAGAATCCAGTGTTTAAAAGAGACAGCAAACAGCACTGCAACACACACGGTCACCGGTGAGGGAACACCACATGAGAACAGGAAAAAAAAGAAAGAAAGAAAGAAAGAAAAAAAAAATCAAATCATGGGAGGTTAATTGCCGTTGCATGGGCGAGAGACTGCATAAGAAGTGTGTCATTGCTGAGATCCTTACATATCCACGGTAGCTTACTTTAGGGCTACAAGACTGCTGTTATACTATAAGTGTTTTCTTGTGATACTGGATGATTACCTGTAAGTGAATGTACTGTTGCATCAACCCTTACAAAGAGCTGTGTGAGTCTGATGACACCACACAGCTTCTGGGGTTCATAGAACAGTACGGTGGAGCTGTTTGAGTAGTAACTGTATTTATGTGAGTGTGAGTAGTATGGACACTTGGATAAATGTCTCCATTCCCACGCGCATTCCCCCCAAGCGGATAAGTATATACTGTATAGATACATTAGACTTTTTTTGTGTTTAGGTTACTAAGATTTTGAATGAAACTGCTTCACACATCGGTTGGGCAAGATATGTGTTGCTCCTAAGTCTCTGGCTAGGCGCAGTGCTCTTTTTGTGGGACAATCTGAGTGGCCATCCTCCGTGGCTTGCACTGCCTCAGTAGCGGCTAGATCTCTTCCACGTAGTTGGCCGGGTACAAGCCCGATCGGCCACTGTCGAGGCGACCTCTGCACCAGCCCTGGTCGTCCTCTTCTTCGATCTTGGTGAGTTCATCGCCTGTGGGAAGAGACGGGCATCATGTGAACATCATCATCATCAACGCTTTTTGATTATCAATACCATTGTTGATACATTCCAATAAATGAATCAAATTAGCTTGCTTTGAATTGGTATGCTCCATGCTGACAATTCAAGGTCTGACACATGGTCTATTTCTACTTATAAGACAAGTCAGAACTTGCATGCATGCTGACAGCCATTTATACTTATAAGTTAAGTCAGCCATTGAAGCCACAGACAAATAATCACCAAGTGTAAGCTTCAAACACTGCAAAAATTGTCCTATAACCAAGGACGTTTCAAGGGACTTTGGGGGCCCCAAGCAAACAGGACATGGGGGCCCTTCACCCCCCATAGACCCCCACATTGTTATAATCTTCCAGCATGTTTCATTAATATAATTATTTGTGATGGATTTATAGTTTTCTAACGCTGGCCTAAAGTCATATTGTATTGGAAAACCCAACCAACTAAACTATTCAAGTGAGTCAATCTTGGGGGCCCCTTTCATTTGGGTGCAGCAAGTGCCTGGTTTGCCTGTCCTGTTGCGACAGCCCTGCCTATAACAATCAGCATGGCAATTTCCCCTCACTTTCTTAGCCACATTTTGAGGGTTTCATTCCAGGGAAATAGGAAAGGGGGTAGGGGGGTAAATGGATGGTCATTTCCTTCACACATTTTCCTTCCTTCTTTTGTAGCCAGCCCAGTAAGTGCTATGCTGTGCACACCAGCTCATTTGGTTCCCCCTTTGGCCCTGGCCTTGGGACTGCAATTGACTGCTGCAGCTGCTTACTGTGTCCCTTTGAGGAGGATCCTGATGCCAGTTCTCTGTGTGCCAAACCCCATGAATAGGGTATGAGACTGTCGACTGTCTCACACACTCCCTGAAGACAGGAAGGTGCCATTCTGGATGTTCAAAAGACATTCTCTTGGAGTGACAAGGTGCATCTCCATTTCATAATGTAGTTTTTTTATTTTTTTATTTTAATGTACTCCACAGGAGCGTGATGTTCGACTTTATTAGCGCTAGTAGTCTGACTGCGAGTACTGAGCCTGCTTAGACAGTGACAGCGCCATGCTACGCTTAGCGAGACACACAATCTACTTGATAGTCAAGTCACTTGAGAGCGTGCCGTTTTTTAACGAGCCGCACCTGCTTTGAAGCTCAGCTCGTCTTGCTCCTGTCCGTCGTAGTCATAGAGTGCGCGCACACGCACACCGCCTCTCACGCTGCCAGAGTCTTCCTCGAAGGAGTTGCCGCCACCGTTGCCACCACCGTTGGTCTCGTTGCCCGAGTAAGCTGTGGGCTGCTCATCATCGGACCATTCAGTCGAGTAAGCCTGGTTCTTGTCATAGCTGCTGACACTGGGGAGAATGAACAACAGATTTGTAGCACATTTAAGGACCTTAAAGCATTCTACATTTTCACATTATCATTCATTATCCATAAATAAACTGAAATTGTGTGGCATGACATTAATCTCCTAAGATATGTGCATATCATTTTATTGGTGGATGAATAACAACAGTTGTCCAGTTTTGATGGATATTTTAAAAGCTTGGAACATCTATATGACATTTTATTGAGGGACTAGACATCCCACAGCATAAATAAAGAAGACTTCACAAAAGGTTTGATATTCCATATCATATTCCTCTCCATTAGCTAATTGAACTATAATTCACTATATTTTCAACTATAATTTGCAGCCAAAGGTCCCATTTGAGCTGTCAACACGTTTCAATGCATTCTGCTTCGTGTTGTTTTACCTTCCACGATCACCAGGTTGTCCAGCATGCTCTGTGCTTGGAGTAGCTGGGGCAACACCATCTGGCTTCTTCTTTTCTCTCTTGGTCACAGCATTGGTGGCGTCCGGGTTGTACTCCTGCAAACAATTCACAGGAAAGTCAAGCGGTTTAGTAGTCTAGAAATCTACAGTAGATGTACCCTAGCAGCAGCAAATTGTTTTGCTCAGCCAGTATGTCTAGCCATGAGCCATAGAGAAATGTGATTGGTTACCCATCAGCAAGGGTACAATACATCAGTCAACAATACATCTGCTTTTTTAGTATTACTTGCTTGTCCTGCACAACACATTCCAAAAGTAGGGAATGCTGTACCTCAAACTGTGGCCAGTTCATGTGCATGCCTGGCCCGTGGTTGTTGCTGAACCACTTCAGGTCCTCCTGCGAATTGGCTGCCAGTATGGTGCGCTCAAGCTCCCGATACACTGTAGCATAGCTATCAGGAGAAGAAGAAGAAGCAGTGAATATAAATTTGTATCCTACCAATACAGTTTTTTATGACTGGCAATATACAAAGTGATGATGGTCTCCTCCTGACATGTTACACACACAAATATACGGTTCCAAGTCCGAAGTCTTAAGCATTAGGCCACAGCTATCCACATTCTACTCAGTAATGTACTACTGACACCATTCCCAGCACATAATTTAATCTCTATGTAACAAGGGCTTGGTTGGGAGGACTGTTGGACTGTTGCCTGACAGTAGTGGCAAAACTTACTTTTGGTTCTCGGTGAGATTGAGGTGGCGCTTGATGTCCAGCAGCACTTCTTTGAGGAAGTTGAGTCTCTTGACCTCGTGCTGCTGACACTGGTCAAACACCTGCTCCATCTGCTCCATGTACTGAGGCGTGCACTTATTCAGCTCGTCCAAAGATTTCTCATATTTCTCCTTGGCCTTGGAGGGAAAG
Source organism: Sardinella longiceps (assembly GCA_027497455.2). Taxonomy (NCBI): domain Eukaryota; kingdom Metazoa; phylum Chordata; class Actinopteri; order Clupeiformes; family Clupeidae; genus Sardinella; species Sardinella longiceps. The sequence continues at coordinate 21,005,318 of JAODXP020000018.1, read as the reverse complement.
AAAGACAGAGAGACAGACAGAGAGAGAGAGAGAGAGAGAGAGAGAGAGAGAGAGAGGGGGGCACAAGGTTTATATCACTGATTTCCCATAATGCACTTGACTGTAATGATCATGTAACCTGATTGCCAGCTTTGTGTTTGTCGCTGCCAGCTGAACAGCCGAAGGCAGCAAACCGTAAAGTGACATATAAACAAGCTGTAAAGAGTACTATCTCTCAAAGCCACCCATACTAATTATCATTTAGCTCACTGCCCTAACAAGATTAATTGAATCATTTACAGTTGTCAACATTTCAACAGCACACAGAGAACATAGAAGGAAAGGCGGTGAATCAATGAATCCAAAACTTCTGTGAGAAAATATTCAAAGAGAGTCTGAATTTTACACAGGTAGGTAGATTAACAATTACAATGACAAATGTGATTGAAGAATAGGCTCGTTTTTTTCATAACACAGAACAGAAGAGCCATGTTTAAAAAATATGACATTTTAATGACTAGTTAATAATTCAATGGTCCAATTGATTAGATCACCTTAATCATAAATATTAATACAGCCTTCTGCCACATCATCATTTTCTGACTATTATTCTCAAGCATAGTCAGACCGTTATTAATGAAAGACCTACTATGTCTCTTTAGAGGCCACTTGAGTAAAATGGTATTGATCCCAGGACACAATATAGGTACTTAAAGGCAAGCTGAGGTTAAAATGGCTGACATCACCCAGGCTTTAGCTTATCTAAGCTAGAGGCTATGTCTCCACATCCTTTATTGAGGAGTCATGTAAAAGGACTCTAATTTGTTGGGTTTTCTGTTTTGTTTTTTTCCCTCCCAAACAAAAAAGAATACAGAAGCAATTGACATACTGCTACATTATACACTATAGACATACATATGTGTATATATATAAACATGCACCTATGAAAAGTCATACCTATGAATTTTTTTTTCTCAAGATTATATAGTGCAAAGGAAGAAAATTGGCAGATTAACCCCAATTAAACTTTTAACATCACCTTAAGGACGCAAGGTGCTTTGCGTCAGAGAGTACCTGGTAAGCACCTTACTCTAGCGGCTCGGCCAAAAGCAATAAGCTCCTCACGTTATAAGTTCTCTTCAATTAGCAGATCTTTGGGATAATCTCTTCCATTTTTTATTCCAAATCACACTGATTTATAACTGCAAAGACTTGAAAGTGATATGGGTGAGGAGACTAATGTGTGTAATTCGTATCTAAATCATTGGAATTTAGTCGTGCTGAAACACTGCTCAGATAAGCTTTGGACTCTCAGACTGGACCTATGTGGAGTGTTTTGTAAAGAGCCTGACTGAAATTGCAATTAAAGGCAGTTTACGGTTATTTTCCACCATTTTCCGTCAGTGATCTCCTCTCCGCCTTCATGCTACTCACCTTCTGAACGTCCTGTTTGCACTTCTCCACTTTCTCGTGGAGTTTCTTCTGCTGGTCAGGAGTGACCGAGGCCTCTGCATTGGCTTCCCGAGTGGCAGCCAGCTTCTCCTCCTTGCAGGCCATGTGGTAGTTCTTCTTCGCTGTTTCCATCTGTGGTAACAAACACACAAGTTTAAAGTGCCTACTGAACGCCTACTGTTCCTACTGAGTTGCAATACAGGCCCACTCACGCAGTGCATTTAATTCATGTTCAGAATGCCTATTCTAACTTCTATTCTAAGTTTTTGTTTTAAAAGACTTGTCATTCATTAAAGCACAATGAAATGGGGGGGGGGGGTCCTTTGTCACTCCTTGGGTGATCCACCTTGGTATTAACGTCTTTTGCACTAAACCCACTTCAGTCGGTTGATTTCAGCAGGAAGTGCCAGAATCGCGGCTATCTGCAAATCAGCTCGGTAAACCCAATTAGGCGTGTCTCCAGCGCAGGGAGCCTCAAGCCACCACCCTGCGTCACCACAATCCCCTCTTGCCAGCGCACACTAACAGACTTATGGCTACCGTTCACCACACCACATAGACTTCTCAAGCCCTTGCACATATCTGACTAACACAACGTTCAATTTAAAAAACACCTACTGTGTGGTTACACAACACGTTTTTTTTTGCTGTCTTAAATTACTGATGCAAAGCAGACAATTTATTCCACTGAAAACATGAACATTATGACCACATTCTGAATAAACAACATATTTGTGTTGATTTTTACTCAGACTTCAACAGAGCCCTTTGTGGCTTAACTGATACATTGAGGCTGGATTCAAAATTTGTTTAAATTTGAATTTCCACTTAATTCTGTCTTACCTCTTTGAACTTCTTTGCCCAGGGCTTCTGGGCTTTCTTGAAGCCTTCCTCTGCCTCTTTGGTTTCCTTGAATCCTCCCATCATTTGCTTGTGGAAGGCTTCTTTCTGCCAATTCTTGACCTTCTCCACGTCATCGTTGAGCAGGCCATTCTTCACCTCTTGGTGCAGCTCGCCAACTTTGTCGGCCTCTGTCATGACGGCCAACCAGGCCCGCTCTACGGAGCCATACTGAGGTCCTGGAACCAATATACATCAGAGGAGACCTTGCAGTCAGTGTACTGTATGAATATTGTACCATTGGTAATTTTGGTGAAATGAATCAAGTACAGTCGTAAATAAAGTAAAGAAAAAGAAGACATGAATGTGCGCTAAATTCTGGATAAAGTTAACCTTGCCTGGCAGCACCTCCAAGAGTGTCCACTCTTACATTATTGACTACTAGGTGAAATGAATCAAAACACTACCTTCGTGCAATACATATAAAATGAATAAAAACAAGCAACAAACATAATATGAAAGAGTAATACTGTATGAAATACAACTTAATATCTATTTATCTTGATGATATTATGATTCCATAAGCTTACAATAAATGCAATCCAATTGCAAATATATGGGTCAAACTTGTTAGTGTTAAATGTGCTATACAAATAAACATGACTTGATTTGACTTGACTTTAATCATTGCTATTTTGTTTAATCAGTTTTTGAAGACTGTATATGTTGACATTTGCTGATAGATTAAACATCATGCACACATCTTTAGCTTGGTGAATGGTGGCTGTAAAACCCTTTGGTATCTCACAGCTGGGGATGCAACCAGCGCCACCAGGTGTCCTGACCTTTCTCGATGAGCTGTCTCCATCTCTTTGACCAGTCAGTCAGCTGTTGACTGTAGGCCTTCTCAATCTTGGCACGTTCCTGAAGGCAGCCCATGAGGTCGTTGCAAAGTCGGTGGCCGTCATCGATCCGTTTGACGGCGCGCTTGTAGTTTCCCACCTGTGAGAAAGACAGTGTGACAAAAGACGGAGATGTGAGTTCTCTTTAATATCCCTGCACGAAAAAGAAAATATGAGCAAAAAAAACAAACAAAAACGTTCTCATTTCTACTGTTTATTATTCGTCACTATGGTTTCCCACTTAATTAAGCTCATTCATTCAAAATCAGATGTGTATTGTAGAGTATATGCATAGAGGGAATGTTACACCCAAGAACAACTAGAAAATGAAACTACTCCATTACAGTGTATTGCCTCTACTAGCTGCCCAAGATGGTGTTTATATGATGATAAAAACACAATGAAGTGGCTTTTACAGTTAATACAGGGAGGAGATCTCATTTACTTTGCAACAGAGTCCCTCAGTAGCGCTAGTGTGTGGCAGAGACTGCACTGTTTCCTGTGCTCAGCGTGCAGCTATCTGTCCTTCTCCACCTTCAGAGAGGATGCACACGCGCACTGAGGCTCCGCCCTCAAAGGCTGCAGGGGGCGTGAGCTAATGGTCCATGATGGAGGGCGGGGGAGGAGGAGGAGGAGGAGGAGGACGGCGAGGAGAGAAGAGAGGGGGGTGGGGGTGGGGCTGGTGACAGAGAGAACGGAGAGGCTCGTGCCTGAGCATGTGGAGTTATGCAATGGCCGCGGCTTTGTGTGATGGTGGAGTGTGTGTGTGTGTGTGTTTGTGTGTGTGCGTGTGTCTGTCTATGAGTGTGTGAGATAGTTCTTTCCTGCTGTAATCCCCTGCATCTCCAGTGCTGTGATGCCACCAGGCACCGTGAGAGAGAGAGAGAGAGAGAGAGTGAGAGAGAGAGAGCGAGAGAGAGAGAGAGAGAGAGAGAGAGAGTGAGAGAGAGAGAGAGAGAGAGAGAGAGAGAGAGAGCTGCACCACTGGGAAAGGGTCAGAGAGAAGCACGCGCTGCAGAAGAGAAGACTAACTGCACGCTGTAGGCAGGGGTGGAACAGATTGAGAATGCGGGGGTGTCCCGACTCCAACCAACCATACCAACCACAACACCCACCTGCCCCTCAGGCAGAGGGCGGTGCCACCCACCGCAACAGTGACACCTGGGCACTCCACTCCAACAACAACAACAACGACGGTTTCTATGGTGTCATTGCACAGGCCTTCTCAACGCTCTCCTGAACAAGCAGAGGAAACTATTCCACTTAATTCTAATGACAACAGAAATATCCAATCTTGCGTAATAAATTATATCTGAGAACTTCAGATTCAAGATAATGCAATCGAGATAATAAGTAAATAGTGACTTTTAGTGAGAGCAAAAAAGACTCTGAGGTGTGAATTGCAGACCAGTAAGAACCAATTGCAGGCCAATAAGAACCATCAGTGGCAAGGGAAGAGATTAACCTAAATATCATATAGAAGGAACGATCATATAGAAGGAACGGTCACCAGACATGCAGAAATGAGCTCATCTACAGTACTGTACATTAAAGGCCAATTCAGACTGAAGATCCGCAATGAGATGAGACGGTTTTAGACAGTCGTTGCAGCAGTGTGAATCAATTGCCGCAGGCCGTTGTAACCCGTTGCAAGTCGTTGCAAAAGATCGTCGTGGATCTTTGGAATGTAGCCACCTTTACATTACGAATGACGTTGGCACTTTGAAACAGTATGGCAAGAGTTTGAGGGATTTGTTATTTAGACTTATTCCTGAGGATACTCCTGGTGTTTAGACCTACTCGCTGCATCTAGAGTATGTTTCACGTGCTCCGCTATGGCTCATATCATTAAATTCTTTAATGCTGCTAATTATCAAACAAAAAAGGCTTATCATTTTTGGATCTATCCTTCATATATTTTTCTTACACTTGTTTGTAGAAAATGACCAATCAATCACACCATTTTCCCATATAAACAGCTGATGCATTCATTCTTTATTACCATTTACCATAACCCAATTTAGCAGCCACCAAATCTACAATCATAGATAAGATATCAATGATGGTACATCAGTGTACCACTCAACCAAACAGGAACTAAGGTCAATAAGAGCTTGGCTATAAGCACACAAATGTAGATAACAATGTTTTCCTTTGTTTTCTCTCATCAGTGACTATAAGATCAACCAAAGGAAGTCTGAAGGAAAAGTGTAAGGGGAAATAGAAAAACAAACTGACTCCCTTGCAACTGCACCTGCTTATCAAAGGGGCATTTTGTTATTTGAGAGCCTCTCTCAAGCTAGCTGTGGACATACAAAGATGACCTTGTATTACATACTCACTGAGGGCATCTCAAGAGAGTGTGTGTGTGTGTGTGTGTGTGTGTGTGTGTGTGTGTGTGTGTGTGTGTGTGTGTGAGTGTGTGTGTGTGTGAGAGAGAGAGAGAGAGAGAGAGAGAGAGAGAGAGAGAGAGAGAATCTCCTAAACAAGCATTTAGAAATGCTAATTGTCTCCACTGCCCCAGTGTTGAAGTTACACATTAATGAAATATGAATGCTGTTTCAAGAGCTGAGAGAAAAGTGTTATCTTTTGCAAGCACTGCGCAGAGCTTTCTAGTGTGGGGAGCCAATATTGGATAAATAGAGGCCATTGTGAGCGGCTTGGCAGACCCAGATTTCCAAAACAGAACCACTCTTTATTTACTAATTGCATGCATTGGCATCAGTTGTTTACCATGGAAAATCAAACAGAAAAAAAAAATATCGGAGTTGAATGGCATGGGAATGGATAGGAAACGTGACGTGTCACAGCACTGTACCTCCCAAAAGCTGTCCATCGTCTCATCGACACCAGCAGATTCATCGTATGAAGTGGACATTTTCTTGGATGGAGCAACACTGGCTGAAGGCTGAAAGTGGAGGCTGCAAGGCCAAGTTCCTCATGCACTGCAAGCAAGAAAGAGAGAGAGAGAGAACGAGAACAAGAGAGAGAGAGAGAGAGAGAGAGAGAGAGAGAGAATCGAAAAAAGTGTTAATGAATAAGTTACATGACATTATGACAACAGTAAAAAAAAAAAAAAAACAATACCGAGATCAATAGAGGATAAAGTGTCCAATAAAGTAACTTGGGGTGTGGGGTGTGTGATACAGCAAAGTTGCCCATACTTACAAAACATAAAATAGCAATCGTGAAACAACTAATAACTGGTAACAACAGTGTCATGATTAAACTTTTGCTCTTCTTATGCATTACACTGAATGGTTTACACTGAGTAAATGTGACAGTGCATATTGCTTTCTGTTGCCATATTGCCTTGAAATCTCTCTCTTCTGCAATGTGTTATTGCAGGAGAAAGAGTCGTTTACAAAGCAAGTGAAGATTCCACGCAGCACATGAACTTGCACCTCAACTTTTTTGACATAATGAGACCACAGAAATGTGGGATAGGCCAGGGACAGCAGTTGATGGATTCACAATAGATTTATTTGAATATTTTCACAAAATGTCATGTCATCCATCAAGTTGCAGTTTTGCAACGTTTAACTGAAAATGAGCTGTAATTCTGTGGAAAATACAAGTGTGTGCACAGGCATGCTTGTGTCTAAGTATGTGCGTGTGTGTGTGTGTGTGTGTGTGTGTGTGTGTGTGTGTGTGTGTGTGTGCGCTAGTGAAAGAAAGAGCTTGTATCTGAGTGTTTAGCTGTGTTTGGGTGTGAGCGGTTGCAGGTGTTTGTGAGTGCACGGCACGCGGCTGGGGCGTGGAGAGCCTCATGCTCAGTGCCTTGGTCATCGCTCTCATCATCAGTCTGCCATCACGGGTGGTCGATGGAACACAAATAGAGACAACACCCGCCCTGGCCCCCGCCGCCTCCTCCGCCCGCCCTCCAGTCCCCTCGCCCTCCAGTTAACGTCTGCAGACGCCAGCCCATCTGTCTGAAGGAGTCTCAATGACAGGTCTAATCACGGCGCATAAATAGCCTCTCTCTCTCCCTCTCTCTCTCTCTCTCTCTCCTGTCTCACCTGCCCAGTCTTCCTCCACTCCTCCAGAGGGGACACCCACCCTATCTGTGTGTGGAAATGAGCAGTGCAAGGAGGCTGGAGGAGAGACATATGGCCAAATGACGTGTCCTGTTAGACACATGTGGGACAAATCGTCTGTCATATTTGGCTTGTTGACATCAACCATTGTCTTCCCACAGAAGACAATTCTTCACTCTCACATGCACCACATGTTATTGTGACACCCCCTCACTGGACAGCCACCTCCATTTCTTAAAACTGTTTATAAACAGCTCATGTAACTGATTAAACTCTGCTCTCCAAATGGACTAATTGTTATTTGAACATGGAGTCTAAAGCATCTTTAATCCCAAACAACAATATCAAAAACAAAGATCTGGTGGGAAATTAGAGCAGCACTACAGTATGTAGTTTTTGTAAGGCACAAAACCTTTCTAAACAGTACTTAAAACCTTCCTGGCACAGTTAGATTGGTGTTGTTGATAGCCAGCACTGCACAGCACCTTCAGATGATGACATGCCACCCAAGATCATTTCAGAGATGGACCAGAACAACAACAAAGAAAGGATATCTCAAAAAGCTCTTAAAAGTTAGTGTTTTTGAAGCTGGAATAAGAAAAAAATAACACTAGGAGAAAGAAAACCCAGAATAAAGTATGCCAATAACACACATGAACAAGTCAATAGCACACATAAACTGCATGGCCACTGCCAATAAGCTTCATCACTAGACCCCCAGATATCATATGTCTAAAGCTTTTAAGATCATTTAAGTGAAACATAATGATGGAACCAACCGATGTAATCAATACAACCTGAGGCTCAGCTTTCAGAGGACCACCCTACATAAGCTATAGGCTTCATACTATGCTATGGACTATGGACTATGCAAACCTGAAGATGAGAGCGATGGCATATTGATATATTATAGCAGCATCTGAGTTTGCTGAGTCTACAGATAAAGTAATAACTGAGCTGGTGACACCCGCCAAGCAAACATTTTATTTATGAGGTGTAGGGTGGCTTTCCACCTCTAGAACGAATGAGTTGTCATTGGGTGTTTTTGAAATGTGATGTGATTGAATTATTTGTTACTTTAAGAACACCCATAATCACAGTGGGATCTCGCTGGCATTTGCACAAGTCTCAAAAAAGAGAGATCTGTATCACCATCTGTGAAAGCGATTTGATCGCCTTTCTTTTTGCCCTCTAAAGTCAAAAGAATACAGCAGACAGCCTGGATCTATTCTTGTACTGAAGACTTAATGGTTATTTAATCCAGTTTGCTTTAATGACTTGAGTCATTCCTACTCCGTGAGAAGTTCAATTGGGTTGTCTTGGGTACTCCTTTTGTGCCTGCACAGTCCTGGGTGAAAAACATGAACTATTTTGTGCACTGCTGAATAAAAAAAAGCTTATTCTCACTTACACTACAAGTGGGTGTTGAACCAGAGAGTCGGTGTCAGACAGAGTTAGTTTGATAGAAAAGAAATCAACAATAACAACAAAAAAATATTTGCTGCTGTAGAATCGTAGCAAGATGAGAGGAGTGATGTGATAGTCAATAACGGATTATGCCACAGAATGCCTGACAGCCTTGAGAGGATATTCTTATTTAGCTGGCCACGGTGTACTTCAGTGTACCAGTCCTCAGTGCAATTCAGACACCTAAAGTCAGTCAGGTGGCAGAACTGGCTGCCTTTCCTGCTGTGTTTTAAATGAAAGCAGCTGATGTGTCGGGTCATGCTTGTCCTCACACCGGAGCTCTGGGTGGTCTCTCCTGTTGTCCGCCACTCTGAGCCGTTCACCAGGAACAGAGGCAGGTCAAAACCCAATCATCCACACAGAGTCATCCACACCAGGTTGTTTTTTTTTGTTGTTAACTGAGAATGCTGTCACCCTGAATCTACATAGAAGCCCTGCTGAGATGTCCGGGCACAAATACACAAGTAAGGTCACGTCTGATTCAAAACAAAAAGGTTAGAGCCTAGTGCTTTTGTTGTAATTCATTTGATTCATGTCATATCAAACAAGCAGGTGAACGCTGACTGACCCCTTGTTATGATAGACAGCAGCAAGAACAGCAGTAAACATGAGTCATGATCAAGCTATGTTCAAAACATACATTCACTTTTTATTCCTAGACAATACCCATGGAGGAGTTCAATACATACTCCATATGATCACAGACACAGTGATGGTTCTTCTGAGTCTTTTAGTCCCCCTTGTTTTGCCTGAGCATGGTGTTCAGCATTCCTCATTAGTTGCTTACATCATTAAGATCTGTTTCGTTTATGCTAACTAGACAATGACTCAGCATCCGCAAGGAGACCTGATGCCACATACTGGGACAAAGCGTTTTCCAGGGGCCGTGTTGCCCTAACAAACAGATAGTATCCAATATGCATCCTGTCAGGGCTCCAGGAAAAGTGCTTTGCAAACAGTTCCGGAGTGAGAGCACGCTGACTTCATTTTGGTTCATTATGCGACGGTGTGAATGTGAATGGCGTGAGATGTTGCTCTACTCTTCCAGAATGTTGTCTGGAAAACATTCAGGCTAGCATTGATTGCTAAGACATTTAAGGAGAATTCAATACTTGCCATGCAGCACAGTGCTTGCTGCAGTGTGCAACAGACCAAACACTTCTTCAGTCTCTCTCTCTGTTGCCTCTTTGTCTTTGCACAGCTGCATCAGACAAGCAAACAATGCACACATTTGTGGGGACTTCTGCCATATGCCCACGCCTATGTGACCCGTCAAAAGTTCCTGAACTATGTTCGACCATAGTTTGTCCAGAAAATGTGCAAGAGATAGAACATAACGGACCCAAAAGCCTGTCTAATTTCGCACCTATTACTTCTAGTCTTAATGTTAATCTGAATAATCTGCCTCTACCTGTCACCGCGCGTCTGGGCCTTCAATTAGCCAGCTTTCTCATAGGCAGCTAAGCCAATGCCAGGCTCCAGAAATAAGACCTCTGTCCGAGCTTCACTCGCTCATAACCCACTCAGCAATAAGGAGGACAGTGCACTACATTCACTACATTCATTTTACACCCAGGAAGCACTAAAAGGTCACTCTAATATTTGGTGTGTGGAGGACTATGAAACACACTGACATTTACATTAGTGGGAACACACTTCATGTCTACGTGAGTCCTGGTCCATGTCAACTAACTTGTGCCAATTTCAGGATCACTGCCTGAGCAGGTCCCTATTTAAACCTCAGGAAAAGTCAATTAAAAGGGCAGGAATGGCAATTGAGTTTGAGAACAGTACGTAGTTTTTGTAGCTAGTACTGTGATGAGGTAGACTGAATCATTTTGTGTACGATACGCTCACTGATTTCACACCCACACACACACACACACACACACACACACACACACACAAAAAGAGATTTCATCGGAAGAATGGAGCGAGGCATAAAAAGTGCACAGAATAGTGCCCACAGTAGAGATTGGGCCCGTCAGCGCTTTGCAGACAAACAAAAACCCCTCCTCATATTCTGGGCCTGGATCCACGGGGTGCACTGGGCCCCCATCAGATTGAATAGCACAAGGCAACAAGGGGGAGACTGGCTCCCAAACAAAGAGGAGTTTGGGATGGTGGGGGAGGGGACGGTGGCACATGGATATTTGGGTCAACCCGGGGCGAGAGAGACGAGCATCCTCTTGACAAAGGATCTGAGACAAGGCGAGCAAAACAATGAGGCAAGCAACTAAGAAAATAGTGACTGCTGGAGTCATTGCTAATGAAGTATCGTTTACTTTAAGCCAATATAGACATGATCCACATACAGACGTTACCGTAACTGTTACAATCCTGAAATCCTACTCTGTGTAACTGCATGGTACATGTTTACATCACAGACAGATACAAGACATCAGAGGACCAAGGACGCCACCATAGACAATAAAATGTGATCAAATGATCCATCTGCACCAATTATTGTCCACACAAGGGAGCTCTAAAAGCTCTACAGGGAAGTATCATGTATCGAATCAAAGTAAATACTGCATTATGTCAGTTCAGTAAATGACAGGTTCCAGGCTCTCTAAAACTCAATTTCTCAATGAAGTAAATTACCTAAAACTCGCAAATTAAATAAACATCCTGCAAATAAAAACCACAATTGGAACAGGTGCAATCAGTCTTACAGTATTCACTCATTGTCCTCTACCTGTATTTCTGAGTGCTAGCATAAAGAACTAATCAACTGACCAAACTTGGTCAAGCTTAAACTCCCCACACTGGACAAGTGTCAGAAACAGCCCCAGCCTTGCCCACATGATCTGGCCCAAACAGCACATTCCTTCAACTTACTGCTTACCATTAGGGACCCCATCACGACAGACAAAAGAAGACCACTACAAAGAAAGACTTTATCCACACGCTCCCAACTAAAATCCACTCCCAGCGTTCTGCACGGGAAAAAAAAGTCCTCTTCCTCCTTGTTGTGATGTTAGCAGATGTCAACAACTAGTCCATAGTACAAAAAAAAGAGCTGGTGACCACTGAATGCGTCTTCAACCGCAACTGAGTTTGGGGCTGGCTAAAGTGCAGGGATGGGGGCGAATTAGCAGGAGCCTTGCTCTCAGTGGTGGTAGGATAATCTCACAATGTTCCACTTGAATGGCTTATACAAAGCAAGAGAGGGAGGGGAGGAGGAGGAGGAGGAGGAGGAGGAGAAGGAAGAGGAGGAGGGAGGAGCAAGAGAGAGGAAGAGAGAGCGAGAGAGAGAGAGAGAAAGAGAAAGAGAGAGACACATGCATTGGAGAGGGTCTGAGACAATGCCTCTATACTGTGAACATGTGACAAGTGCCTGAATGACCACCATTAAGTGGGAGAAGCAAAACATACATTCACATGCGATGGATGGATGACATACGTGCTGCTTGTACTCGGCTGTTTATTTAGATGCTACATTTTCAGCTGAGGACAAATAACAATGAAATAGCATAAAGTTACACCATACTGTAACATGACCCCTCTCCCTCGTCCTTTAAATAGAACTGGTCTGTTAGCAGAAACTTGACATCAGCCATGGTGCGGTGCATTGCAGTGGAGAGGCTAACAAAGAGCCGATCACATCAGGAAGGCCTACAAGGAGGGGAGGGCCTTGTGTGTCCCTTCAATTCAGAGCCGAGCACAGAAGAAATACACTTAGCATAAATCAAACTCGGCCAAAATATATGGGGAGCCTTGTGAAAGTAATGGAAGGCACCCAGGGGAAATGCCATGTTTTAATTGAATTGGTGCCTTTCCAAAAGATGGGTATAAATTTGTGGGATGTGTTGAATATGACTGCCCAGGGAATTGTGATGCTAAGAAGGACAAATGGTATTGCATGATATAAATCAGAAAAAAACATCCCCGCAAGTGAAGTATCAATGATTATGACACTTAGACCCCAGTGCAAATGGGAGGAAATAAAGATATACTTTTATTAAATGGGAGGAAATCAAATATGGGAAGAAAACAAAATGTACTCATTTAGAAAAAAAATAATGGAAAAAGAATCTCAGAGGCTTATGGTCTAAAACAAAAAAAAAGTCCATTAAAGGTAATATGGCACTGAGGCACTGAGAAGAGATGTGGGTTTTTCAGCTAGTCTAGTGTGTAGGGGCCAGAGCACAAAGCCTCATAAAACAAGAACTGATCTCATCCTATAACTACCTTTATAGTCTGCAAATAACCCAGCAAGCCGGGTCAATATGAACGATGAATAAGCTTTATCAACAAACATACAGTACATCCCTAAGCTTCAACAAGTTTAACTGTCTCAAATGTTTGCACAGATGTAAGCAAACTCATTTGTATACATGCCATTAAATGCACAATTTATCACCAGTGTAAAGCTAACATCTAGCGCATTTACTGACTGATGACAATAGTTGTTGCAGAGCAGCATGGCAAGGCATTATATAAAAAATTGTTGAGTAAATTAGGCGTACAGCCTAAAAAAAAAAACAACAACAAAAATGTTATGACCAGTGTAACAAGTTGTTGCAATTTGGTTCAGTCAGTTGTGAAAACACATAATGGCAGAAAATGATATTGTGAAAAACATCCAAATAAAACAGCTTAGAAGCAACCCAGCGAGTGGTCGGCCCTCTCCGTGC
>JAODXP020000018.1:20854501-20984501 GCA_027497455.2 Sardinella longiceps | reverse complement strand
GTATACTTTATTCCAGAGATGCCTTAATAAAGTACCTCCCAAACCAGGAACTTTCTCACGTTTGCTTAATCTCACACTCCTATTTATATCTTCACTTAGCAGACTAATTAGCCCTGATTTAGCCAAAGGTGTCAGAATAGTGGCGCCCTCCATTTTGCATTTCATCTTAAATATAATAGAAGGAAGGTGGATGTTAAAATGAAGCCCAACCACAATACCTGTCTTATCCATGGTCATGTTCAGTGTTACAGATGGTTTTAGTATGAATGTATTAATGCCTGCCTACCAAAGCCTTTTGATTTAATCTGAAATTATGTTATATATTGTGATTGTCATTTCATTTATGATTCGTGGTCATATAACAATATTGTAAGTGGAAATAATATCTGTATCTCTTAAGCTCTCAGCCCTGCACAATCAAAGGCTTGACCAGCATGAATTGACTTCAAGCTAGTTAAGTCTTTAAGGGTTTTAGGGCTTAGGGTAAGGGAGGAGATTGGGATTTAACCAATTATTCAAATGCATTTGTGAGAACTACATATTTATGCCTTAGGAGCTACACTGTTGTGTTCCTGCGCTTGTCTTAAATGCCTACCTTCCAGAGTCCAATTTTAGTTTTAACTGGGACATCAAGGTGATTTGCGGCACCTGAAAACAGCACTGAGGCCAGTTACTATGCAAACAGCCATCTCCCGTATGCAAATAACCCAATCTCAGTGCCCGGGAGGGCAAAATGACTTGTCATATCAGGCTGCTTTGAAAAAATAGAAACAGATAAAAAATATAGCGAAGAGATTACTATTCCACAATCATTTCCCTTTGATGTCGGAGCAAAGCTGTGCTATTTCACCAAACGATAAGAGAGAGAAATTGCGAAAGAGAGAGAGAGAGAGAGAGAGAGAGAGAGAGAGAGAGAGAGAGAGAGAGAGAGAGAGAGAGAGAGAGCTCCTATTTGCGACCAGAGCTTTAGAACAAAAGTAAAATGCAGTGTAGATGGGAATCGGCGATGGCAGCACATCAGTATAATACCAGTGCAGAGGGGAGAGCCTGGAGATCTGTTAGAGCAGCTGCCCACTTCTGGACAAGCCTCGGAACATGGCAGCAATTAGCAGATGGAACCATGCAGCTGACCTTTAGTGATTCTTCTATCTCTGCCTTAATGGCGTACCGCAAGCTCTCATTGGTTCCTTTTCTCTTCCTCTTTTTTTTTAACCGTTCGGGAGAATTCAGTTGGGAATATAGTCAGTGTGAGAGAGTCAGGGTCAGAGTCAGTCAGAGAGTGAGACATTGTATTGGCAACCTCTGTGTTATCCACACCCTACTTTGTGTTATCCACACTGTCAATTAAAATAATGCCATTTCCTCATGGCAACTACAACAATATGAGACATAGAACCATACCTATACTGTCCGCAAGGCTTAAAACTAATTATTGATAACAAAATGATCCTACAAACACACACACACACACACACACACACACACACACACACACACACACACACACAGGACTGAGAACTCTACCTAGGTGAGGCCTGAGATGAAATTATGTACTTGCGTGCGAGCACACACACACACACACACACACACACACACACACACACAGAGACACACACAGAGAGAGAGAGAGAGAGAGAGAGAGAGAGAGAGAGAGAGAGTGTTTGTGTGTGTGTGGGAGAGAGAGAGAGAGAGAGAGAGAAGAGAGAGAGAGAGAGAGAGAGAGAGAGAGAGAGAGAGAGAGAGAGAGAGAGAGAGAGAGAGAGAGAGACTAAACAACATTCACAACATTCTAAGTGTGTAATTATCAATTATCTGACCAGGCTATCACAAGAAGGCCACACACACCATCACAGTGGCGTTGGAGGCAAATCCACTCCGAAGTAGAGAGGGATGGCGATCAAATGTCAGCGGGAATAACTAAGGGGCTTTTAGTTAGCGGAAAGAGATGGCTCTCTCCTCATGAAATATTTACTTGTGGGGCCAGGACAGTGGGGAGAGCAGAGCAGCGCACGGCCCCACAGGTCTTACCTTCTGCACCTGAGGACAAATCAGGTTTCCATACACCCCTGGGAAAGCTGCGCGCTTCTCACTTTGTGGACAACCACCTGGAAGAGACAGAAGAAGATAAAAAAGAGATAAAAAACACCATAACCATAAACACCATTTCCAATGTCCAATACATGTGATATTTTCACATGCCAAAAAAAAAAATCCTTAAGACTCTTATGAACTCGATACTCAAAATACTCAATATATTCAAGAACATGTAGAAGTGCAATAACATGTCATATCATGTCATATTTCATGCACAATTTCATGTTCATGAGAAACATCAACTTGTAAAGCTTATCGAATACTAGTCAGTCCCACTATACTTACAATCCCATTCACTTCTCGCCTACAACCGAGGCTTGAACAGAAAGTGCCAGTGAGCATCTCTTATTGATGCTTCAGTCAGCCATTCTGCTCAAGCACACTCAATGTCCCACAAGCATGTTCCATGGCAAACCCACTTATAGCCATCTAGAATCTAGTTTCCCATGCATGAGACAGAGCAGACTCCAAAGCAGACATTGTCTGCATATCCACGACAGCCAAATAAACAGCCGCCGGATACTCGGAAGAGGACAGTATGACAGTGAGAAATACTTCAGAAGCCATTTTAGTTTAGACCAACAGTGGCAGGTCAGTCCAGGTAAGAGTGAATGCACCATATAAAATATTTAGGCAGGCCCCCCTCCTAGACTGAGGAGTGCTGTGTTGACAGTCCACAGTGTCAGTGAAGTTCACTCCCCCATCTCCATGACAGGTGACAATGATTGCATTACACTACAAAGACGTCACTGCCTGCGGAACTGTAGGCTTCATTTATACATTTATACATGAGACTAGAGAGTGGGGATCATTCACTGGTGTTTCGAGTTTTTTCTTTATTTCAGATGGCTTTTTTGGGGGGAACATCTTTGGAAATTGTTTCTGCCTACACTTCCATGGGATTCAATACAGCAGCCACACATTGTACTAATTTTTAAAGACAACTTGGTGCTGGTAGGCTGCACTTCAGTGAAACAGAACTTGGGATTTTTTGACATGATTCTACATAATTGTGCTGATATTTCTAGGTCATTTACGAATGTTTTCCCCTAGAGGCTTTCAATTTCCTCCTTGAAGCTGTTATTTCTGATATTTGTTCTGTGAGGAAATATGCTCAGGACTCTGAGAATGCTGTTTAATGAGTATATTTATCAGTATGTATTTATCAACATAACGCCACTTTCTCCATGATCTTTTGTTTACAATTATGAATTGGGATTAACAAGTCTGCAGAAACTGGCTAACAATTCAATAGACTATTCGATTATAAAGAGCAACAACTAAACAACAACAAAGACAGTCATTTTCCTAAAGTGTCCTGTTGTAGCCTACGAAATGTACCCTATATTTGGCATTTTTCTAATATACGCGGGATCACAACATAGTGCAAGAGTTTATATATCTGATAACACTGTAAAAAACAAGCATCGATGCAGAGTCCAGTCCACAGGAGAAGAAATATGAGGCAGAATATTCCAGGGCTAATTGTGGACTGATGGCAAGAGACAGGAAATAAGAGCAGCCATTTTGGACTGCCCAAATCTGTATTACACATGCTGACTCAGAGACCCTGTAGGCTGAGCACAACCCAGGCAGGCCAGTGATTCATCCAGCACAGCATACATACAGACATACAGTACAGACAGAAACACACACACACACACACACTCTCACACACACACACACACACACACACACACACAGGCATACATATATACGCACACATACACCTACATACACACAGACAGGCATACACACACACACACACACACATACCAGTACACAGACATATGGAGAACAAACACATCTTCAAAACAAAGTACGGTAAATAGATACAAATAAAATGCACATCAGAGAGTAAACTCATGATGCAGACACATGCAAGATAAACAAGAAAATCTATGCAAATGTGCAGATGAGGACCCAGATTTATGAAACCATACACCCATGCACATACACAAAAAATACAAGCAGATCTCTCTCACTCACACCCTCTTCCCCTCTCTGCATAATCACTTAGTATGCCTGGAATTGCACATTATCCCATCCTACACACACACACACACACACACACACAAACACGCACACACACACACACACACACACTGACACACTCATGATCGCAGCAGAGCACTGAACAAAGCACAACACGCTCCAGAGGTGTCTCTCAAATCCGGACCAGTCCCCCAAAGCGGCTGCGGTCATGCTCAAACCCCAAACACATAACGCTTCCCTCCCTTCCTGGGGCTTCAGTGTTGCACTTCATTACCTTTCCCAGTGCCGAGCCGCCGCGGCCGGCCAGCCAGCCTTACTCACCCACTCACTCTGTCCTTCACAATCGCCCTGGAGTGCACAGACATTTTCACTTGCAATTTTCACCACACAAAATATTACCAAAGGGAGGAAATGTGACAAAAAAAACAAGGAAGCAAGTGGGAATTTTTGGCTGCTTTTCCCAGTGTTTGATCAATATTTAGAGGTGAAATGCAGACTGGTGTTGTATTACTCTAGATTCTGTGGAATATGAACGCTGGTCAAAAATCTGAAATTACATATTGCTTGTTCATTAAACTATGACATAAGAGTCCTACTTCAACAGGATGTAACACTGATGTAATAGGACATTTTAGCACCTTTCTGTTAGGCTAGTCTTAAACATGTGGCTGAAATTCTTGATGGTCTCGTTTTGGTGGAGATGTGCGGAGGAGGCAGCCCATTCCCCTAAGCTTTAGGTGGCAAAGCAGTGAGACTGTGGGACACACTGTGCCCTCACCTCTTCTTCCATTTTTGCAGGTTGTCAAACACCTTTGTGAGTTCCTTTGAGAACAGCATGGAATGGAACACTGCATGGAGGAAGCGCCATAGCAACTCTGCGCTACGCTGTACCATCAAGGTCACATCTCAGCGTTGGGGCCTGAAGCTCAAAAACCTACACTACACCTGCTCCCCACGGCATATTTCCTGTGACAGGCATCTTCTGTCAAATCGTTTTCCCCCTCAAACAGCCAAATGTTTGCCCAAGTTTGATACAGACAGGACAGGTGTCACAAAAGTGGGTAGCGTCAGTGTCATGTACGCTATGATCTTTTCTACCATCTCTATGCTGTTTCATTGAATAAAGTTGCTTTGACAACTGACTCAGTATGTCAAAAAATGTCTGGATGTGATCATACTTAACTGGTGACATGTTATATATCTTAATATGCAATATAACTGCAATGCAAAAAAAGATACTTTTTGGCAGAGCAGAATACGGTAGATCACGGTTAGTGCTAATCTATAAATAAATACATATCTAAGTCTCTAAGTAGAATGTAAGTAAATACATATCCCTTCCAAAGTGCAATCAGATAGAATGTAATGGTTTGGCAGTGCATGTTCCATCAGCCTGCCACTGTCATCCCCACACACACACACACACACACAGAGCGCTTGGTCACAAATTTGATAACATTTCACTGAACAACCTGGCAGGAGTAGAAGTGATAAATTATTAGCTGTTATCTGGCATGACCTGATTTAAAAATGTCACCTCACATTACCACAGGAAAGACTGTGAGGCAAGCATGTTATAAAGAGCATAAAAGACAAGCATGTAGATAAACAGTGTCAGGGGGAACAATTACACAACCAGAGGAAAAATTAATGGGCAATTTGATTTGATCAGAGGGCCTCATCCATCAAAACTGTCTTGAGGATTTGGGGTTTATTTGCCCATTAGTTTGTTTGGAATACTTCCTTTCCGCTACACTGAGTTGAAACAAGGATAATAGACAACTCTGTCTCCTTATCTAATATCATGCTCTTCAGCTACAGTATATGAAAGTATAATTCGCATCAGGCACATGGTCTTTAGCCCACTCAAACCTGCACTACTGCCAAATGTGCAAATGGAAATAGCAGTGGATCTACAGAACACAATCAACTGTTATAAAACCAAGTAAGACTGTCATATTGTTATTTCAGTTGTCATAGCACACCACATCACTGTTGTTCACTAACAGCCTTTACGTATGTCACAAGTATTACTATGGTTCTAGTTGTGCTATGATTCTGATCGCTCACAGCCATTTGTGTTTATGTCCTTCTGAAAAAAACAGAATAAACAGAATAAACAGTCTTTGGCCATCTTTTAAACATCAATCATCAAATGTGCCAGCTGCACATATTACAGTTTTCAAATATGCTATTAAATACAACAAAAGTAATATGCCATAAGGAGAGAAAGGTTAACAGTTGTGTTTTCATTTTCCTACTATTTATGCAGGCTGTAACCACCCACACTTCAATGAGTATGACTTTGATCGAATAAAAAGAGAATGTAGAAATCATTACAGCCTTAAGCAACACCTTTGTGGTTTCTCACACTACGCTTGTCCAAAAAATCCTGTTTGAAATAATAGCAAGTACAGAACTGTGGTTTTATATTGCGCATAATTCAATATTGGGCTAGTATATTATACATTATTATACATTTATATTATTACATAAGTGATTTCTTAGAAATAATGTGAACCAGATTAACCCAATCTCTGTATTACCGTGTGTAAAATGTGCCTTTCCAGGGATTGAGAAAATCTGTTGACATTGCAATAAAACCCTGGCTAGATGGATAGAAGAACTGATAGAAGAATGTAATGGAATGTGAATCCTTTGATGTTGTCTCTCCAGCTATAAATATTTTGATACCCCATTATGCATTATGTTTAGACGAAGTATGCATGCAAAAAACACATACCATCAGTAAACCACAAACAAACCAAGTATGGGAAAACAGTAGAGGTAGTTAACACTATCACAAACACAAAGAAATAGTAAAAAAAAAAAAAAACTATATAGACCATCTTTGGCAACACAACAGGGTTAAAGTGGAGCAAGAGGTGAAATCCCCTCCCCCTTTCTGCAGACCAGAGTATGGCTTCCTTTAGCTGATACTGAATATCAGTGCAAAGTTTATATTGTGAGGGAAAGTGACACTCCTTTGTATCCAGACTAGAAATATTTACGTTCCTATGGTAACATACAATCTTGCTCTATCTTTGATAGTATTCAGTGATCTTTGCTACAACAACACAACACATGCCATTTTGTAGTAATATTGCAGCATGCAACAATATGCATGTATGGTAATCGAATTACAAACATTTCAGTCTATTTGTTTAAAGATCACACTGTACTGGTCAGCTAAGTGCATGACACATGAAATGTGAACACACTGAATTATTTGCCCCACATATGACCCCACTCGGAACATAAACCATGAAAAATTGTCGCCAAATACCGAAGGCTCAGCAGTAACCAACCTCCATCGTCCACATCCATCGTGATCCTAGAGCAACCCCTCCCCCCACTCTGTCTAGTTGATTACCATCAGAAATCAAAGGGGGAGAGTGGTGCACAGAGGCTGATTAGGGACTTCTTAAAGTGACCCTTATTGTTTTTGTTAGCCTGTTCTGTCATAATCAAGCCCAAACACCCCTCCCACTGTGAATGAGGAGGTGCTTGTCTGTGCTTAAAACCTGATACAGTGCCATGCTGCATAATGTTTTATTGCTTCCCTCAATTGTTTTATTGATAAAGTTTGATTTGTGCGTGCATATTTTCAAACTAACATTTATTCATCCTCACCACAACTGACAATGTGGATGAATAGCATATGCTAAGTTTAGCACTAAAAGGGGTTGTGTCAAAAATAGATGCCTTACAATGCAAATACTTTATGCCAATAAAATTAATGAAAGACTAGGTAGAGGAATAGTCCATGGTCTAGGTGAATCAGTATGTCTGCAATATGCACAATGGTTAAATGTCAAATAAACTAACTAAAAAAGATCTTGTTTTCAAAAGATGTGGGCCTTGAACCACACAAAGGCATAGCATTGAATGAAGCAGCTGAACTTCAAATGAAAATCTAGATGTACCCGCATGGCGGAACGAAAACTATGACGCCCCGCTCAGTTCTGCACATTCTCTGCCCTGTGTGTGTGTGTGTGTGTGTGTGTGTGTGTGTGTGTGTGTGTGTGTGGTGGTGTGTGAGACAGTAGGCCTATCATCCCAAACCAGTAACCCTTCGCTTAATAGCACCATCTACAGGTCAATGGTTGTACAGTCATTAAATGTACATATAAATTCATTTATTTTATAGCCCTCCATGGATGAAATTCCTCAAAACGTGACATATTCCCACAAGATAACTGAAAGGAAAATAAAGGTCCGCAACACTGTTTGATGCTCCCAAGAATTCATTAACACAATGTGCTAGTCTAGTCGTTGTGCTATTAAATTCTTGGGAGCATCAAACAGTGTTGCGGACCTTTATTTTCCTTTCAGTTATCATATGTTTGGTCCAGCACCTGTGCCACTGATGTGCGCGTTCTCTGACTTTTATATTCCCACAAGATGTCAGCTTCATCATACACATTAAATTTGGTGCAGTTTATAACATCTGATCTAAAGATAAGGGCAATTAAAGCAGTATAATATTGCATTTTAATTTCTTTACCATGGGGGTGCAAATCACAAATGACTGGTTTAAGCTAAGGTTGAGTCATTGAGAGCATTCAGTCAACTCTGACAATCAACTGTGGGAATCTCTGCAATGACAAATAATAAACAACCTAAGGGAAACTGGTTCGGATGTTTATGGAGAATATACACATATTTATTCACAAGCGAAGTATTAGAGTAGTTGAGTAGGGATAGAAGGCGAATATAAGCTTTTGGAAGGGCTGTGTAGTTTACAGACTACAGAGTCCTGAGGCCTGTGCATTCAGAATAGAAACTAAAATTATCCAGAGAATGTAGCCTGTTCCAGAAATACTTTTGGCTCAGGCTAAATTTCTGTCATCCCAGCACTATCAGTCTGATCAAAGAAGTCGCCTTATCTGTGAGTTAGCCACACAAGCCATGTAAGGGTCTGATGTACAAATCTACTTCTGGAACAAGGTCACCTTGGTTACAACCCTGACTACTGTCTCATCCTAAAGACAAACGACTCTGTCTTGTCCCTCTTCAAAACACAAAGGCACTCATTTAAATGAACTCTGAGTAAGCTGTCATTTTGTTGCATTCTGCCTGTCATTAATACATAAGACTGTGTTACAATACCATGGGGAAAACAAAAGATTCAAATGCCGTGCATACTGTAGGTATCAAAGATGGCATCTATTATTACAACACACCACAGAGAATTCAGCAATCAATAGTCTCCAGTGGAATCTGAAGGGCCTTTTTAATGCACCACCTCTTACCAGACCATTAGAAAAGGCACGAGGCCAGTTTAATAAAGGCACAAACACAACAGCCCTTGATGGCACACAACGATTAGATTAAACCCATTATTTCTCCATAACCGCAACTCCACCAACACACTGCTGACAGAGACCCATTCCCATTGAGAAAGAAAGGGCAAGGTTTGGTTCAGCACCCTGGACAGCAACATCACCAGCTGCTGGAAACTGGAAAACTCTAAAACTGCACATAACAACCCAAAGGCATGCTGTCTGGGGGTCAAAAAATGAAAAAGGCTTACTTGCATACTTTTCTAACAACATCCTTACAGAGCTAAATGAGTATTTCCACTGAAGGGAAACACAAATTAATTTGGCTAACACGGAAAAAAGTCTAACTACCAATATAATATAGCCTTCCTCAGATGACAATTCAAACACAAACAGTATAACCATCAGAGTGCCATCAGAGGATGATGTTTTCATTCACAATAAGCTAATAAATAGGCCTACTTGAAACAGAATCAAAACAGACCAGCTGAAATAACGTATTGCTTAGGCCTGTTTTCTTTTCTTTTCTTTTTTTCTTTTCAGCACGCTTGCCTCTCAAGATAGTGAGTTGTCCTGTAGGCTAAGCAAAATAACGTTGTCTCATTTAATTGCCTGCGATCTCTGCTAATTACTATTAAATATATTATAACTGTAGGTCTATGATAACTAGGACTATTTCATGAAAATTTCAGCGTCCCTGCATGCTACACAGGGCACTGGACTGCGTTGACAGCCATGTGTTTTATGACAAGCTATTACATAACCAAAAAACGGAAAGCCCTCATTGGTATTCAAGTCATCGTGTTTGCACGGGTATAGCTTGTAGCAAAATGGAAGATGTTCCTCTCTTAAACATTCATTCAATGTTTAGGGTTATTTCATCGCCAAACCATTGTTTATTATTCACGAACCAAGGACAGCAAATGGCAACCCCACAACCTTGGGTTCTTAATAGGACACGAAGCATCAGTCGTAAACATCCTGTAGCCGTGCAGGCTGCAAACAAGCAGATTCTGAGAAACATGCTTGATAATCTTAAATCAAGAGCCGTTATCACAATTAACCATAGACCATTTTACTTGTGTATTTCCTCAACTGTCTGAACGAGAATACAACCAAAATGAGCGCGTAGTATTTCATTTAAATTATGCAATAGGCTGTATAAACAGAAAATGACAGACTTGGCATTTTGAAGTCCATATACGCAATGAGACATAATGCCATCGTGAATAAGCTGATCTTGGATCCAAATATGCTAACAAAGCATAAAAATCAGACTATTAAGCCTATAAAAGGTAAGAGACTATACATTATGGTTTTTAATCAGCTAAGAATAAAAAAACCTGCCAGTTCTATTTGCTTTTGGTGCACTGAATCTGACGTTGCAATGAATTAACAAATGCACAAGATGGGGTCGAAAACAAGCTTTCCCGTGAGTTATGACATGCCTGTCAAACAAATGTTACGATGAATTTGTGATCATGTCTTGCTATCATTAGGCACTTACCAGGAATTTGATGTTAGATTTCAATTTTGTATTCTGAGGGATTCTCCTCTCTCCGATGCAAAGACCGAAGGTGACCCTGCTCCTGTGTGAGTGTCTCTCAGCATCCACGGATCACGATGTATGCAGCAAGGGGGAGCTGCGATGCTTTCAGGCACACTTCATAGATGGGGGATGGTTCAACTCATGGCTGTCGTTACTTGCTGCAAATGATGACGAACTCGAGGGGAACACCACATTTTAAGGCCGTCTCGATGGTAAGCCTG
The DNA here is from genome assembly GCA_027497455.2 of Sardinella longiceps. Lineage (NCBI taxonomy): Eukaryota > Metazoa > Chordata > Actinopteri > Clupeiformes > Clupeidae > Sardinella > Sardinella longiceps. The sequence continues at coordinate 20,973,357 of JAODXP020000018.1, read as the reverse complement.
TTGTAACTCAGGCATGAATTTGCCATTTCTCATGAGAGCTGTAGACATACACAGAACCAGAAAAAAAGATAAATAAATGACTTTGCGCAGACAGCTTCTGGATTTACATATACAGACACATTTAAACTCAATGTTAGGCATTTCTAATGATCTCTTATGTTACTTTAAAAGCATCCCCACTCACATGCAACATTGTAGGCTAATAAACAACAACAATATGAGAACAAGAACAGCTGTGGATGATGCATTGTTATTGAAATGTTTGATATAATCTTGTGCGTAGATAAGGGATCTCCAATAACTTGCCACCTCCAAAAGGTCAAAGGAAGTGACAAATAAATCTCATTATAGTCACAAAATGTATTAAACCTGTGAAAATCTCTATGCAATCAAAATACCCTCTCTGATGACAATTGATGCCAGTTAACTGTGTAAACCAGACCTGGGCAACTTAAGGCCCGGGGGCCACATGCGGCCCGCTGAGCTACAGTATTTAATCTGCCCATGGAGCCTTCCCAATTTCTCATTTAGCCAAGGTGACTTAGATTATATGCCTAATTTATCAAATTCATTGCATTCATGAAATACAAATCCCCCCTTTTAACCCCACATGTTAACATGTGCTCTGAAGAAAGAGGGGCTACTGGTTTGAGACGGTCATCAACCGGTTGACTGTTAACACCTGACCCGTGAGTCAAAATCTAAAATCCAATGTGGCCCTTCGGTAAAAATAATTGCCCATCCCTGGTGTAAACAAATAAAGGTGCAACACATTTAGATGAGATGCAGGGCCGTTTTAAGGTACGTAGGAGGCCCCAAGTAAACAGGACATGGGGGCCCTTCACCATTGGGAACCAAAGTCACACCCACTTCCGGCTTAGCGATGGGACCTTTTGGCCATGAGAGTGAATGGATAGATAAACGTAACTTTCTGGTCCACTTTGATTTATAACCTGATTCGTTGTATTTGAATTTAAATGGTAACCATTCATGGCAATCAAGACTATGTTTGTTGTTAAATGTAACGTAACTTCTGGTTTACGTTTGTGAAGCTCAAAATGTAAGTCTAAGCATTATAAACATATGTGAAACCCATGGCTCAGAAGTTATATTTATCTGTTCATTCATTTTAATGGGCTCGATAAGTCCCATCGTTAAACCGGAAGTGGGCGTGACTTTGGTTCCCTACAAACACTTACCTAAACCACACTAAATGATTACAAGTGATATTTTGTCTTGAAACTCACCTATCCCTTTTCCCGTAGCAGAGGCATCACTTACGATTGTCCAGAACCGTTTATTGGGTGCTACTAAATTTTCGATTTTGGTGGCGATCGGTGATCCAGAACATGATCTGGAATTTACATTGTTTCTGTGACCACATTGCCTTGGCGGAGGTCTGCGCTCTCTGAACGCTTTTCTAGTTAAGTAATATTATTATTTGCACTGAGCTTATTGTCGAACTCAAGCCTAAAGTCATACTTTATCATAAAACACCACCAACTAAAGAAAAAAAATGATGAATCATTGTAGAATTGAAAATGCACTGTCAATCATGAACCTTGAAAATCACCCAATAAAGGTCATGGTCTTCCATGATGTGCAAGATGTTCTTGGCTAAAAATCAGTGAGGATATCTTATAGAATGGTACATAAGCGGTCAGTCTTTGGGACCCCTCTCAACTTGGTAGAGCTCACCACATTGATTTTGTCAAATAGCTCTCAGAGGGTGTTTGTGTTGCCCATTTTCCATCAGCCTACAGGCCTGTTACACCTGAATTTCAACATAAATTTATGATGGAGCAACAATCTACATCATAGTTTAGTCTAGTCTGATATCAGCAAATATGGTAACTTCTAGAAAGCATCTCAGTCAATTCACAATACAGTGTTAAGGATTCTTGTGCCAAATTTTGACCTAAAGACCTATCATACATGAGCATACTGTTTTTAAAACATGTAACAAACTGTATTTAATTATCTGATAGGCCTAATTGTGACAGTTGGCATGTTGACAGTCTGGCATTATGGCAGTTGGTCTATGTGATAGCCTACATCTATGCATCCTGAATGAGGGGCTAACTGAGTGGTCCTTTGTGAAATCCAACCTCCTTGCAAATTAAAGAGGGCTGAATTATTTACAAGACAAGGACACACTGGACAGAAAGGGACAAATGAATTGAGTTCACATTCTTGTTATACTGTGGCCCTACAATTTACCAAAGTAAACATGTTTGGTCAGCTTAATTCACTAACATCAGATGCTGTGATGCATAAATGTAACCATCAACAGCCACTATCATCATAAGAAAATTGTTGTTTGATCTTAAATATTTGAAGTGGTTTATTTGGTCTTCCACATATAGGAAGACCACATATAGGCTACTTACAAGGTAAACCACCTCTTTGCCAAATATAGGCTACAACTCACAAATGGCTAAAGCATTTCTATTAACTTTGGGCTATTCAATTCGTCTTTCACTCAAGAATTTAAGCTTGGCCACACAGTTGCAGCAGTCAGTAACAAGAGGTACATTAACACTTCAGCACAAACTCTAATTCCAAAACAACTTCACAACAATGAATTACTCAAAAAGTGCAAATTAAAAACAAAAAGGGTAATACTTTTTGACATAAAACCATATTGGGCTCACCTGACCCTGACGCAAGTGCATTAACTTAAATAATTAAAGTTACATTTCTTGTTATCTTTAAGTTCATAAATTGGAATGCTTATCAAAATGATTTCAGGGTGGAGGAGGGGGTGCCAAAGTGTTGGTGCCATGAGTATTGCAATCTGTTTTTGACAGACTATTCTGAGGTTATGTTCTGAGGGCTTGTGAATGGTGTTTTACTTTTTTTGACGGGAATATTGTCTGGACCATTTGGAGATGCCGCCTGGGCCGCATGTGGCCCCCTGGCCTCCATGTGAATAGGCCTGGCCTATGCCTTTCTGTGCTCCTCCTTATCCTCCAGTAGGCCTTGAGATGCTTTAGCCACAATTAAATAGGCTACATAATAAATATTTTTTTAATGAATTATAGTTAGTTACAATGAATTAGATTCAATATTTTTTTCCCAATGATATACAGTTCTCATTTAATTATTTTAAAGTTTGTGGCACATTTTCAAGCCTATAGAACACAGCAATGATAATTTGCTGTGTAGCCTGTGTGTAATTATTCAATTAGGCCCATGTGTTATAGCAACAGCAGTGGTGTCCACTGATAGGGTTTTAGCTGCATCTTTCGCATTTTATTAAAACAACATAAAGCAGCACCGCCACAATTTGGTTTTCAAATATTTTGCTTGCTGGCGGTATCGCACCGCTAGGGCGCATTACATTTGGACACATAAAGCGGTGATCTGCGCATGCGCAACCCCTTTTCTGCTCCGGTATCACAACAGAGCGACAAGGTAAGGGGAACTGTGCTGGACAAATCTACATAAATCTCAAACATCTCTTGTTTTAAAATGTTTTTGCTGTCATATTATCTTACATCCATCGATATACATTCAATCAATTCCGATATTTTTTAAGTGATGCTGATATGATGAGAAATAATTTATCTCCCACTACTCCAGCATGATTGCTATAGCAAGTGGGCAGAGAGGTCCCTTTCACGGTTTTCCTGCGGGTCCTTTTTTCATTTTGGTACTTCGTGGTTAAGATGTTACAACGGCATTAACGTCTAAATTGTATTCTGTGGTACAGTTCGTAGAATTTTGTCTTGGTTGAGCCGTAACATATCGTTCGTTGCCTTTGGTGTTCTAGATGTAGAGGAGCTAACTATGCTAATATGAGCTAAGCTAAGGAGTAATGCCGGCATCCTGTTTGCTGTCATGGAAGATTTTGTGTTGATATAACGTAGTTACAGAAGTATGTCACATGCAGCTTTAGTAGTAAGTGTTTGATGCTAACGTTATGTGTGTGGAAATACCGGTGTTGCCAAAAAAATGGGTAAGCTGGACATTTAGCAAGCTTGTGAATCTACTCATGGAGAACTTCCGGGTCGTCGTTGGGGTCAACATTCTCCGGTACAGTGTAGCCTGATCTGAACTTAGCAAGGTCCTGTTACAAATGATTTCGTGTTCTCTTGCAGATGTTGATGCCCAAGAAGAACCGCATCGCCATTTACGAGCTCCTCTTCAAGGAGGGAGTTATGGTGGCCAAGAAGGACGTTCATTTGGCCAAGCACCCCGAGCTGGCTGATAAAAACGTGCCCAACCTGCACGTAATGAAGGCCATGCAGGTCAGAGAATACTTCACAAATGGAGAATACATGGGGCATCATTGGAAAACCATGTATGTGAATGGGGGATATTGCTGTGCTAATTTTATTTATATTCCCCATAGTCCCTCAAGTCCTGTGGGTATGTGAAGGAGCAGTTCGCATGGCGGCACTTCTACTGGTACCTGACCAATGAGGGCATCCAGTATCTGAGGGACTTTCTGCACCTGCCCCCAGAAATTGTGCCAGCCACCCTCCGCAGGCAGACTCGCCCAGAGACTGCCCGTCCCAGACCCAAAGGTATAGCTCCTGTTGGTTGTGATTACCCAGAATGTTGCACTTTCAGCAAAAGTGGTTTCTAGTTTTCTCTGCTCATCCCAGGTTTGGATGTTCTGTTGGAATTTTATGTGCAGTTGGCTAAATCTGACAGATGGGTTCACCAGCACAAACCATATGATGATTTTCCTAGAAGTTAATATCCTGAATATTGGATTTTATATTCAGCTTGAGTGACCAAATCGAGAGAATATGAGATTTTCTGTCACTAATGGTGAATTGGTAGTGATTGGTTGTTAAGCATAGATATAGCGGACACTGAGGTTGTTTCCCTCTTAGGTCTTGGACAAACGAAAAAGGTTAAATTCGAGCAGGGTAATTTCACTTTACAGTTGTTGCTGTGCACTTTTTAAAAAGTGGTGTATCCTTTATTCAGTGAATACACCACTTCAGAAACATCAGATTAATTATTTGCTGGTATTCCGATGTTTTTGTTGACCATTTAATGATTTGCACCAGTGTTCCAACAAATGAATATCACAGCATGGCATGATTTGTTAATTTGACGTAAAGAAAACATTGAAATGACGTTCTAGGAGATGATGCACAGATGAAGTGGACAAATTATGAGAATTTGCCATGAGTCTTAACTCACTAACGGTTCTAAGACCCATTTGTATAGTTTTCAAGTTGTGGAATCTTTATCTATTTGATCCCTGTCGTGTTGAGAGAAAATACATCAGCTTACACATTTCTACAGTTTGTAAGTTGATGTATTTTCTCTCATTTAAAGTTGTGTTTTCACTCTTCCCCTTGATATATTGTAGAATTAATTTTTGCCGTTCATAGCTGAATGCTTACGATCATGTCTAATGATTTTAAATGTGATTTTCTTCTTTCATAGGTTTGGAGGGTGAGAGGCCTGCTCGCCTGGCACGCGGTGGTGAAGCAGACAGAGATTCTTACAGACGCTCTACAGCACCTCGTAAGTGCCTTTGGGTTTAATATTAGTAGATGGTCAGTACAGCTTAATTGTCAGGAAAATAATGACCAGTCAACCTTGGATACAAGAAGTTGACATGTTTGGGTTATAAATTCATATTGGAATAAAACCATGTTCAGTCTGATGTGAAGTGTAGGAGTTAACGTTGGTGAGATTGGTTCTTGTGCTGAGTGATGTCTTCTGTTTTAGCTGGTGCTGACAAGAAGGCTGAGGCCGGTGCTGGTGCAGCCACAGAATTCCAGTTTGTAAGTAATGCTTATTTTTATTTTACCTGCGTTTACATGGTGGATATCCACACACAAGCCTTTTTCCCTGAACAAACTTGCAGCACTCGTGCTGCCTTGCTTTTTACACAGGCTAATTTGTATCTCTGAATGTGAAATTGGTATTATCTCTGTATGGAGACTGTGATGAGGGCTAAGTCTAATGATTCCTCTTTGTGCTTTCCAGAGAGGTGGATTTGGCCGTGGAAGAGGACAGCAGCCTCAGTAAATCCATTTTTCTGTAAAATAAAAAATCTGTTGGGAACTTTGGCATGACTCTGAATTTTATTGATTGTTGCATGATGAATGCATGTTTTGTGGTGCTGCCTGATTACTGTACATTTGCAACCACGCTGGAGCTCTGTACTGCCATCTACTGTTGTAGTGGTAGCCAGTCATCTATTTACAACAATTAGCATGACAGAGATGCAGGCAGGGGGAACCATCTATTGGTCTGTGTGGTAGTGTACCTCTGTACAGTGTACTTAGCTCCTAGACTGAAGTGTGAAGTAAGTTCCTGGCCTTCAAGATGTGATGCTTATCTGGTAGCACAGCAAATGAGTCAAAAATATTAACCTGGTGAACTGGGTGAGTTTGAAGTTGTTTTAAGGTTGTTAACAATCCCACTTCCGATTTGAATGGACAACTTAGTTTTAAAGCCTGTGCTAAGCAATCAGCAGAAACCCAAATGTTAAATTTGTTACAAGCCAATAAGTTATCGGAGGAGTCATAAGGACCTGCATCCAAGCTACCTTGGTGTTAGGTAGAATATAAAGCTGACAATACTTTTTCTGGATCTTCAGGATATTCCCATCTTGCTTGTTCATTAATATCAACCAAGGTTTGTGAAGACCTGTAGTTGTTGCCTTAAATGAAAAGCATGTGATGTGAACCAAAGCAGATGACAACCTTTCTATATAGTAGTTTACGGTAGCACATTAGGCCTACTGAAATATTCAAGGGTATTGACTAGATCAGAGTGGCCAAACTGGCCTGATGCTCTTTCATGTGACCCACCATAAATTAAGATGTAATATGGCCTGTTAGTATTATATATCCAGCACCATAGGTTAGTACTGGTGTAAAAAGTATTTTTCTGCAGCAGCATTAAACAACAGCATTGTCAGTCTGTGGGTTTTCTATAGTCATACATTCACCCTAATACATGCCCATAATATAACTTTGTATTGACCTGAAAACCAAAAGGTTTGGTCACCCTTGCACTAGATGGAGCATTTTTTAGTGTTCCATAGTAACTTCCAATACTGCCGCTTCCACTGCTGCAGTCGTTCTGCCGTGTCGTTTTACACTCCCTACACTAAACGCTCAATGGTGTTTTTTGCCCCCAACAGCACCTTCCAGGCAGCAGAGCCTAAAAGGCACTACCCTTACCCTATTCCTAACCCTAACCCCTTCAACCCTCATCCTAACCCTAATCTAAGGGGAGTAGTGCCTTGAAGGTAGAGCTTCCTGGAAGGCACCGTTGAGGGCAAAAAATACCAAAGACCACACTAAACAGTGTGATACATCCTTATCGAAGACTACAATATAAATTATTTGATATCAAACATAGGTTCTCAGTAAGATGACCCCTCAATTATCTACACATCACACAATGCATGCAGTAAATTAGTCATATTAGATCTAGAATAAACACAGAAGGCTTGTGAAATACTGTTTCTTTTATTGGTTGGCACAACTATTTTACAATCTTTAGTCTTTTCATAACAGTTTGATCTACAATAGTAATAAAAAGGGATTATGATGTGTGTGTGTGTTTTTTTTTTTTTTTAGTATTACATTTTCCAGCTGACAGATCGTTATAAGGGGACTTGGAACTAATTCAGAGTGAATTAATAAATGGATATGTAAAACCTATACTTTTGCCATTTTCTGGCAACAGGTCAACACAAAAGGGAGAAAAACAAAAATTATCTAGAGATCAAACTGTTTCCGCCAACAACCCCTAGATGAGGTGAGGTACCACCAAATTCAAATTCAGAAAGTCCAGGTCCTAACTCTTGCCACTTGTGTCACCGAATCAGTGTGTGCATGGGCTTTTAGCCATCACTGTTTGTGATTGCTGACAGCACATCTCTCAGAGGCTTACAACAAGTACTGCTTCTAACAGGGATGATGGCAAAACTGCAAGTACAACAGGAGTTTTTTATCATGACTATAGAACTCCAACATGGTGCTCACAAAGGCAGACATATTATGGGGTGTCAGTGTGAGAATTGCTTCCCTGTATGGACATTTTACTTCAATGGAGGACATGGTTTGTGCAGACCGTACATATTAAGTTACTACAGCTGAACTGCAGTGTCACCCCTAACCCTCCAAAGCATGAACTGACTTAATGATTGGCCGATTGATGCCAGTAAAGTCTTAGAAGATTCATGTTTTGAGGCGATACTGGGATTTAGATCCCGACCCTGAAGTCAGAGAGAATCAGTTTGGATGATGTTGGTCTAATCACCTGGCAATGTAGTACAAGGATGTTTTTCCCACCACACTCGAGAGTCACCTCTTACTGACATTCTGAATTGTTACAACAATGTCACATATGCATGTGCTTTAAATGTTCACCATGTGAAAGTTTTGTCTGTGAAGTCAAGTTGCATATCATCTACCTATTTACTGAGAAACATGCTGAATATTACATTATGCCCATAAGGTACAACTATGCACCTGCAACAGGTGAAATAAGATTATTCTAAGATTATTTCACATTATCTGGTTGGAGCACCGAAGAACTCCTTGATATATCTGAAACTAAATAATAGAATTGTGTAGTACGTCACTAAAAGACTTACAGATATGGGACAAAGCTCTTAAGTAATCTTACCATCAGAGTTGTGTTTAGGGAAGTGCTCTGTAGGTCCTATACACAATATCCTGTTTTATGGATCTCTTTCTGAAAACAAGAGGCTAATAATGTACACACTGATGAGTTTAGTTTTTACTTTACTGTGAACCTGTTGAGGAGAAAGGCCACATGGATTTCTATGGTAAAATGCAGAACAAGCAACTACATCAGAATCCCTTACTATAATTTTGTGGCAAAAAAAAACAAACAAAAAAAACATAAGAAATGAAACAAATAAATAAAAAGTAGTATGAGTAAGTCTTGTTTACCATGCCGGTATGGTTCTTAATTGCTCTGCTGCAGTCATGTATGTACCGGTAGGGACTTATTGGCACATTTGAATCCCAGCCGTGTACTGGTTTTAGTTTAAATGGCTCCTGAAATGTATACAGCGCACTGTCCACTGTACTCCTGTAGATGTCAGTATTTAATTCTGTGTAGTCAATTTACCTAAACGTAATGTAGCTGGAAGAGAAGATCAATTAGGGTGTCAACTGTCCATACTATGGTGCATTACTTGTGACATCTAGTACTTTGTATTACATTTCAAAATCGTGGTAAACTGGAGAGAAAATGGCCATATAAAACAGACCCCATATTACCCACGAATGTAATAACATGGAGAACGAAACCGGTCCACTTGGCCATAACCTCATGCAGACCAGTATAGGTATGTAATAATGTATGAAAATAACTTGCAGACAGTAATAATGTCTGAAAATAACCTGCTTTTAGTTCAATTACTGAATGAGTGTCTCTCCTCTACTCTCTGTAGGTAGATGTACTGTATGCATGTCCTTGGTTACAGAGGCCATAAATCAGACACCATCTTTTGAAATACTGGACCAGTGTTTGTAGAGCCAATGAGATTTCTTTTCCCCAAAGATCACACCAACAACAATATCTATGGAACAATTACAGGGAGACAGTAGTTTACAGAATGGGCTGACTTTTCTTATGGTAATTATAAGGAAATATTGCCTCCATCACATTTATTCTCCACAGCACCCATCACTGAAGTCTTTTTTTTTTGCGTCTGGGTATCAGATGTGCTTGAAACCTTCGGCTCTTTATAAATTAATTCCGACCACCAAGAACTAAAACTACCAGACAAAATGTGATAATTTAAAAGGTCTCTATTGTATGGTTGAATTTTAACTGTGGTAATACACTTTTATGTTGTGATGATCTCATATTGATCCTTTTTAATGCATATTCTTTTGCTCATTTACATATAAATGTCCTGGTGAAACCATCATTGGCCAGCCAGCTGTTTGTGACTAACTTTTAGATACGTCAGCAAGCACAAACTCACTTTGTTTTCCGATTGGTGCCAGCAGCAGGGTCCAATCCATTTTTTTGTTTTGTTTTTAAACCAGACTCCTCTCTCAAATCATTCCTTTAAGTAGTCTATAGTTTATAATTCCCTACAAATATTCAACAAATTAGATTGCAGTGGTTAAGAGCTAGTACAGTTGCAGGAGAGTTCATAAAACTGAATATAGGCTTGTCTTCAGACATGCAATGAGCTTGTGTCTCTTAGTATGAGTAGGGGGAAATCTAGCAGGGAAATTCTTCTTTAGAAGTTGATAATATGTTGGGACTTACGCTATACTAATGCAGCAAGAATCCTATCCATTGGACTATATAAAGCAGTTACAGCTGCATAAGCTGTGAAATATTTAGTTGGGCAACTATTATACAAGCTCACATTCTTTATCTCTTTCTGACTTCGACACAGCCAGGATGAAATCAAAATTGCTTTGCTTTTGTTTGTTTTTTTTAAAAAAAAAGAAAAAGAAAGAAAAGAAAAGAAAAAGAAAAAAGTAATATCAAAAAGTGGGAAAAGTTTAAATTCAACAATTTATGTTTGAGAGGGGCGTCCACACAAGCATTTGATCCATCAATAAAGTAAATTACAAACAAAATACCTAGAAATATTGTTAAGACAAAATAGGAAAAAGTGCCTTCCAAGAGATCAAATTTATCTAGTCAAAAATAACCAGAGATATCCAGTGTTCGATGGGAGACTACTACAATCACAGTGTAAACATTTGATTTGAATATCAAAATGGCTGAAACCACGTAAAAAGCAAACTGTGTCTATCCCCATCATGTGCCGTGTGAGAAGACTAAAACGCAGCCGCGTGTTTCACCCCGCAGCGAGTCCGCTGCCCTCTCACCTGTTTCCCTGGCATGAACACACATAACCTCACCAAGCCACACACACACACAAACGCACACACACACACACACATACAGATGGACACAAACCAACAATCACACACACAAATACCATCTCACAAACACACACACACACAAACATACATGCTCGAAGTGGTCACGTAATAGACAAGTAAATCTTCATCATCTGCCGTAATCATTGAAATACTAATAAAATAAATAAATAATTATGCTACAGATAAGTACATGAGTAATAACACGATGAAGGGAGGAATGGGGTGGGCGAGAGGAGGGGGTGGAGGGTGGGTTGGGGTTAGGGGTTGTTCAAGTGAGGCCCTAGACTGTGTTGGTACTGTGCAGAGGCATCGTTTTAGCAGGTGCAGTTGAAGATGCAGCCTCTACTGTGCAACATGCATCATGTAGCCCCAGCACTTCCTACGTCCTGCCCACACAAGACCTAACCAATCAAAGGGTTCAAATGATACATAAGGCTCATCGCTATTTATGTACTTTTTTGTTGTTGTTGTTTGTTTGTCCTCAAAATGTTTTGAATCTGAAATAAGTTTAAGTATTTGAAATGATGGCCAGTTGAATATAACTACTTCAGTCGACAAACCTATTCTACAACATGTCAATAAAGAATAAGAAAAATAGTCAAAAACAGTCAAAAAATATTGAAATATGGCATAAAGAATCCATGTCAATTACATCAAGTGAGGTGAATTAATAGGTTTAAGCCAACTAATTACTGATGGAATAAATGATGATGCTAGAAAATGTATTCATACTAAATCAAATCATTATCCTCTTATGGATTTCCCCCACATACTGTATCTTAAACCAAGGATGTAGAACAAGAAAATAAATTAAGAAACGAAGAGCCTTTGTAATACCACCGTGGACATCTTGTATTTGGGTGCGTGGGATTTTGAAACCCTTCAAAAGGTGAGGAAGTATTGGTTTTAATTTAAAGAGCAATTTTTGCACCCTCCTAAATACAAAAGTGTAGACTGTCATTGAATAATACTGGAATAGCTGGCAACTGAAGAAAGGGATTGAGGGAGGGATTGTGACTTTTTTTTTTTTTTTTTTACCAAAATGGGGCATGGGTCACATGTTTGTGACTTGGATTTCACAGCAAGAGCCAAGTTTAGAGTCAACAATAAATTTGAAGAAGGGGTTTAGAGCGTAAAGAAAAGGACCCTCTACTGCTTTCAATTCTGCTTTCAAAACTGTAAATGTCCAATTAGCTTCAAATCAAAGCGATTACATGTGCACAATAATCTTACTTTCTCTCCAATCACATACTGCAAATATAAGACTTGCTTTTTATGGTAAGACAATTGAATACCCGTGCTCATGCAACAACAACAAAAAATACACTTCCCCTGGGAACCCATTCACTCAGACATATGAAGAGCATATCTACAGGAGATGACAGAGGAAAAAAAAAGAAACAAATGGAAAAATAAAAATAAAAATAGAACATAAAATTCTTAAAAGACCCTATAAAAGTCTCTTCATAACGCATTAGGTTCATACCACTACTTTATAACACGACAGTAACACAGAAGTTGCATTCAACAAACCTTGCGTTGGGGACAAAGTCGGGAGGGGTTAAAGAGGATTTGGGGAAGTGGGTCATTTCATGCAATTATTCGTAAGAAGAAAAAGGGCAAGAAAATTTCTTAACATTCCATTTACAAAGTAATAATGTCTTCGTCCAGCATGAAGTCAGTACGTTCACTCTGGCACCAGAAGGCTGGCAAGGCAAACATCTTTTGCTGTTGGTGTTGTACTCAGTATGTACTTGAAGTTTTTTCATTTTTCTTTTTTTTTTTTTAAGAAACAGAATAGGAAGTAGTACTAGTAGTATGAAGAGTAGGAGAAGGAAGAAGAGGAGAGACCCAAACTGGACTAAGTAAGAAAAAAAGGAGTAGAATTGGAGGCCTCTCCAGAAGTTTTCTTGTTGTTGTCGTTTTTTTGTTGTCTGCTATTGTGCTTGTTTTTGTTGTATTAGTTATCTGATACCCGAGAGGGAGCTCTGATTGATGTTGTAGGTGGCTACGAGGGTTGTCCCATTGCTGGTCAGGCAGTCCTGCTGAAGGGCCTCAAAGTACGAGGCCTGCACAGGCTTGTGGCACTGCAGCACGCGTCGGGCGTCGTCTGTTTTGAACCATTCCCTTTTTCTCCCTGTGGACACGAGACAGCAGAGCCACTCACTCACTCACTCACTGCAGAGCTCCTGTTCAGTGCTACCGTTTACCATCACAGGATGTGAACTATGTGTGACAATTACATAAGGCTTGAATGCGATAAAGGTCTAATCAAATTAGAAAATTTGATTAGACGATATCTAAAGGTAACAGACAATTTAAGATGAGTGGACGGCACGTACCAATATTTACAGAGTCCTCCCAATCCTCCAAGACCTCTGTTACGATGAGAACGTAAACATACGTTCTGTGCTTCCTGTCTCTGTTCTATAGAGGAATGCAAGAAGAGAGTCATCCAAGGTCATTATCAGATTAAGATGATAGGCTGAAGAAAGGAAGTCAAAAATTGGCCTAATGCTTTTACTTGAGCTCTCTGGCAATGTACTGGGACTTCAGAGGTCAGCAATTCACCATTTCCAACTGCCCATCACAGTCCACATTAAAGTATAAAGGCTTTAAGATTTGTGTTTCAGAGTCCAGTTCTAGCACAAACCTTACCCATTTTGTTCTGACCTTCACTCTGCGGCCCTCGCTGATACACTGAAGTAAATAATAGTAGCTGTGTGTTGTGTAAATGATAAATTAAGATGAATAAAAACAAATGAACCTTACCTCAAATATTCCTACTAATCGGCCTAACGTCCCCTTGACTCCAGCCTAAGGGTGAAACAAAGGGCATAACATTTACCATAGGAAAACAATCAAATATATAATGCAATAGAAGTATGGGTTGGCTTTTACTCAAGTTTGTCCTTTATTTTATAAATGTTGTATCGACAAATTCCACCTTTCCCAATTTGTTATGTACATATTTCTCTCTTTCTCTCCCTCCCTCCCTCCCTGTGTGTGTGTGTGTGTGTGTGTGTGTGTGTGTGTGTGTGTGTGTGTGTGTGTGTGTGGTATCTAAAGTGTGAATGAAATCTTGAATCGCGAGTTCCTGTACTCAATTACGAGAGCACTGTCAGGAAAAAATAGCAACAAATAGCAGCAGGTTTTAGTTTTCCATAGAGGCTCATGCCAATCGGATTCTGAAATATGAGGTGGCCTCCATCCTCATATGAATGGCAACAGGAATGAAGAGGGCCAGGATTAGCTTGCAATGGCGTCACTTGTGTACCCACTCCTTGGGGTTACAGTTTCACATTAGCCTATTTATACAGCTACTCATTTCACTGGAGAGAATCATCATTACATGCGTTGGTGTAAATTTGTCTCATTTGTGTAAAACCAATTGATAATCATCATTGTTTCTGTTCCGGTGTGGAAGTACTGTAATGTAAAAGTTTAAAGACAAGATTAAAACTGTTGAGGGGAAGCAGAAGTCTGTTCCATCGCCTGACACAGAAGGCTCAACAACAAGGTGTCTGTGTTACATGGAGAGGAATGCCAGGTCAAATCAGGACAGCCTGGGGATGGGGCGCTGGAATAGCGCCTAAATCCAAATTAAAAGAGAATGATAATTGAGGGAAAAAGAAGCTCCCACAAAAAGACTAATAATTCAGAGAAGTCTGGTACCATGAACTTCTCTGTAGAGAATTCTGAAGGCCACGAGAGTAAAATTACAACCCACCCCAACCGTCCCATGTGACCATAAGTAGCAGTTAAATGATTCACAGCTTACAACATAACATAGACTGAGCACCAATTACCCTTCACATACAGCACATAATAGTGTCAGTCTATATTTACAGACATTTGCTTTAGTTCCTTTCTGTAGAAGGACGATTTCATGGAAAAAATGAATGGCAGTGATTCACATCACAAGATAGTAATAGGCAGCACTAAACAGAATTAGGGATAACTCATACTCATTTGGGAGGTCTGAGAGAGGGGGTGTCCTGCCATAGATAAACGCTTCTCTCATTTGAGATGAAATGCTTCATACCAATCTAAGAGGATCTAGAGAGGACTGAAGAATCGCTCTGTTCAGTTTTCTTCAGGGACCATTTGGCTTGGAATCTGCCTAATTATTTCAGTCTTGTGGTAAGAAGACTGTCAATCCAGTTACATTGATCATTAAATTTGCTTCCTATCCACAAAACTAATCAATAATCACATCAAAGCTAGACAATAAATTATTATTTTAATTTTAATCTTTAGGCTCTCTCATCAAGATACACTCTCCATCTCCATCAATTATAATTTTGTCACTGGTAAAAATGTTCCCTTTTGGACTCGTGTTTGTGAACTCTAAGAACTAGCCTGAAAAGTGAGATTATAACAGATATCAAATGCATGCTGCTGTTGTCTTTCAAAATGACTACATGCAGCTTGGCTACCATTAGGGTAAGTCTAGACGACTCAGGGCTGTGATCGGTCTGACCAAATTTGGGAGAGCCCTATAGCTTGTTTCTAGAGCAAAACCATTTTATTATCTAGCAAAACTATTTGCTACCACTACGGTATGTCTAGATTTCTAGGCTAGATGAGACTAACTTTTAGTTAGGAAAAATGACAACTAAGATGAAAGCTCTGTTACTACGGCTGAGGTTACTTGTCATGTTTGAGTGATTGGTTGATGAGTGACAGGTCTGTATTGGTAGGCGTGTGCTGCATGAGTAGCAAGGTACAACCATAATGACTATCAACGGATATTTTACTACAAATAAACCAGCTACGGAATACAATGCGGATTGACAAAGTAAAGTACCATTTCTTATTTGCATGTTGGCATTGTCAGGAAGTACAATTTTATCATAAAGAAAGTGCTTTGAGAACAGTTTTGAATGTTGGTGGTGGCGTTTTTTTTTTTCATTCCTTGCAAGCTCCACAATTGTTCTGTGGTGAGTATGTAACTCCACAGGTGGATTACAAAAAAATTTGGACGTGGTATGTGAAAACCGCTGCCCCCCCAATGTGATACGAGTTTAATGACTTAAAAGTCAAGTGGATGGCATCCTCTACATGCAAACACTGATTCTTCAGAATTGTCTTCAACATGTACCTCTACTTCTGTGATGACCTAAGGTTAGGATAAAGACTACACCCATCTTGTGGTCTCAAATCTGACCAACCTCTAGCAAAATTGATCCTTATCAAAGTACTACATACCCCATGTACCTGCCTACTATTGAGCTGTGGAGCTGCCCACCTGCAGTCAACAAAGTTCATTTAATTCTTCTCTATGAATACTAATTATTGATGGGGGATAATAAAGGAGGAGGTTTAACAGGCTTTGTAGTTTCAAACACATGGAAACGTACACAGTTGTTGTCTCCAAGCAAATAAACTTTTTCTGAAACTACAATTCTGTTCTGTGCCTCAGTAGTTGTCATTCGCTATATATACCAGAACTAATACAGTAGGTGACCTGAGTCGCTGTGTCAGCAAAAACAACTTGACCCCATTCAAAAGTATGCCATAGACAGCTTAACAGTCACAACTGCTCCTTTCTATTTTATTCTCCTCCACCCCATGCCTCCCAAATGCCCCGTTTCCCCACCTCTGGTCTTGGTTCTATGAGCCCGTCTCTTGGACTGGTTTCCCTCATCACTGCCGTGTTTCCTAACTAGTTACCGTCTCTCTACACTGGATCTGTGTTCACTTGTAAAGCCTTGAAAAGGGAGGGTGTCCCTGGACTCTCTCTCCAAAACACTCACCCAAACTTGACTGACATTATTGGTGCATAGCATTATGGACCAGGGCTGGCCCCAGGCTTCACCTGGTCTTAAACACCTGTGCTTGGCCCTAAGCTAGTTTTCTACCCCATAGTGGAAATGCACCAATTATGATGGCTGTTTAGCCATTTCAGATCTGCTGAGGAGAGAATACTGCATACATTTCCTAACAGACACAATGCTTCCTTCAGACACAATCTCAGAGAGCATCTTCGGCTGTACTTTTTTGTCCGTCTTTCATACAGTATATTAAAAAATGTTCCTTCCACACACATACTCAAAACAGCTGGGGAAGGTAATCAAACAGATGCAATTTGAAAAGCTCCTGTCAGCAAACTGGCATGTTTCTACATGTAACTACCTACAGGCTGAGAAGAACATCAGTTATAAACACAAAGGGTGAAGTGACCACAGTCACTTTTGTCTGTGTTGATGCAAAGTTATAATTTTGACATGTGCACTTGAGGGTAAACGCGTGAGTCCAAGGTGGTGGTCAGTGATGCAGGCCAAGTCATTAATTCAACACACGTGTACAGTAATTTCCCGCATATAAGCTGCATTGTGTATAGGCCGCAGGACAGTGTTTTATGCAAGTAAAAAAAAATGTAAAAAACACATTAACATCATATTAACTGCCCCCCCTGTTTTAACCTCATAGCGGAAGAAATTTTGCAAAATCAATGTATAAGCCGCGGCTAATAGTCAGGAAATTACTGTAAATCTAGCCTTTAGGAGGACAAAGAGAATGGCCAAACGGAAAATAGACTGAAAGATGAAATGGATAGTGTTCATATTAGTGGGATACCCATGATTGCAAATGTATTTCACAACCATATTTAAAGCAGTATTCTTTGTTGTCAATATCTTATCCAAAGCTACACTTGCACTTTCAAACAAATTTTCATGATGGGTCAGCTATGTGTGAATGCAGTTGCCAATATTTGATTTATGGCCGTCATATCTCTGATCTGTGCGACATCCTTGAAGCAGAGCAATCAGCACACGTTTGGCTTGTGCCGTTTATAACACATATTTCCAAATATCCCCCCAAAAAACACTGGAACAAGCAACTGGTTTTGCCATGGAGGGTCACATGTGATAAACTGAAAATCATTTCAGGGTGTGTATTTTTTAAAAACAAACTGAAAATCAATTCAGGCTGTGTATTTTTTAATATAAAGGCACTTTTCACATATTGTGCCCCTGTAGTGAATCAAACATAGGTCTCTAAAGGTAGACCAAAAAGTGAACTCGACCAAACACTCTGAAATTGTGTTTGGTAGATTATTTTTCTGCTATAACAAGGCCTCTTGGCAATGAATCTGGTAGGAAAGCTTGTTTAGTTTCTGTTTCAAATGGTGCCCCATTTGTAAGAAACATGCTGGATGCATTTGCAGAATGAGCAGCAGAACTGAGTATGAGGGTTTAAAATGAAACATTTGCCAAATCTTCTCTACCAACATCATATTCTTCCACTGACTTGGTTTGGTGGACTGGAAGATTGAAGTTTGAAGAAACAAGATATATTGGCAATTTAACGATTTATTCATTTAACAAACAGAAGCCTCAGGAGTGTGTGGAAGAACCATACACAGCCACAACAGCCTGGCACCACCTCCTCATGCTTCTCACCAGCCTGGTCATACACTGCTGTGGGATGGCGAACCATTCATCAACCCGCATTTGTCTCTTAAGTCAGCCAATGTGGTTGCGTTGGTCACTCTGGTACGAATGGCCAGTCCAAGCTGATCCCACAAGCGTTCAATGGGGTTGAGATAAGGATTGCTGGCAAGCCATCCTCTCCACCCCCACATTCAGGAGGTAGTCTTTGATAAACCCCGCTCTGTGGGGGCGAGCATAGTCATCTTTAGATGTGGGATTGCCACTGGTTGTACAATCTCATCTCAATATCCCTCTGCCTCCAATGATGACTAGCCTTGAATTTCCAGTAGGGAGATGTCACCCCACACCATCATACAGGCAATGGCAGAGAGGATTTGGCAATTTTTTCATGAGTGCCACTCACATACTCAGCTCTGTTCTTTACAAATGTGACTAAACATGCCTTCCAATGAAAATAGATTTGTTGCCAAGTGGCATTGTTACAACAGAGAAATAATCCTAATATAATACCTAATATGATAATCTAATTTACTTTTTGTGGTTTCAATATATTGTTTGTTCTCCAAAGTCCATAAGTGCACAAAGGCTGCATCTCTCTCCTTTACTTTTGTCTTATTTGCATACAAATGTTACATGGAGATAGCACATACAGTGCAATATCACATACATGTATGGACCTATGATCCACATCATCACTCACCTCACAAAGTTTACTTCAAATCAATTAACTATGGTTATAACCTCAATCTAGAATGTATATGAAGCCTTAAAAAAAAAGAATCATGCTTTGACTATCTGGTGACTGCCATCTTAGGGAAGTCCTACAAAGCTGTAAATGACAAGGTTAATCACTAACTACCACACTGAACTTCACATTAAAGGCTTTCAGACTGCTACACTTTCACTTTACATTTTTCCCCCAGGTATATTTTCACTTATAAATAATTGAATGTGGCTTGTCCACTGAAATCATAAGAGATCCTTCAGAGTTCTGTTTGTTGTGTGTGTGTCACAAGCGGTCATTCGACAAAAACTGCTGAATTACAATAGTCTATTGTCATGGTTTAAAATACACTACCAACAACAGTTCCTTTATAGCTTGGCAACAGACAGGATGCATAAGGATATTCTACTTTGTTCAGAGCCTTAGTTCATAACTTCTGACAACGTGGGGGCCTAGCCATCATACCACTATCTCACTGTCTACAACCAAAGATACTTCAGAACTTTTCTTAATCTATCATACAACTAGACATGATGAATTTGAAAATAATATATTTGGTGACTTAACGTAGTCTAGAATTTTTTTCAAGTTTTGCCTAATATTAGAAATATCCATGCCAGATAGCATACATTCTGGCATTCTGAATATTAAAATGCCTTCACGATAAGCTATATACAAAATAATATTTATTTGTGTAACAAATTTCAAAACATGACAACTAAAACCATTGCTATCTTTACAATTTGCTAAACCATTATGACTACATCGCCAAAAAGTCATATTATCAATCTCCCAATTCCCATTTATTTGTTCAAGAGTGGAATCAATCTAGTAAGTTATGGTCGTGTTGAGTGAGTGCATCAAAGAAAGCTTGCGACTTACCTCCTCACACACTTCCCGAACTGCAGCAACACTGGGCTCCTCTTCTGGTTCCATTCCCCCACCAGGGACAATCCACTTGTCTGGATGCCGACTGCTACTCACTAACAACACCTGCACAAAAAAAAAAAGAGCGAATCAATGATTAGACAAAGACATCGACGATGCCAGACAGAACCGGGAGCTGTCACTGTGGGTGTGTGGTCAAGCACGTAGATTTTCATTAACGTAACGTAAACCCAAATCAGCGGAGTGAGGAGGAGGTTTACTCCTTGTCGAATGTCTTGATGTTGTCATACAGTCTTGATCATCACTGAATAATTTTAATAACACGTAATAGCAACTACTAATATCGTGCTGAAGACAATTATACACTCTAGATCTAAATGCACTGAATGTCTGACTCGCCGGCTAGCGGTTAGCCAGCTGGATGGTACCTCGCAACACAAAGCTAACAGCAAAAACAATATTGATGACCCAATACCTTCAAGCGGGCATCTGATATCACGTACGTGTTTCACTGTAACGTTAACCCATAACGTTAGGTCCAAAATATCGGAAAATTCGGCCAAGACCACAATGCCGGTTTAAAACACATAATGGAGCATCCGCTAGCACAGGCAGCGTGCTAGTTAGCTACCGCGCTAGGCTAGCTAGGTTCTATCTCTGGTTCTATGGATGAACGTTCACCCTTGTTTTGAGACTAGACGGCTGAGCAGAATAATAAAACAGTGTTACAGTATTTGGCAAGACTACCCACTGGTGCGTCTCACGTTAACCTTTACTACATTAATAGTACCAGTGATTTACCCAAAGTATAACAGTACCAGACTGCAGTCTGACTGGCTATGACAATAAATTGCGGCCCAGACCCACCCCACAACCTCGGTCTTACCTCCTCCTCACTCTCACTTCTGAAGCACAGACAGGCGGCGCGTTTCTTGTAGCCATCTCCGTCGTACGTGCGAGTCTGGTTCGACTTCAACTTCATCATTTCGTTGGAGAAAATTAATATTCGACTCTCTTGAGAAGGCCGCTGATATTGTTGTATAGCCTGTTCAAAGAAACCTTTTTAAAGGTTTGGAATTACTATAAAGAACCCCTCCTTCGCTTCATGTTGATAGACCACAGAGCTTCTCTAGCACAGACGCCATTACTGTGACTAGTGCTGTCTAGTTACGTAAAACGCGTAGCACTTTTGAAACGTCAGTGGCTCTGCTACAAACGTTGGGATTTTGTGAATAGGTAGCCTATTGATAACTTATTGACTGAAGGCTTGTATCTCACCTCTGATATTCTATTAGACTAATAATATTTGTCTGAATTGTCTATAGGCTATAGTCATCAATAAGGCCGGTCACGAAAACATTTAGATTAGTATTTTGGAAAGGTAGGCCAGGCAGCCCTCACAGGCCTACAAGGCTACTGTAAAGCATCTAGGTAGGCCCTGTTGGTGTTTATAGGCATTGATGTCTTCTTCCATTTTTTTGGTGGATACAAGGATGTTTATTTGCATATGGTTGCTGGGCACTCCTCTTTAGGAAAAAAAGACAATTGGGAATTTCAACTACTAGAAAGGTTACTAATAGGCTAATTAAGTGAATGTGATTTTGTGGCATGAGGGTGTGTGGAGGCAGTGAAATGTGTGTGTCTCATGCTCATTGCCTGAGAGTGGCAGCTCTGCTGTATTTTTAGTTGCTACTCTCCTGTTTCTCATTGCATCTACTGATCCCTCACTGGTAAGTGCGTCTTATACTACAAGCAGTGTAGCATGTCCATGACTGTGGTTACTTGAGGCTGCACACCACTCAGCGATCAGCTTTGTGCCTACAGCTGCACCACAACCTTGGGTAGGCCTATTTCCACTAACAACACAAGGCCAGAAAGGAACACACCTGCACCCTAGGTTTGCACCAGTAAGTTACTCTAACCACAGTGGATTATATTCAAGGTGGTGATTAGCCTGGTGAATGCCAAACTAAAATCACAAGTGATATTTAGTCTGGAGACCTACCTATTGCATTTCTTGTAGCGGAAGCATCGTTTACGATTGTCCAGAGCCGTTTATTGGGCGCTACAAATGTCTATCATACCGTCTGTACATATCTCGGAGCCAATAGCAGAGTCACCATGTGACGTAAAATGCAATCGAGGTCCGTACAAATCCCTTTTTGTTCTGTGATTGGATACCAAAAGCAGGGGAGAAAATCGGCCATGGTCACCATGCTGCTTTGCAGAGTGAAATGAAATAAACGTGCAAAGGAGCATGGGAACTCCCAGGCTAGGTGGTGATAGCATTCACACATTAATTTGTACGCATAGTGAATACATATTTAGCACTAAATTGTGTATTGAAATATGAAATTCACTAATTTCATTTCAATTCATTAGTTCACTCGCCAGAGGTCAACATTCATTGCACGACCAAGGGACTAAACCATCTTCCTCGGTCACCTCAGTGGTGTAGGCCTACAGTGTAAATGTAGGCTACACTGTATGTTTCGATTTGATGTTATGCAACAGATTGTGCATTAGAATATTATAAAGGTTATGAATCCATATATGAATCAGAGTTACCACACCTTTGGAAAACTGATATAACATTCTGAAGCAATCATGTGGGTAAATGAAACCTCGAATGCCACTCTCAAAAAACATGACCTTGCTTGTCATTGGACACACATATACAGGCTATATTTTATGCAAAATTCAAACTTGGCATGACTATAACTATGAAAGTTATCTTAAAGGCATACAAAACCTTCCAAACATTTCCCAGAGCCAGTAAGTACTCTATAAGGAAACAGGCTTTCATACCCTGTAAGTAAAAGCCCTTTACAAAAAACAGGAGTAGGAGCACAGAAACACGTCATTATTTCCACCTTTTTGCTGCTTTCATTATTTCCTTCTTTTCTGTGAGAAGGCTTTACATGATAGACAGGGGAGTATACCGTTTGCAGCATTTGCTGAATGCAACAGATGAGTGCTGATGGAATAAAGGGCCTAACGATGCTCTCCAAGTGGAAAAGTATGTCCTCTTTTGATCCCTTGAGGGACATTCAGTCTCTAAAGCACATTACCAACCCTAAACACACGTTTACAAAAGTTTAGTATTCTACTTTTCTTTTCTCCATGGGTCTGGCTACACATTTAAGTCTTCATACCATATTTAATTACACTATTCGGTACTTTCATTACTTAATATGTTTCAATACTATATTGAAAACCACCCTTTCAGTCTTTTTAGATAGGAATGTGCTGAAACAAGACTGCCCTATGTAGTTCTTAAGCTAAGCACTGACGAAAGGATTTTTAAGTAATGTTGAGCCATGCCCAGGGATGGACGGTCAAATTCAGCAAGGATATGGCCTTAGGCCTATACTGTATAAAGACTTGACCTTGACATGCCATTGGACATGCCATTGCAAACCTTCACACCCCTAAACCACAAAAGACCTTTATTTTTAAAATCAGAACACTTCAACAAAGGTTCTGTTTAAACATTCTGAAAAAAGGCCTAACTAGAAAAGCACTCACCACCGCCAAGGCAATATTTTCACTGTGTTCAATATGTTCTAATATTAATACCAGATACAGCAGTTTTGTGGATCACTGACCACCACCAAAATTTCATCGTCTGTTTCTTGACCTAATACCCACTTCGGAAAAATTTCATCCAAACCTGTGCAGTTATTTTATACACAAACAAACACAGAGACAGACAAACAGACAGGCGAAAATATGACTTCCATGACAGAGGTTATAAAATAAAAACTGAAGACATGGACAGGTTTTCATAATTACTGGGAGCCCCCATAATGAGCTAGGTTATTCATATTTGGAAAGTAAAAAGGCCTTTAAAGTAAAGTTAACATAACCATGTTTAAAGTTTCACATAAAAAGAATGAATTCAATGAATGTTGCTAATGAAATTAAAGTTGTCTCAAAGTTGTGAAAATAAAGGCAGGCTATCTACTATCCTTCAATGCTGTAGGTGCGTCTCAAAGCACGCCCAGCTGACCAATTTGTGTGTCATTGTAAATGTATCAGTCCACATTTCAACATGTACAAATAAACAGTCAAAAGCACATTAAAGTTAAACTCTACTCCATATGACTGATGAGATGTATGCCTGCCCACACAAGAGGGGAGATGGACTAATCTACCAGATGTTATGTAGATCACTGGAGATATAATGGGATTTTGTTTGCACGGTTAGAAGTCCCTTATATTCTTTAAAATAAATATGATGGCGTCTGAAATAAATGATATTTGAATAGGCCTAAGTTATGCATTTAAAAGGTATTTTGTCATTTAGCAGACTATACTGAACTGTGTTTGCCATATGGCCACAAAACAGCATTTTATAGGCTAGAAGACTGAAATATTTTTAGTAGGCTACCATTTGTGTCAGAAATTCAGTGTTCCTTATGTTCTGGAAAAATGTAAAAAGAGATGGATCTGCAATTTTCAAGGGAGATTAAAACCAATTAGTGTTAAGTTTGATTTCGGGTCTATTTGCGCAGTATCTGGAGAGCAACTGAACTCCTCCGAAAGCACCTTGCTCCTGCAGTTACTTATTGGTCATTTGACATGGAATGCGGAGCCAAAACCACAGGCATTTGGGTCATATTGGACAACATTTTATCCAGCATGCATCACGTTTAGTCAGCCCTGCGCAGTTCTGCGTGATCTTCAATGTATTGGCGCAATGTAGGCTAAAGATTAAAGATGGTTGCGAACATGTCTCTTGCACAGCCTAGACTCGTGATGTAAGCAGACTGTGTTTTAGTTCCTCCTTACCCCTATCAAATCTCACACCTTAAATCCATAAAGTTATAGTTACATTTCACGAGGCATAGTTGACAACCAAGTTATCTGACTGTTTTTTTAAAGACTCCCGAATAACCTCCTCAACTTGCTACCAAACCAAGCACTAAATTGACTTACTGCAGCTTAAGGTGGCATTGGAAATGCTGAAAAGTAGGTTAATCCATTACGAAATCAGAATGCCATAAGTCTATATGTTTGTTATATATAAGATAAACATTGTCTGCGTGACTGTCCTAAGATCATCATTTTCCTGTCATGGACGGTTTGCAGTCCAGTCAAGACGCTCTCACCCAGCGATTTGTTTTATCTTGTCTCGACTACACTTTGGCAGAACTTAGGCCTAATTTAATTAGTCTATAGAAATACTGGAAATATTACTACCTAATAAAATAAAAATATTACTACTAGGCTACTATACTACTGAGAGATACTCTTAGAGAGATCTCCCTTGGTTAAAAAACTGCGCCTATATATTTGCGCGCTGGGTATATCGTGACTTCATCGCTTAGGGAGCGGATTGGCGGAGTACAGCCAAATCAGATCACGCACACGTGACCAGCCTTTCTGAGAATATTCCTGGAAAGTGCAGCGCTGCTTGAACACAAGGGAAACATTGTTTAAAATGGCCTACACGGACTGTGATAAGTCGAGTCAATAGGAGTGACTGCATGGTGACAACAGGAGTATCTCTTTCGGGCAGGAGCGCGTAGTTTTATTATGCGTAACAATTTCATTGTTTATCAAAACTGCTATTTGCTTTAGCCAAGGCAACGTGCGAACTGGTTAATAATGAACAAAAGGATATATCATTTCGCTTGACTCGACAACTTGAATAAAAAAAAGATAGAGTAGATTACAATTATTTTGTACTTCCACACCATTGAGGTGTAGGCTACAGCTCCTCTCCTGGCGCACATTTCGTTAAACCTAGAATAAGAGGACAAAAAACTCGTGCGATAGAAGAGAGGTAATCTACTTTAAATTGGCAATATTTCCTAATTTTGGATGAACGTTGAAATGTATCATATTTCCAGAAGTGGTAGCTTTGTTGTAACTGATTGTTAGACATAAACCGATCAGTAAGCAAGCCCGGAAGGTTTTACAAATAGAAAGCCTAAAGCCACTAATTGTGACTTGGTGAATTTCGAGGAAACGAGGTGAAAGGGTTGATAAGGTGAGTAGCAAATTATTACCCCGGCACATTTGTTTTCTATTTTGTTATCTTATAAAACCTAGAAAACCTAACGTATGAGCAAACTACAGTGCAAAATTCGAATAGGCTATTTTTTTTTGTCCAATCCATGATATGTTTTGTTTGTTTGGGTATAGCCTAATTATTTTTGATTGTGGATGATGATCTAACGACTTGAAAGTGTCCAGAGTTTATTAACCTAAAGACATTTTTATTGTCTTGTCATGACTGGCACAGTGTCTAATGCAGTGTAAGGGTATTTTGCTTTATTTTATAGGCCTGTCTGGTAAACTATTGGCGAAATCCATTCTGATCTTCGAACAATTCAATTTCGCTCTGCAGCTCAGGATGGCCAAAAGGCCTATTTCAAGGGGGCTAATTAAGTGACGTTTCACCAACTTCAGCCTTTGTCCTGCTTTAATAACATCAATAAGAGAATCTATCAAGGTCCTTTTGACAGAGGAAAGAGCTGATAAATCCACATGGTTCTTGCCCCTCAATTTGCACTTGCATGGATAACTATAGCCCTATTAAAAATGGGATTTTGCCTGAAATTGGCTTAAGATCTGAAACTTCCATGAATGAACTACCAAAAAAAGAGGCATTTTGACCTAGGCGACATTCCCTGATCCCACTTAATGTTGACCATTGGGAAAGTGAGAGATTTAACTTAATCTCAGAGTGAGGTAGTTGATGGATAAGAAAGTGCTGACCCAACCTGACTGCAGGCCATGAACTTGGCCTATTTGTTGCACTATTATGTAAACTATTAGGCTTATGAGAAATGTTTTTTTTTTATCTTTAGGATTTTGGATGGGGCACACACAATGCGTGAGTAAGTCCACCGAGACTGAACCGGCCACTCTTTGGAGAGACTGCCGAAGAAAGCTTGTACCCTTTGCTCGATCATCAGAACGCAGAGGTGTGCCACCATCGACGGCTCTTATGATTCTTCCAGCAGCATCCAATAAGTCGTCATTAACAGCAGTGCAGCGGAAAAATCAACTAGACCTGAGCCAACTTGAATCAACCGTGGATGCCAAAGGATTTGAGAAAGCAATGCTGCACTTGAGCGAATCCGGTATATAGCGCAATGTAGTGGTTTCAGAATAGAACACTTAAAAGTAGAAGTTATTTTTCTTTGGTAATGGTACACTCTGTGTCTTTAGGAGTATACTCATGTTTAAAGTAGTCTAGACAGAAGCAAAACATTATAAGAATGTAACAATGGTGTGTTTTTGAGTTGTTACTTATTAATTCCCTTGTTATTAATCACTAACCATGACTGCTTTTTTCACCCTTTTTGTATAGGCTGGTACTGGGGGCCTTTAACAGCAGCAGAGGCCAAGCAGGCTCTTGATGCAGCTCTGGAGGGAACTTTCTTGTTGAGGATGAGCTCAAACCCAGCATACCTCCTCACCCTCTCAGTAAGGACCAGTTTGGGACCCACACACCTGCGCATTGAGTATGTGAACGGCAAATTTGGCTTTGACTCCGTGGCTATGGCTCGTCCACAGCTCAAGCAGTTTAGAGGCGCTGTGGATCTGGTGCAGCACTATGCCCTGGCCTATCAGAGGACGGCACATTCTGAGGAGGATGTGAAGCCTGCTGAGGAGAATTCCTTGCAAGTGACACCTGAGACTTTGCAACTTAAGCTAACCAAGCCTCTGTTCAGAAAGCCTGGTAGCCTCCAACATCTCTGCCGCAGGGTCATAAACCAACATTCACACAGTCACATGGACTTGCCCCTGCCTGAAAGGTTGAAGGATTTCCTTTTTGAGTATCCATTTATGTTGTAGGACCACAAACCATTGTCAGCCCTTTGAAAATGGCCTTGACGGCTCAAACAAATCAGGTTTGTCATCATAACCATCATAACACTAGCAAATAGTGTTTTTGGTGTTGTTGCACAAACGGTTCATAACTTAATAGACTCCAGTGATTTAGTATGACTCAGTGCTGCTATGATATATGAGAAAATACTGGATACAAAAAATCAAATGCCTTAACAATATGAGTGCTGATATAGTAGTTGACTAATGCAGTTGTCATTTTCCCATCACATACCCCAAGATAAGGTACCAATAGGATCATCAAAAACTGTTTGGGTATAACAGTGCTGTCTTCACCTCCTGACACACAGTTTCACACAGCACTATTGCAGGGACACAGCACTTGCAGGCACACAGCTCACTAACAGCAGGAAGCATGTTGATTTAATTGGCTACATGGCCATTGCTGCTGTTAAAGAACCATCACCATCAGTTTTATTTCAATATTCCTCCAAGATGTATTTTTCTCTCCCATTGTATATAATAGCCTAAATGGTACTGAGAATTTCTTTCCAGGTTTAGAGCCAAGAATTTTCTAGGTTTCAATATCAGGTTTGAAATTTAAGTATCATGACAATCTACTACCAAGCTTCACTATTTGACATGATCTTAAGACAATTATTTCTGTGTTGTAGTGATGCTGTACCGTAGTTGATGAAAAACATTTAAATATAGTGAATAAAATAGTGAACATTTGCATGTTACTATGTAACTTTTAACTGCCCAAAATTCCACTGCAATGTCTTTATTTTACCATTTAATGTCACATCCATCAATTATACAAACATTGGATAATAATTTTCCAGCTATATCAACACCAAACATATTCCTTCTGGAGCAAGGAAGGGTAAAAAAAAATAATAATAATACAAAAAATGCATCCGGTATTAAACCAAACTTTATGAAAAGAAAAATAGACATTGAACTTCTGCCAATGAAAGTAGCTTTCATGATAATTGCGAAAGATAGCCTAGTGTATATATTAAACTTAAAGAAGGTTGCAAGTCTCTTTTGTAACTTTACATAAGGACATCAACTGGAATCGTACAAACTAGGATTAGATATGTCTATGATGGACCGCTGGTATGAAATCGGATGCTGCACATTTATTTCATGGTTATGGTCAAAGGTACTGTAACTGTGTCACTAGTGTCTTGTCATATCTCCAGATCTCAACTTTAACTGTAGTTTGTTCTGGTGTATCTTGCAGTAGCCAAAGACTAATGGTTGTAAACCGATACAGTTGGTAAATGTTAGATCTTTTGAAAAGACTCAACATGCTCTCTAAGGTGGTGGTGAAATTTCTGACATGATTTATGCTTAATTTTCAAACAATACTTTCTATAGACTTGCCGAAAGAAGCCTTCATGATCTTTAAAGAATCAGAAAATGAATGAATGAAATCAATAATTTGAGAGGCTAGGCAAATATAACATGCTGTACAGGATCATGTATAACCATTTTTTTTCCATAACTCACATTTAGGGGCAGGTGTACTAAGTGGTTTTTTTTTTACTTCTTTGACCTTTATTTTTGAGCTCTCTCTCTCTCTCTCTCTCTCTCTCTCTCTCTCTCTCTCTCTCTCTCTCTCTCTGTCTTTTTTTTCTTTTTGTTTACTGTATACATGTTTGTCCACAGCTCCACCTATGTCCTGCTTCAGGGTTATTTAATTTTGAGAGTTACTGGCCTGTATTACATCTATTTTATCTTACAACCAAGAATTTCCTCTGTTTTTTTTGTATTTTTTTTAAATGTCATCAGTGGTTCCATGATTCCTTTCGGTGATGATTCAGTGCATCATTCAGTTGGAGATAATTTAGCCATGTCACTGTTTATGTTATCTCTAACATGTACATCTGTCCTTCAGTTCTTTCTTTCCACTTTTGACTTGTATGAAATGTACTTGTACAGCTTTTAATTTTACATTTTTAATGCTTAAGTGTGACTTAATTACTTAGAGACTATTTGGAATGGTTGCACAAGTACAACCACTGCTATATGCACAATATTTTCACAGATTGGGCATTGACATTTTATGAATGTGAAATGATTACACTCATCAAACGAAATATTGTGACCAACAGGTTGGCCACAAACATCACGAACCAACCTGTATTTAAAGTGCCTCTAAGTTGGTTTATACTACAGTTCATCAAATAAACCAGATGTCCATCAAATGGGCACCATGGACGAGTGTTTACTTTGTCTTCCTTGAACAAATAGTATTAGAAAGAAAGCTCTTTTTCCAGTTACCTTTTTATTGACCAAACAATATGAAAGCTGTTATGTTTATGCAGATGAAATAAATTACTGTATGGGTTACACTTTATTTTACAGTGTCACTGTTACAGTGTACGTACCTAATTATATGCAATGGTATAACCCATGTAACTGTAACAGATGCCCTGGGCTAGTACATGGTAAATCCTCACAGCCCTAACATTAATGGAGAAATTTGGTGTGCTCCCCGGCAAATGTTCCAACTTTTAATGACGTTCCAATATACTTTGGGTCCTTATCACAAATCACCCACTTATCATTGGGTCCAAAGCACCTTTAAGAATGCTTCCAACAGGCAAGTTGGAATCCTGGGCTTTTCAGCTCACTGGTTAGAGTCTTCAACTCCCATGCCAGTGTCAAACCGACCTTGGTTATACAATATGTAATGATGAGGATAAGAGTTCTCTTATCTGAAACTGATGATAGTGACTCAAGGTCCATGCCTACCACAAAGCCAACTTTCCTCACCAAACCAGTCATCCAGCATCCCTTTTCCTGGTGTTCCCACCCCAACATAGCACAGCATAGAAAAGGACATTGGCCATGATAGACTGTGGCTTAAGCATTCTGACCTGGTCTCTGCTCTAGAAATCAGTCAACTGTAAAACAATAATGAAGCAATTTAAAGTTGTGAAACAACAGTTTTGCTATTTTTCAAAATGATCATGAATACAACTTAAGTGATGTCCAGGCAGGAATTAAGCACTGAATGAGATTATCATGGCTCATTTACCAAACTCTATACATTTAGTTAAATACTTTCCAGTTCAACACTGCCAACCTGAAATACATTTCCATGGCCTAGATTACAATTCACATCTCTTCAAATCTATCAGATCCCCTCCTTTTATCTAGCCTAGAACTCTAGACGTACCATAGTCCGGCATGTCAGGCTACCTTTTACCACACTGCTTTTTAAAATCAAACAGCAAGTTTCCATGAACTGAAATATCTTTCCGAGAAAGTGTATTTGCTCTCAGCTGGCACTAAAGTCACAAACAAGAATGAGAGTTATCGTTTAATGGAACTCAATGGTTTCTCATTAAGTTTCTCCGTGTTTTTTTTTTTTTTTTCCTTTAAAGAATGGGTACAAATCACTGAGGCCAGAAGGCCAAATAAGCTTTGGTGAATAATAGGGTTTAAGCATGATTATAGTAGGCTGCTTTCTCTTTGTTGCCCATGGCATAAATGACTGGATTGAGAACCCAAACTCATGACACTTTCTAGGAAATGTGTGGGATTGGGGGTGGGTGAGTTTGTGCTACTAGTGCCCCATTTTTATTTTTTTATTTTTTTTGGCTTCTACAAAAAGAGAAGACATTGCTAATGGGTAAAGAGAGAAAAATAATACTAGAGAGAAAAAATACTAGGAATACTTGCATTGATTTCTGTGCAAAAGCACAATTTGCTCATTGTTTTCCATCTTTTAGTGGGCAGACTATAAAAGTTTTGAAGTTATAATGCCTTATACCACAAGGCCCTTGATTTTGTGTCACATGCAAGAAAATGAATCCCTCCCATGCCATGAAATTCATCAAATACTAGTTATAGGAGCAAAAAAAAAAAAAAAAAAGAATTAGGTAATAATGTCATTTTGTTGTTAACTTTGCCTGAACACTGGACATATGAGTACAGAAGCGTATTGATGCCACACTCAAAATATATATATATTTTTGGCTCAGTGTCATATTATTAGGCTACATGAAAAATATTTTGGTATAACAATATCTTACCATGTTTTTAAATGAGTTATGTCATAACATGAAATTATCACATTATTTAATAATGAAATGAAATCTCTCTCTCTCCCTCTGTCTGTTTCTCTCGATGTATTTGTGACTGTTTTTGCATGCTCATGCCTGTGTGTGTGTGTGTGTGTGTGTGTGTGTGTGTGTGTGTGTGTGTGTGTGTGTGTGTGTGTGTGTGTGTGTGTGTGTGTGTGTTTGTGTGTCTGGATAGACTCACTCCTTTCCTGGAAGCAGGATTCTGAGAACTGCCCCCTCTCCTTTCTGCCCCACCTGATTACCTCTAAAAGGTCTTCAGCACTTACAGCCTCTAGAGCAAGGCACACACACACACACACACACACACACACACACACACACACACACACACACACACACACACACACACACACACACTCATGCACACAAAGACATGCTGAGGTACAAATTAACAAAGGAGACACAAGAAACCAGAAACAGTCTTTTTTGATACATGAGAGGGCCTTTTGTATGTGGTACAGTTTTTATTTTTTATCTTTTACATGAATAGATAATGCAAAAGGAAACACACACACACACACACACACACACACACACACACACACACACACACACACACACACACACATATATTAAAATAAATCAAGATTCAGTTCTCAATATTGCACAGGCCTGCCTATTGAATATCATGTCACTTCAAGAAAATGGTCACAATGCTTGACCTTCACCTCATCTGAAATGATGGCCATGCTTGCCATTGCTCTTAGCATGCTCCTGCTGTTTCTGTTACCCTTACACACACTTCCCTGTATCGCCTCCCATTATGCTATTTCTTTCTAGTCTTGTTGAGATCAAACCTTAACTCTCTGATTATACATAGGTGTATCTCATAATTCAAAAACGGTATGAGGAATTTTGAGTTGTAGTGTTCAAGTCGTGATGTAGAGTGTTTTTCAAAGTCGAGGAAGCATGCTTGGAAGGCTACTTCTTAAGCATTCCACGTCATTGTCTGTTGCCAAGTACAGTTCCAATGCAAGGATCCTTCTTATTTCTAGCTAGGTCAGAGGCCTTTATTCATAGATTTTTCAAGGATACACTGATGGAACCTCGTTTTTGAAGTGTACGACTTCCAAGGCGAGCGTGCTAGTGGCTTTTAGGCTGTGATGCCTGGAAGGTGCCGTTGGGGGCAAAAAACACCATTGAGCGAATAGCTCATGGATTTGCCAAAAGACTGATTGAATTGATAAATATGTTTGAACTACATTATGTCCAGTTGATATTTTTGATCAGGGTGTGATATTTTGGTAAATGTGATCTCATCCTTGCCTCTGTTGTGAGATCACAAGTAAGACACAGTAAAAAAAAGACTAGTTCTACCATTTATCTCAAAAGATAACCCACAGTGTCAAGGGGGTCTAAGCCAATCACACAAATTGTATACTGGATTCTATTACATATTTCCACCTATAATCTATAACCTATAATCTTTATTTATCTTCGTTTTAGCATATAAACTGCAGTGCCCTACATTTCAAAGTGGTAACCAAGGTAATAAGACCCAGTGAAAGCAAAGCCGTGGAGTGTTTGCAAGAGTTTTTTGTTCCAGATAATAATATAGGGATATATTCAGCCAAATAATTATCAAGTGATAATCAGTGACAAGAGAGAGGGTAACATAGACCATCCATTGATTACCAGCCAAATTCAATAATATTTCAGTGAATTATAATGGTAATTTTGCCATGCATAGATTTTTTCAAAATGTGTTTTTTAGGGTGTCTTTCATCCAATTGCTGGAAAATTTGGTGATATGTGATCACCATTTGATAGCCCTACACATTTCTGCTATTCCACTTTCCTCATACCATGGAACATTGACGCTATGGACTCAAAATGCATTTATGCAAATGTTTGTTGAATGGAAAATATAAATGATATTGTATTTCAGTGACAAAAATATTTTTTGTAGCCTTAGTACTTGGCTTCAAGGAAAGTTGGATACTTTCCCTGATTAATGCGCAAGTCACCAACATTAGAATGAAATAATAGAAGAGATTTTTGCCAGGTTCAGAAAGAGTTAAAGATTACTGAACTTAAAAATAGCCAGGCAATAAAGTCATCCAAGTTGCAGAAATAGGCAAAGACTACTAAGGAAAAAAAGTAAGGGTCTGTGAAATGTTCACCTGAAATCATATATATTTTGCTTTCCTTTTTCTTAATACAGAAGTTCTTACTGCAGAGTAGAGTGATTTGAATCACACAATGATATGACACAGGGCCATCTGTTTATACTGAGACTCTGCTCCATATCCCTTGTGAGGAGAGGACTTTGGGGGGGGGGGGGGGGGGTGGACTCACAGCTGGCGAGGGGGTTGGGGGGTATGTGGTGGCCAAGAAGGAGGTGAGCCTGTCTTACCCTTCTGTGTATTCTTTTTCCTGGAAAGGGAGAGAAACGCTTCTGGGAGACATGATGCTTTTTTTCTCTGTATTTTATTTTTCCCTCTTTCTCTCTTCTCATTGTGTGGACCACCCAATAAACTCCATGACCTTAACCATGATCACGTGGTCATGTAGCCTACTACAGTCAGATTGCCAGGAAGTGGACAAAAGGCTCCCCCCAAAGACAGGCCAGAGAATCTATCTGCATGCTTCATCAATGGGTCTGGAGTAAAAAAAGGGGGTGTTGCACCATAGAAACCCCCACAAGAAAGTAGATTAAAAACAGTGTTTCTGAACAGAAGGCATAGTGTGTCAGATTGAATTCTTCACAAGGTTCATACATTCTTTATTGCTGCAACAAAGCCTAAATACAAGTTTTATGCTCACAAGATGTAATAAAGAAATGTTGAATTCAGAATCTTATTATTATTACCAGTACCTCCACCAAGGATGTTATGTTTTCGCAGGAATTTATTTGTCCGTCTGTTTGTCTGTATGTCTGTATGTCTGTCTGCTTCTTAGCAACTTTACAGCACAAGTTACTGTCGGATTTACATCAGACTTTTACCAGAGTTTCCTTTTTGCCCAAGGAAGAACCCATTTAATTTTGGTGGTGATCCGGATCAGGATCTGGACTCAGGATTT
Source organism: Sardinella longiceps (assembly GCA_027497455.2). Lineage (NCBI taxonomy): Eukaryota > Metazoa > Chordata > Actinopteri > Clupeiformes > Clupeidae > Sardinella > Sardinella longiceps. Next base: position 20,938,526 of record JAODXP020000018.1, on the reverse strand, counting down.
TTTTTTAGAGGATTCCTCACTGTCCATCTGTAAACAGCAGAACTCTACGGTGTGTCAGTGGCCATATTGCCTTGGCAGAGGTCTGCAGCACTCTTCGATTGCATTTCTAGTTTTGTAAGAAACTTTTTTTTATCACTCGATAGAGTGAAACTGAACTGCATCATTTTGGAAGAGATTATCTTCACTGTATAAATGGAGCAGTTACAGCTCATATTTCACAGTCATGAAATCTTGCATTGCTGAGGCATGAAACAATAATTTCACTTTAGTATAAAATTTTATTGCCAAATGCCAGTGCTTATGGACCTTCTTTTTGAAATGTAACATAATTATTCCTTCCATACTCCATGTTACATCTGGCTAATTCAGTCAAGCATGAACAAAGGCGTGACTACGATATCTCCCATCCATTTAAGTCACATATGTTCTGAAGCAAAAGTGCACATTAAGGTGCATTATAGCAATTTTCTTTTGTTCCTGCACTTGAGACAATGCAGTGAGTACAGTTCTGTGACTCAGTGATGTGCATTTGGTAAGTTAAGTAAGTAAGTTCGCCAAACATGAACTTTGAATGGTGGTGAAATTAATTCCAAAGTGATCTCATGAACTCTGGATGAAAGGAAGAGCTCTATGCAATGCTACCCAGCTAAGATAAACATGTGGTGGTAATAAAGTAATCTAGTTTTTACAAACTCTTCCTGTAAGGCCTAATTTGGCATGCCCTTTATGATCACGTGACACTGCTCACTGATATGATCACAATGCCATACGAGTAAAACAATAAGTTACTTAATCTTACAATCAGGGCCTTTCAGACCCAGGAGAAGCCTTGCTGAGAAGAATTGAATCAGTAGGCTACGTAGTACAGAAGAAGAGAGGTAAGTGGGAGCATGATCATAGGACATGTCTGAGGGCAAGATTTATTTGGTTAGAATGGAACTGATTGTATAGGCCTATGGAATGGATGTTGAGTGCATGCTTTATTTTGGAATCTTTTGGAGCTGGTGGAGTAGCCTTTCTTATTTGAAATGCCAGGAATTCATTGTGAAATATACCATAACTGTTTACCACAGGAATTTGGTGTGGTATGGGTATGGAGTGACCATACTGTATACAGAAGGTGGAAATGTCCATCTTGACAAGAACTGAAATGTATGGGATGAAACCAGACATGGAGAGTGCACTCAGCTCAGGGACTGAATTATATAATTGAGATTTTTAAGGAATGAAGACCATGTTGGCTTAGGGATATTTTGTCTGCATTGAGACAAATATACTGTATGAACTAATAACTATGAAAAAAGGAATAATGATGAATTATGATATATTGAATGAATGATATATTAAACTTACACATCTCAATGGTAGGAATAAAATTGAGAAGGGTTTGCTTCATCTTTGGGCAAAACAATTTACCTTTGGCGACACCTGGCGAAAAATAAGATTCACAACATGCGACATAGGCAATGGAACTGACAGGTCATTCTTATTGGACAGAAGATTATGTCAACGCCTACTTCTCTTATTTCATCCTCATGTTTTTCTTCCTGGTTTCAAGACAAGCAACCCTGTGAGTGCGTGCCAGGTGAGTGAGTGCCCGTATGATTCCTGCCTCCTTAGCATTTTCTTTTCTGGGTTGTGTTGTTATGTTATGTTGTTTACAACTAATAAGGCACAATGGAATTCCCTTTGTCAGTGACTGCGTTTTGGTATCAACACTAGGCTAAGGCTAGGGCTGCATAGCGTAAGACTCAATATCAGCTGACGTTGGGTAATGTCATTGATCTGTGCTAACTCAAGTTTCATTGATCTCTTGCCGTAGTTAACCTATCATGAAAGATAATAGTAGCTGAAGAGATATCACTCTGCTGAAATTAGCAAAGCATCATTGGCCTAGAATGTGCAACAGAGCGTTACTGTAACAGGCCGTTAATATTGCTGTGTGAAAATTGTGAAATCTGCTCATGGAGCTGTTCAGAGGGTCTGCACAGTATTCTTTCGGTTTACGAGGCGAGACATCATCTTTGAACAATACTGTAAACAAACTTACAAACAGACAAACGGAATCGATATCAGCTTAGTCGCGGAGCCTACAGGTCAAACCTACTACAGGGGGCATTCCAAGTAGGCCACGTGGTTAAGTGACAGCCTTGGGGAACTTAACTGGCCTTGTTCAGAAAGTGGAATTAAGCTATAGGAAGTAGGGCAATTTAGACCTAGGCTACTGGCACTGAAATAGTCTCAGAGATTCTGTTAAGCTTCACTTTCTTACACACTAATGCCTCACTTATAAAAGATGTTCAAAAAAATGACTAGGCCTATATCATAACCTGGGCTATGATAATATCAATATTATTCCAGCAGCACTCTCTTTTTCTTCCTTCAAAACATGATAGTCCACAAAATTATTAAATCAGCTTTAATTCCACACACAATTGTTTTCAGTCATGCTAATAACACAGTCACTCCACCATGACAATGAATTCCAGTAGTCGTCCACTACATGTCTGTCCTCCAACTTCAGCCCACCCCCTCCTTCTCTTAAAACAGATTTCACACTGATTAGTGAGAGGGGAGAGACCATGTGGAAGTCACATGAATCCCGACGATGAGGCGTAAACAACTGGGAGGAAACCCGAGGAGTGCCATGGTACTGCCTTGCAAACGGTCCGCCACTGACTGGGACAAGGCTTGCTGCTGCTAAAACCTGGGGTACACCCCCCTTCCCTCCTCCTCCTCTTCCTCCCCCCTTTATCCTTCCCCCCTTTACAGAGCACGCCATGAACTCTACCACCCAGCCTCCCTCCATTGTGGATAAAGATGTGGCGGTGGGCTATGTGCTGGTTCCCTTCTTCCTCGTCACCATCATCGGAATTGTGACCGCAGTGGTAAGGTGGCTTAGCTGACTGAGCATTCGCTGACACGCAACATTGCATGGAGAGATAGCTTGCTGTATGTTTGCATCAGGAATCGTAACACTGGTCAATAGACAAGGCATTGAGCTCCAGGATTTTACTATAAGGAGGTGTGTGTGTGTGTGTGTGTGTGTGTGTGTGTGTGTGTGTGTGTGTGTGTGTGTGTGTGTGTGTGAGGCATTGCTTTTGCAGTCAGGGAACGAAGAATGCAGAATCACATGATGGAAATGTCTCAAATGAGTTAGCCTGTAATGAGGGACACACAAGAGTTCTTTTTTTTTTTTGTAGATAGCTGCAGGAAGTCTGGCCTGAAGACTAAATTCAATTTATGCTCATGTAGTAATGTGCTAAAAATCATCTCCAGATGAAGACCAGATTGGCATTGTAAACTAGCTAGAAATATTTTGTCCTGAAGGCTTTTGCCAAACCAGTCCAGCATTCTAACTGTTGGTGGGAGTTGTGTTGTAGGCAAGTAATCTGTTTAAATATCTTTACCATCCCAGTTCACTATTGTGGTTGATATTGTGAGGCATTGAACTGTTGACATGACACTGTTACTGTTATTGTTCAGTCAAAATGAGTCTAATACAGAATCATTTATTAACTATTAACACAATCACAGTCACCATCTTTGGCTATAGCCTATTGTACTTACTCTAACAATGTCAAATAGAGAAGGTTGCATAGCTGGTTTTCTGAAAGGCAGTTAGAGGAATCGGAGAATGTCAACAATTTTTGCCACAACAAGTCAACCAAACCACCAGCTACCATTTTGCTATACGATCAATGTTGTACCAACTTTTCTCTTAATTTTTCCCATGCATGGCACTCCGTGAACATAAACAGGGCTGTGGTTTGATTTGGGCCAGCAGAATATCTCTTGAAGAGAAGTGTCACTGTATCATTGTTTGCTATTTGTTTACAGTAGCATTGATAGCACTGATAGAACAACAAAAAATGAAGTGACCTCTGCTTTTATTGCAGGTTCTCTACATAAGGAGGAAGCGAAGGTGAATTTCCTCTTTTCTATGCCTGACACGCTTATTCCACCATCAGAATAGATCAGTTTTGGTATTGTATTGAACTGGTAGATTGGTTGTCCTATATACACAGTACTGTGGTTGTCTCTGCTGCAGGCTCGACAGACTGCGACACCAGCTGCTTCCAGTTTACACGTATGACCCCTCAGAGGAAGTAAACGAAGCTGAACAGGAAATGCTCTGGAGGGAGGAGGACACCAAGGTAGGCTAATGTAATTGTCATGAAGATACAACATAATTTCCATTTTATTGATTGATAGTTTGCAATATGGACACATAGATACACATATTCATGCACACAGCTAAAGCACAGGTAACTGTTCGCCACCATCATCATCATCTAGGGATGAGAACCTAGAGAGCGTGGCATGGCGGGCCAAAACAAAAATGTCTACAGTTTGCTCTTCTGCAATTTTTGTTGATTTCACCTATTTAAAGCACATGTATTGACACAGATGTATGACATAATACTGGGCATGAATAACGATTTCTCATTTAGTCAAATACAGTGTCGCTCTGCTGGCTCTATCTGCTGTATGTTCACAGTTAAGACAAGGTTTTGGGTTAATAACTCTAAATTTACTTCTGTAATTTTGTCAGTGAAAAGAGCTCAGGAGCTATATATACATCACTTTAGACCAAAATTTCAGTTATGCCCAAAATGTCACTTATGCCCTCTAGGTTCTTAGCCCTTGATCATAGATACAGTAACTGGGGGAAGGTACATCATATGACTGTACCACTGTAAAGGTCTCTACCATTTCCTGAAAGATAAAATGTCCAAGTACTTGTAAGACTTGATTGTTTAGGTAAATTTAATTTATAAAGCACATTTACAACAGTTTGCACTGACCAAAGTGCTGTACATAGTAGCTAAAAGTTCAGAGGTAGAAATGCAAGACATACATGAGGACAGTAGAGAAGCATGCAAACATGATCAACATAGATAAAGAAAGCAAAGCAAAGGCATGCAGAGCATATAAAAAGACACACATGAGGTCAGATGGGGAAAGATATGCAAAGTTTCAGGGGGTAGCAGACATAAAAAAGCAAGCAGATAACAGAGAGGCCAGCTCAGAAAAGAAAAGAAAAGAAAAGAGAGAGAGAAAAAAAGGGGACAGGTAGCTAAGCACCTGAAAAGGCCAGAGAGTAAAGGTGGGTTTTTAACTTGGATTTGAAGGAGTGAATGGAAGGGGCGAGTCTAATGTCGGGGGGTAGGCAGTTCCACAAGCGTGGGGCCACAACCGCGAAGGCTTGATCACCTTTTTGTTTCAGGCGGGTCCGGCCTACGTGCAAAAGTCCTTGGTCGGCAGAGTCACATAAACAGGATAATGCTGTTTGTATTTCCATGAATGAATGAGATGGTACAAAAGATGCAAAGAACGGCTTGCTTTTTGCAACTTGGTGTCCACAGGTAGGAGTGGAGTAATTTGTATGCATAATTAAAGCAAAAACTGGGGGATGGAGCAGGGTGGGTTTACTGTACTCAAGCTTTACTGTTCTCGCATTAGATTAAACATGACTGATACATGTGTACATGCTTTGTTTTTACTAATCCTAAGTACTTTTGGGGCACATAGTTCAGGTAGGTTTAGGTATTTCTGTACACTTGTACAGTGTAGGATAATGGTGAATGCTCTCATTCAGTGAAACACAATTCACAGACAAATCTGTTTATTGGTATTGTGTTTTCCATGCTTGATTTATATTTGAATTGAATTGAACTGAATTGAATTAATAATGTATTTTGGTTACCAAAACAACAATAATGAAGCAGTCTTTGGATGATGATTCCTCTGCCTGTTCCACAGCACATTCTACTGGTTATTGAAGGAACATTAACAAACATACTGTAGTCTTCAAAGCTATACACCGCTTCATAAAAGAAAGCTTTTGTCTTTTAATCCATGGTAGCATGTGGAAGCATAGCACTCCATGCAGTCTTTATGTGGAATACACAGGTTCATAGTTCATACATGAAAGAACAGGCTGTGTCTGTCTGGAGAAGTTATTTAAGGTGAATGTGGAACTTTGTATTATTATTAAGTGTTGTTATGCACAAAGCAGCACAATGGGTATATTCGAATTCTTCTCAGACCTACTTAAAGTTGCCAAGCAACAAGATAATTTAGGTGTTTCTCGATGATGGAACGAATCCATGATTATTGCCCTTTTACTTTTCGGGAAACTGAAAGCCTCAAGGCTTTCCCTTCACTACATAGTGATGGCTGTGTAAGGATGTTGCCAAAGAATTCTGAGGCGGGTGAAGCGTAATTTTGTCTGTGCAAGCTGTGCATTTTGCATGTAATCACTCTTTTGAAATGGAGTCTTGCACAGCAAGCTTGACCTTTGCAGCTTGGAGCATCTGAGTGTGTGAAGCAATTATTTGTGCATACAAGTGGCACTGTTGTGTTTTCATGGCATTTTAGTTCTGTGCAGAATTGCTTCATTGTATATGTCACAAAAGTGATTTGTTCTGTATCTAACACACTACCTGTTCATTTTTCATGTGTATCTCTGAAATGTTAGTGGAGGTTGAAAAAGTTAGATTAAGTGACCCTTTGTTATTGAGCAGGTTGACCTATTATACAGAGCTGTATACAGGCCACCATTAGCCTAATGTTTTTCAGGAATTCACCATGAAAAAACATTTTTTTTTAACCCAAAAACAATAACCTTCCATGAAGATGGCAAGCTAGTACTGTAAAAAAAATGTAGGACTGTTATTTCCCATCAAGATCCAGGAAAGGTGGAAAAATGTCACAAGAAGAGATGGGAGATTTTATAATGTCTTTGAGAAAGACCGGTGATGCAAAAAGAATCAAAATGCAGTTGCACTAGGTTATGCAATTTTGTGGTAGAGGATGCTGATGTGTTATTGCTGCAGTACTTCTCCCTTCAGTTAGGATGGTTCGTTTTACCCCATGTAGTAGTGGTTAGAGGGTTCCTAGATAAACCAAAGCATTCCAAACTTCGTCTTGCTCTCAGTGCAACCTTGAGGTAAAAGTTGGTAAAATTTGAATGCCTGCTTGATCAAAGAACAAAACTAAACCACTCCTCCCCTTCTGAGTGGCATTGAAGAGCTGTATGGCCCTAGGTCCAAAGGACCTGCACAACCTGTCTGTTTTACAAGAGGAGTCTACTACTAAACATGCTCCTCTGTTTGGAGAAGGTGGTATCATTGCCCGTGATAGAGAGCATCCTACTCAAAGTCCCTCAATCTGCAACTGATGATGGTGACTCCAGCTCCATGCCCAACACAGAACCAGCTTTCCTGACCAGTCTATCCAGTCATCCAGAATCTCTCCTCTTGATGTTTTCTCCCTAACATACCACAGCATAAAAAAACACTAGTAGAACATAAGCAGGAGATACTTCCAAGTCATTTTACTCAGTCTCTTACCTTTATTAATTTTTTTCTCTGTCTACATCCAAAGCCTCTCTAACTCTCCTCTTCCTCCTCCACTCCTGTGTGCTCAGGTGGTGCAGAGCTGGATGAGAAACTACCAACAAGAGCGCCCTCTGTTGATGAAGGATGCTCAAGGATGACGCAGGGGAGGTGTCCAGCATCCATTGAAAGCATGTCAGCTGCACATTGTGGGCAACATGTGCTCTGGCAACCACAATCAGGGAGAATCCCAGGTATCCTCTGTGGGGCCGTGATGTTGTTGCACTCCTGGCACCTTGCCTGACCTCCACCCTGTGTGTGTCTTTCTTTATCTTATGACACCACCTTTCTTTTCTCTTCTCCATTCACCTCCATCTCATCACCATACACAAATAACCACTGCTGTTACACATCAATGTATATATTACAAGTTTCTGTTAGTAGCACATTTACCCTGTTGGTTGTATTTAGTGTATTTTACATGCATTATGTTTGTTTGTTTGTTTGTTTGTTTGTTTGTTATGTATTTATTTATGGAATGTTTTTATCCTTTGTTAATGTGTTGTCCTACTGTCTCCTACTGAAACCTGAGGAATGCCGTTCAAGCGTAGGTGTGGTTAGGTAGTTTACACTGATGAAATGGATTTAATGATTGTTTGAAGATGCACCTTAAAAAATACCCTTTCTCAGGCACAGTGTGTGCAACAGGAGCTATCAACAAATGCTAGGTTAAGTGAAAGAGTCTTCTGAATGCAGTTAAATAGTATATATTCCCACATTAGTATTGTTGTGTTGAAGCTTAAACATTTTTTTTCCTGGTACGATAATGTGGAAATCTGGTAGCCTTGGAGAAGACTTGTAGGGGGACAGACACTGGGTTTGATTTAGTCCTACTGTGGTGTATAGGGGCCAGATCAGACCCATCTGGTCTGGTTGTGGTCAAGGAAGATGCTACCAAAGGGTACTATGATTCTGAAAGACTTTTTATTTTTTGTTTTTGGCCCTACTATTGCTTCTGGGTCTGGATTGACCATACCCATGCTTGAGTGGCGTGCAGTGACTAGTTGTGGAAGAATGTCCTCCTGAGGGCCACCTCATTTAGAGCCTCATAAGGATGGATGCAGCATCCGCTCTGTGGCATACCAGTGGGATGAGTGGGCCCAGCAGTCAGGAAACGTCCTACTGCAAAGAATGAGGAACATAACAACAACACATCATAATTAAGTGACTCACCTTGTTCTAAAGCAATCTCCAGACTTTTCTCCCCAAAATGAACATGATTGCTATGCTTATTGATGAAAGAAAAAAATTTAGTTAGAACATGTCTTTTACCATCATGGTCGGATAATAAAGACCCCTCCCCTCCAAAAAACAAAAAGTTACTGATGTTACATCCAGGTGCAGGTACCTGCTTAAAATGCACCATGGAAATTGCTTGAAGAAATGCTTAAAACTATTTATTACTGCTGAACTTCTCTCAAACTGGATTCTTCTGCTGGGTGAACATGAAAGCTCATCTCAGCTTTGCACTGCAGTCCATAACAAACAGACCGAGGGCCTGGATGCACAGGAACCACGCGAAAGACATTCAATCTTGGATTCTGATTGGTTTTGCTTTAAATATAATAGGTTGAATCTATAAAAGAGAATCTAAAGACTACTAAACAGCTTACAGTCCTTTGACAATGACTTTTAGGTCTGTCATCTTTCATTAAAGTAGACCATATTGCATAGAATACATTTGGCAGCCAAAGGTTGGTCTCACAGGATGACATGCCCATGTTTGGTAAATATAAGTTCAATACTGGGTAATGGTGGAAAGATTTGCTTTTCAAGAAGAATTTTGCCTGTTATTTGGAGGTTGTGAGATTACAACAGCATGTTTGTCCTGCCCATGCTATTCATCTCTTTTGCATCAAGTGGTTCAGTGAATCTAGGCCCTCTACAGTATATGACACTTGAATTTTTATATGAGTGGTATATAAATGTAAAAAAAAATAAATGAATAAAATGTTTTTTAAAGTCTCTTTTTTTAGTTCTAGTTTGTTGAAGTATCTTTTTCATCTGAACATCCATATGTTTATGTACTTAAAGGAATATGGTGTATTGGAAAAAAAAAATCAAGTGTAAACACTTAAGTCATAAGCAACACAAAAAATACAACAAAGGGTCAGTGAAAGGAATTAAAAACTTTTAATTTTATTACCATTTTGGAATACAAACTTGCAGGCCACAATAAAAAATACAGTTTATACAATGAAAAGACTGATCCCAAACAGTTTTTTGTGCATGTGTACTGTATGCATGGATGAAGATCGGTGCACAAGGACAGCTTTAAATGGCAAGTCAATGGCCACAGTACAGTTTGAACTTAAAAGATGGCAGATGCCAACCAGACTGGGACAATTTTCCAAAATCCATGGCCTGTTGTCACTACACTGTAAAACCATTAATTCATGATAATCCAAACCAAAAATTGTGTTTCAGTGCACCACAGTATCTAATTATAAAACTAAACACAAAACTGCTAAACTACCACAATCGGTGAACATATTTAGCGAAAACAAACAAATAGAATTTCTCTCACAGACATGATGCAGTCATTTACGGTGTTTGTATAATTCCCACAGACAAATCATGAAAAGCTGATAGAATGTGCTTGTGCACACATTGTTTCTTTTTTTCCTTTTTTTTAAAAAAAAAAAAAAGCTTAGCATCTTAAGTCCAAAATTGTTAGACAAAAAATACTGAACTAAAAACTAAAAACACCATAATACAGACATTGTACTTGAAACATCGCACACTCCTCACCAAGGCTGTTCTGAGACCAGCTGAAACTAACATGGTATAAGTAAGTAAGCTGTTGTCAAGTGAGGTATGAGTTTGCAGACCAGTGCCAGCGAGCACAGGGTCCGATTGCAGTTTTTCTGGGTTTTTATGTCCGAGTTTGTAGCAGCATAAGTTCTGTGGAGAGATCACTGGACTGTGATCACTTTTCCCTGACACGGAGAAGAAAAACCTTTCCAGGAGCACTACAAAAAAATATACCAAGCCTTATTTCCAAAAAAAAAAAAACACAAACAAAAGAGAGAGAGAAAAACAGAACAGGCAGGACATTTCACAAATGTGAGATACAGCCAAAGAAATGCTGCCTTATTGTGGAAAAACCAGAAGATCCACTTGTACACCATGGCCAACACTACAGAGGCTGTCTACAGCGGGTGAGGATATGCAAGATATGGAATGGTCCACCTTTTCACGCCTAGTTGAAAAACCATGAAACTAATAGCTATTCTAGAACAGTCAAGTTAAAAGAAGAGATAAAACAGCTTGCCTACGGTATATGACGACCGGACTCCTGTGCCAACAGATTGTGAATGGACATTTACCACGTCAGCCCTTATGCCAAGACTGAGGATGCAGAATAATCGAGGCCATCTCAGACCCGATGACTAACTATGGTCTTGCTGAGCACTATTATGTCTGTATGCTTGTGTGTTTTAATAATGTGAGAGACGTACCATAGCTTAGGGTTTTGTTAAAGTATTGGAAACATCACGCTATACAGAGTAAAGGGCGACAATGCAACTCACAGAAGCAATACAGCTCAGAAATACTACGGCCTAGAAAAAGTTGAGGGGCTGCTATGAATAGACCCCCCCCCCCCCTCCCCAGTCGCCAACACATGTCCACAACATCGCACATGGAGTCTCAGTATTCTGTACAAGCGTTCTCAAGGGCAGGCAAGACAGGGTCTACCTCTAGGCCTTTTTTAGAAAATGATTATGTTTAATTGGATGGAAAAAGGACAGAATTCACAAGGAAAACTGAAGAAAAATGGTCAGGGTTTATAAAGGTTTGCACTGAGAATGAGGCAAAAAAAAAACAAACACTACAATATGCGCAAAAACTTTGCTCTTCCATCAAGAAGGTAAAGTGATTGGTGGATATTACTCTGATAACTACACAACAAGCATATGAACACACGCACACGCACACACATACACTCCAAATGAAAAACAAAAAGTAGGTAAAGTCACCTTTGTCCAGTATAAAATGACATTAATAGTTCACACACCCAACCAAACCAGCTCAGACTGATGCTTGTGTAAAAGAATTAGAGAGAGAGCGAGAAAAAAAAAAAAAACGAGCAGAAAGCAAAAAGCAAGTTCTGCAATCTGTCACTTCTAAAACTGTCAAAAGCAGGGTCTCTCATAACACTAATCATTTTCAGCCAGAAAGACTCAACAGAACACGGCGGCCTTCACCTGGTGCAGACATGACCGTTTGTTATAAGAGACTAACCCAGAATGAACAGGACTCCAATGTACATATACACACACTCAGTCATACATACATACATACATACATACACACATACATACATACATACATACAAGCCTTGATATATGTATGGATATACACAGTTGTGTCTTCCAGTGGTGTTGCAGAGGAAAAGTCGTATGCATGAGTTCTGTGCGAATCCCCCCTCCCTGTTGGAGCGCGCGAGTGTGAGAGTAGACAGAGGTTAACGGCAGGGGCACGGTTAAGGTGGCTCTGGGGTAAAAGAGTTTCAGTCCAGATCTGGCTGGCAGGAAAGGAAGCCGTCATATTGAATTATGAGGTAGCGCGAGTTGTACGGTTACTGTTCTTCCTCCTCTTCCTCTTCCTCCTCAGAGGATTCCTTAGAGGGCTCTTCCTCCTTCTCCTAGACAAAAAAAGAAGGGGAGAGAGAGGGGGGGAAAAAAGAAGAGAGAAATAGCCAAGAGTCATTACTTTCATTCATCGGAAGCCAAACATTTGACTAACATGCTTGCGTGTTCCCCCTCACGCAGAGTACTCTGCAGCTAACAGCTACGATCATTTTCCTGCACCACAATATAAAAACAAAACAAAGGGGGAAAAAAAAACACTAAATAAATGTTTCCTGTGATCTGCGGGTTTAATAGATCACACATGAGTCAAGTAGTGAGTCAGACTGAGCTGTCGCATACACCTCCCACCACCAACCCACTCGCCGCCCGCCTGCCCGCCCGCCCACCTATCCTCCCACCCACTCTTCCTCCCCTCACACCCACCCACCCACAAGCCATCCGCCCATCCGCCTGCCTCACGTTTGCCTCCTCCCCCGGTGGATCTGCTGCCTTTCATTCATAAAAACCCGTGCCCAGCTTCGTGGGTAACAAGGGGTCATTCCACTCAGTGACTAAAGCAGCCTTGGCACAGCCCCCAGACAGCTGGAAGTGAGCTGCTGCTGCTGCTGCCGCCGCTGCTCTCGCCTTGTTCAAAAAGGAGTGGAAACGTGCGGGAGAATCGCACATACAGTCCCCAACTCGCTCCCCCCCTTCTACAAATACACAGAGGAAAATCATGCACCATAAGACTTTGCATTAAATGGAGCAGCAGACAAATATTAAGTTAGTCCACAGGGGGGTGCGGATGACCAACTACTGACCATACTTGAACATTATCTAGTTCAGAAAATTAAAAAAAAACAAAACAAATTTCCAATACATCAGCCAAATACATACATGTGTACATAATCGAATTTCTTTGACATTTTATTGGAATATTCATTCATTCCGCTCTTGCAAAGATAAAGCTCTGCTCTGGATTGGGTGACCTGGAAGTTGGAAGGAGAAACAGGAAATGGAGAGCTGCTGCTCTGGAGTGACTCAGTCTGGCAGAGCACTCGGTGGCCATGAGTCAAGGCCCAGGGATTTCAATGGGCACTTTCTGAATGACTTTGAACATGTGGGGGAGTTTTAGGAGATGGTGTGTGTGTGTGTGTGTGTGTGTGTGAGGGGGGGGGTATACACTTTCATGGGACAGGAATGTGTTGTAGAGAGAAGCCTGTGATGACTAAAGTGTGAGTCTTCAAGGAATTAGACGGTGGTGGAGAGGGGAAAAAAAAAGAAAAAGAAGAAAAAAAAAAAAGTTTAGTGTTGTAGGCTTCCCAAAGTGACTTCACAGGCAACAACGCACACAGAGAAGAGATTAATCGTCAAGGACTCATAACAAACACGATCCATCTGTCAACATAATCACTCAAATGATTAATTGGCTAAAACGGCTAAATCTCCTTGGCACATTCAAAAATGCACACTGACACTGCCTTTTAGTATTTAAATATTTGACAGCACACCACTGTGCATGCACCTTTGTCAACTATGCCATAATGCCATATACAACTCACATGGCCCTCACAAAAAATTACTACTACTACTACTACTACTACTACTAATAATAATAATAATAATAATAATAATAATAATAATAAATATGAATTCATTTTTTAAAAATGTAATTTTTGCTCCAGCTAATCAGAAGTTTATTAAGGTGAGTAACGCACATGACCCCTCACTATAAGCAGAGAGGATTCAAGCGGACCTGCTATAAGTGTACAAAGGACGGGCTCGGGTGACAAAAGGACTTCATGAAATCCCTATCCTGATAAGCAGCCAAATGCAAATGTTTTCAGCCGTTGCTATGGGAGACAGCCTACACACAAACACACCTTCGGGCACTAAACAGCGAGGCAGTGCATGGAGCCTGAGTAACGGTGGTCTGGTAACATGGATGGGCATGCAGTTGTAATACGATCATTGTAGCTTTTTTTTTTTTTTTTTTGCTGGAACAGAAGGAATGGAGGAGGAAATAAAGTCCTTACCGCCTTCTTGGGTCTTCCTCTGCGTTTCGTCCCTGCAGATGCTGGTGCCGTAGCTTTCTGGAGGAGCAAATAGAGTGAGTGAGAGAGAGAATTAGCACTAGCACAGAGAGACGCAGTTTTTCACAGCAGACACTAGAGGGAGCTGGTATTTATATTTGCAGGCAGATGGCCTGAGGGCATTGAGTTCATCGGCTTTTATCTTGGAAAGGACAGGAACTGTTCGCGGGGCACTCCAGTTCGCCGGCCACCTGGTCTGGGGTTCAGAGACAGCTGGTGGGACTGGGCGTGCTCGACCACCGGCATCAGCCAACAGACCCTCACACACACACACACACACACATACACACACACACACACACACACACAAACACACAGCGCTACTACAACATAGTATAGAGGACATATCGCTATAAAAGTGTGGGTGTGAGTGGGTTAGTGGAATGGGGAGGGAGGGGGGGGGTCAGCTGTTGTCATGACAACAGCAGATGGAAAAGAATGAGTGGTGGGGAGAGGGAGGGCCAGAGTGCGTGTAGAGAGGTGGGGGCTGTCAACTTGGAAACAGTCTTACTGGCTGTGCACCTGCAGCACAAAATACACACACACACACACACACACACACACACAAACACGTACACATGAATGCACACACAGACTCTGTAGGCAGGAAACTCAAGGGCAGGAAGATAGGGAGAATACACCAGCATTTGAGTGTTTCAGTTTCATCTGAAAAGCTGTTGGTGAGGCAATTTTTGACAAAAGGAAACTCTTCAGTGTATAATTTTTGAGACAGCTATAAGGAAATAAGACTACATGACAGTTAACCCACAATTTACTGCAGGATATCCTTTAAAAAAAAAAAAAAAACCTTTGCTACACTCTGGGAACATTTTCAAAACACTCATTTTAGAGCTCAAATTCAGAGAAATATTAGTAGAGTAAAAAATAAAAATGGCACATAAATTGTCTGCATTATAGCATGCATCACCAGCAGCCATCAGCTCCAGTTAGCTCTGCTAATGTGATCTGTATTTAACCGGTTTCTGCAGGATCAAAATACCTGGGCTTAATTGGATGTCTGAAAGGTGCCTGCTAAGCCTGTATTACAGAAACCAACTCGACCCAGCCCTGTGTGCACATGACGTCCTTAGACAGACTGGCGGCTTGGACTTACTTTGCCCTTGGCGGCCGAGGTGGTCTTGTTCTTGCTGCCCTTTGGTCTTCCTCTGGGCCGCTTTGGAGTTGGAGACCCACTAGGTTCCTGGAGGGGGGGAGGGGGAGAGAGAGAGAGAGAGAGAGAGAGAGAGAGAGATGAGGAGGATGGTTGGCAATGATGAGAAACCTCAAGTCGCAACCCTAACCCACATTGCGTTACTAACCGCAAAATGGGACAAATGCAATACGTCATGCACAAAGAGGTGTTGATTTCTGCAACACACACGTGGGGCATGTGTGTGTGTGTGTGTGCTTTAATCCCACGGTGTAATGTGGTCTGAATATTTCAGCGAGACCAATGGTGTCTTCTTCCCCCATCTCCATGACCTGTGGCATCAGAAAGGCTCAACTCTGGCCACCCGCCGTCTCCCATGCGATGGAAAATGCAGAGGCAACCACAACACAGCTTGAGCTAGGCCGCAGAGGAGGATCCCATTATTGCACACTATGCATGATGAGTAATAGGCCTGTGCAGATCGTACACTGGTGCTGATGGCAGTGGTTGCATTCTTAGTTGACGCGGCATTAAGATCCAGACTGAGGTGTGAATAATCTGGGCCTTGTCAAAACCGTCTCCAGGTTCGTGCCCTTCTACTGCAGTAATGCACTCATCAATGCAGTGCTGAACACTTCAGAAGGACATTTCATTTGACATGAAGTCCTCCGAACAAGTGTATAGCTTACCTATTTAGTACTCAAAGACAAATGTAATAACTTAACGCTACCCCTGACATGTCATGTAGGCTTTGTAAAATAAGAGGATCTGAGCCAGTATTCTTCAGTAAGGTCCAAGAGTCAACCGTGGGTCACAATATGCAGTTCCTTTGGCAGACAACTTTGTTGCAACACAAAGAAAGCACTGTTCAAGGTCAGTGAAACTGACACCCGTTGCTACTTTAAGACCAACAGGTGGTACGTAGTCATGGGTTGCCAAGTTCCATTAAGTGTATCAAGCACTTTGTAAGAGGGGCTGAGGCCAAGTTGAGACCAGAAATTGAGATGGGGCTGAGCAGAAGAGACTTAAAAAAAAAAAAAAAAAAATCACAAGCGCACGCACACACACACACACACACACACACACGATATTAACTGCATGTTAGCCAGCATGATGGCAGAGTAACAAACAGGCAGCATGTGGTGTGGACTTGTAGGGTTGGGGTTGGGGGGGGGGGGGTCGGTGGCAAAAGAAGGAAGTACTATAGTGGAAGTGCTGGCCACCCATGTTGATACAGTAGGCATGTAGGAGAGGGAGCACATGGTGGATCAGAGGGGACAGACTAGAGCATGCTGGGAAAGTGGATGCTTGTGAAGGTGCTGGGGCGGAGACTCCAGTTTGCCAAGTGAGTTTAGAAAAGCGTGGCATGTGCAAACATGACTTATAAGGGCTTTCTGTTGATGAATGGAGTGGAGGAGGGAGACGGAAAGAGAGAGTAAGAGAGGGAGAAAATGAAATGAGATTTGCATTTCCGTTTTTGAAAGCATGTACACAGAGCTTAGGGATCAACGGATAACTTTTGTTGTTAGTTTGTTTAAAGATACCGGATTATTAACTGATACCACTGGTGAGCCACATCCCCTGCCAGACCAGTTTTGAAAGAAGTCTGATTGCCTCTCAAATTTCACTTCATTAATTAAAAAAAAACATAAAGACAATGTGATGTCAAGAAGTTATTCACTACGTCCAAATATACACACAGAGAGAGGTATTTGTGAGTTAGTTTTGGTTAAAAAGGGGTTCAGGTGTACGCCACAATCAACCTGCCATGGGTTGATCATTAAAATTATAATAAGGAGAGGTGAATGGATGAAAGCATGCAAATGGAAAAGGAAATGAGAGGACAGGATGTCCAGCACACACACACACACACACACACACCCCTAAGGATAAAATGTAATTCTATTCAATATATATGCATAACACATTGATTTAATGTTCAGTATACCTACATGAGCAGAACCCAATGAACATTCCATACGGGCAGACACAATATACAGTCAGTCAGGTCTGTGCAGTGTGCCTTCCTCAGTCTGACATAAGTGAATATTTATGACGGAAATTTTGTGTAGGCCATTATCTGAGTAAATTCGAAATAGGCTCTCTCAATTCTGGCATAACAACTACATGACAAATATGCATATTATTACATTACGTGTTGAAAAGTGATGAGTTCGGTATTGGCAATGTCTTACAATTGTATGTAATAGACCTACTCATACTCACTCTCACCTGTGGATGTTTCCTCGGTCTCCCTCGCCCCCTCTTCTCGGCTCCATCCTTCTCCTTCTGTGACACGGTATCCTTGGCGGAATCACTCATGGTGTCGTATTATAAAACTACAAGAAAAAGAAAAACACTTTCTTCATACTCGCAATATAGGGCACAAATGACAACAAGCACAATCCTGCAAACAAAGTGCACTAACCAAAGCAAACAAACAAAAAATCCACTCTATTGACGGATCACATGGTACCCCTACTATCCCAAAAACAAATGCCTCAGACTAGTAAATAAGCTGGACGTAGTTCAATGTGCGCGGCTTGCAAAAATGAAATATAGGCTGTCGTAGCCTACGGTTTATTAATTCGAGCAGCCTACATAAGCTGGGCGGCTGCACTTAAATAGCCTTGACGTAAATAGCTGTCGCTGCTGAAGACAGGGTTCTAGTCGAGAGCTGATGTCAGGTGAGCCATGTAGCTAACGTTACCGGCTTTCTATGTTGACAATATTAAGGGCCACGGCACCGACAAATCGACACAGGAAACGCCAATCTCTTTAGTTTACTGCAAAAGCATTGCAATATTCCGTTATACACGCCCATGACCGCCGACAAAATACAAAAGTTAAATCTACCCTACCTTACCGCAGAACAAATATCTTCGCTGGTGAGCTAGCTACAGCAATGCTTGGAAGTCAGTTGCTACGGATGCCCCGCAGTTCCAGCGCGGACCGGAATACGCAATCGAAAACACAGTACAAGCACAATACGCACAAACACCAAGCGAAGATTCTTGCCCCTTTAAATTCGTGCCGGGGTTGCTCATACGCGCGCTGTTTCCGCTACTTTTAAGTAAGAACACGAAACAATCTGCTTAATAATGAGATGTTGCATTCCTCAACACGTCTGTGCAACAATGTTGCACAAAGTGGCAATTCATCGCAAAATGGAAACGAAGGTAGCCTAATCATTCTTTATAGAAACGCAAGGTCGCATTAGACAACGGTTGATGCATAAATAGGCCTATGTCGAATTCTCCAATATCCTATTGCAAATTCAGACATCATAATCCCTATCATTTCAAAATAAGATTATACTTTCTGATCAGATTCAAACGAAAAGGCGCCAGCGTCTTACCAGCGTTGGTCTTGACCTAATGCTCACGTCTTTGGAACTGAAAATATAAGAAGCCTACATAACCCAGCCCTTTAAATCCTTTTGCTTTGGGAGGGGAAATAACGAGGAGAGGATCACAGAAAGTAGGAAATAAATAAATTACCAAATAAATGCACCCGGTCCTGGAGTCAATCCAAATTGTGCTAAAAATAGGGTACTGTGTCCTCCGAATGAAAGAAAAAAGGCGGCTGCCTAAGGGAGTTTTAGGGCAATTTAAGGGGTCTTCCTCACGGGGAATAGAACAACGGTGGGCGGAGATATGATAAGTAGGCAGGTCTCTCTGATATACCCCGTGTTTTCATTTCCCCGCCAAATTCTCAGGCGCTCTAACGTGTAAATACATGGCCCATGGTAGGCTACAACAATGGACTACCGTGTTGACATAACTAAGTTCTGGGGTATCGGCCTACTTGGGAGCGTAGCTCACCTGTGCCATACACACAATTAGCCTCACATTTGCTCATAATACTACCATCAACAATAATATTATAGACCTTTTATTTACCTGACTATTATTGGAAAATTGTAGTCTTACAGCTAGCTTCACAAATTCTTAAAATCTGTCTTCCAGTGTTTCACATCATGGCACCAAGAAGGATAGAGCTATAAATGGTTTTAAATGAAGGCTACTCTAGGATTAACCATCTTTCTATTTTTCAGAGAAATAATAAAAAAAACAGCATACAGACTTCTTTAGAATGCAGATCAATACCCAGACAGAGAGCCTGTAAGTGGTGTCATTGTGAATTTACACCACAATTCAGCTCAGTGGGGAGGAGATTGGGGAGAAACTGGGGAATGTCACACCTCTGGTGCATTCTTTAGAGAGTGATGGTTATCAGATTCTCTCAATGTGCTGATGTAGATCTATGCATAACAATTCAATTGAAATACCCCCAACACAGCCTTGTAAAAGTGGCTACAGAAGAATTAAATTGCATTGCAACAAAAGTTTTGCAAACCTGTATCAAAGAAACTTGCATCAACTATATATAATCAAGCACAGATAAAGTCTATGTCAAACACTCAAAATATCAGTAACAAAGCAATAACATTTCCCACCTACTGCCACAATTCTTGAGTATGTTACCACTGTGGTCTTCCGAGAGTTTACCCTACCCTAAAACTTCCCTGTGCTTATATACTGTATGTGCAATAGCTCTACATTCCAGATGTCAGAGTCCTACTCTCTGAGTCACTCGCAAACACTGGCAAATCAGGGTTTGCTACGAGGGTTTGTAAAAAAGAAAAAAAAAGAAAGAAGACAAAGGGGGGAAAACAAGATCCTCCGGCTGACATAACTGGAGAGGAGTAAATGTAACTCTGATTACACTGATTCAGGAAAGATTTCTTTTGAGTCTTCACATTGAACGTACCTCCTTGCTTCTAATTAGAATATTATGCCACAATAGGCTATATATATAATAATAATAAATGGTAATATACAATTTTATGGAATGCATGTGTTTTTCCTTACAAACTTTCAATCGGCATCCCAAACATTGTAAACAAATGTTTACACAAGCTTGATCTGTTTAATGTAGGTTAATGAATTCAAATGTATACATTATTGCTGCAGTATACTATTATTTTTCAACTATACACTTTTCACTTTTTATATTAACAGCCTCAACTATTATACACAACTTCCTTTCATCATTTCCTATTGGAGTTGGAATCATTTTTGGAGCATCTATCCGTGGACAAATATATTTATTTGCACAACCACAAACTTGTTGGTGTGGCGAATGAGTGTGTAACTCTCTTGTGGGCAGATTCAGATTCAGAGAGAGAAAGAGAGAGAGAGAGAGAGAGAGAGAGAGAGAGAGAGAGAGCATGAATGAAGAGCTGCACACTTTTTTCTCAATGAGTCCAATGTTCTGCCCAGCATGTGCTCACATGGTAAGCCAGCGCTTCTCTCTTTCTCTCTGCTCCTCACTCCCCCTTTCTCTCTTTTACTCCACAGACTTCCTTCCTTTCTTTCTCCATGCTTCCCTGTCTCCCATCCCCCAACTTGCCATATTGCCTTCCTCTCTGTGGAATTCGGCCTGGCTTCAGAAATGTCTATGGAATGTCACCTCAAACTGTATAGAAAACAAATTCTTCAGTAGGATAAATAAACAACACAACAAGACACATTTATTTCAATTTATCAGACACCTATAATATTTTATAATAAAGATGTCAATAAAACAAATTCACAACAAAATTGTCAGTCACAGTTAAAAGTATTGTTTTTCCCTGTGTGTGTGTTTTTAGATAAATGTGAGATATTCCTTCTAGTCATAGCCTAACAAACATTAGCCTGTCAGAATACAGACTTTTCTCTAAATTAAAAAAAAATGCACTAAATATATCTTAACCATATTTAAATACATTTGGGTATCCAAGTGTAGAATGCAAGTCATTCTCATATTTCAAAGTGAGAAAAAAAAAAAGAAAACCTAAATCTTTACCATCACCTGTTGCAGATAGATAATGAATAAGTAAGTAGAACATATTTCCACCAGCACTCCTTTGAAAGACAGAAGGTTTTGCAAACCAAGCTCCCTGTAGTCTGTATAGATATCTCTTTTGGCTTGTCTGGCTGCAGCAGTATTTGGGGTGTGGGAATCCCATTAAACTTTGGGGTGGTCTTGGCCCACTGTGGCATGAGAACGCCCACTCCACCCCCACCATCCCTCCATCCTCCCCCAACAACAACCCCCGATGCCCCCTCCCTCGGACTCTCTCACTCCCCTACCTCCTCACTCTTCCACCATGGCTCCTCCAACACGGTTCCACAACCCATTCGGAGTGTCCATTTTTAGGCCATTTGCTAACCGCAGCGTTTTGCCGCCAAACCAACTAACAGATGTTGGTCAAAAACATCCTATTCCTGCACCATGCTTGGGTTTCCCCCTTCTCTGTGAGTAGTATCTGGCTCTGGCCACTGGAAGTGGAAATGACTCATATACACACACACACACACACACACACACGCACGCACGCACGCACGCACACACACACACACACACACACACACACACACACAGCCTGAGAAGGAGAGAGAAAAAGAGGGAGAGCGCAAGAGAGAGAGAGAGAGAGAGAGAGAGAGAGAGAGAGAGAGAGAGAGAGCTGCCAGACAGCATAGCTGGAAAAGAAGGAAGGGCGATCAGAGCCATATTTGAGGAGGAGGAGGAGGAGGAGGAGGAGGGCGGGGGTGGAACACTGTCCTTTTTTCCTCCTTTCTCTCCCTTTTTCCTCCTTCAGGGGGTGGATGGTGGGGAGGGCCTGGCGGATCAGGGGGACAGGGACAGGCCTACAATTTTTTCGGAGCTGATTCACCGTGCTTGTTCATGACTCCTCTCTGACTCACACAAACACAGGAAGTAGCGTGTGTGTGTGTGTGTGTGTGTGTGTGTGTGTGTGTGTGTGTGTGTGTGTGTGTGTGTGTGTGTGTGTGTGTGTGAGAGAGAGAGAGAGTGAGTAAAAGAGTGTGTGAGGAAGGCTCAACAAACAGAGCCATGTAGAGCCATTGAGGCATTGCTTGGGGTGAAAAGTTTCTTTGCGTGGCTGTCAGGGATCAACATTAGTGTCTTTATCAATTCAGGTCATCAAGCAAGTGTTTTAATCTGTGGTACGACTGCAGTGATTTATTTTCAAGGATGTGGTGAGCTTGGCAGAAAAACAAAACAAAACAAAACAAAACAAACATTAAAATTTCAATGATGACATTCTACATAAAAAAAGGTGAGCGGTGCATTTCATAACAGACAAAGGTTGGTGAAATAACCTATTTCATTTTTATTTGGCACTTCGTAAAACTATTTAAAATCATAGGTCTGCTGAAATGAATGTAGACTGCTTTGACAATGTTCGACCCAACCACTGCCTAGATCAGATAGCGCGGTCTTGATGTAGCAATCACACTTTCACTTCTTTTGCCACTTTACTATGTTGTAGTCAAAGGTCCAGACTTTATCATCTGCTAAATCATCAGATAACCCTGAACTTTATGCAGATCCACTATTATGAGTGGTTAGTGTTATCATCTGTGCATACATCTGAATGAAGTTGCTGTTCCTGTGCTACAAAAAAAAAAACATATATACCTAGGCTACAACACAGTTCTGGATTGCTGCACATACTAGAGGTAGATTAAGTTTATGTTCCTTTCAGTGGAAGAGCTAACTTTACAAACGGGTTTCTGTTTCACTTATTCTTGGGCTGTTGTATACTATAAGGATGTTTGAGATGAGTCAGCTCTGTGACTAACGGGAGAGGGAAAGTACCCTACCCCAATCTCATGTGGCTTGTGTTTCTCAAAGGTGAAAGAAATACTTTGTCTCTTTGTTGACCCCCCTGTGACCCCACCTGACATCAGAAAACAAATATTTCCAGTGTAGAGAAGACATATCAATTACTGAGTCAACATGGACCTGGAATACATTTCATGTCGACCTATCACCCTTCCTTGATAAAGATGCAGAATTAGTTTTACAGTAGGCCTACTTTTTAAAAAAAGTGCAAAGTGCAGGCTTCAATAATACTGAAACCATATAATTATTTGTCAAAATAATGATTGAAGCTATTCAGTTTAGCCTGCAGCCTATGGTAATTAGGCCTATTTCTGCCACTTAAGCAACTTGTATGTTATTATTGGATGGGTGGAAACACTGCTCAACAGTGAAAGCTCAATTTGACCTAATTAAAAAGTCCTTGATGACCTTTTCATCTGGCGACATCTAGTGGAGAATATATGCATCGAAATGGCAACATGAATTGGTGAAGTAACCTACATTTAAAAGCCATGATTGTGGGTTTGTAAGTCCATTCAATCAACGGATTTATAGCCATGCTTGTGAATGTAAATGTGCTATTTTGTTCATTGGCGTTTAATTAAAGATTCAATCGGACTTCATACACATCTATCGAATGAACATGTGTGTTACCAAAATAAATTTCTGATTAATAATCAGAAACTTAAAACTTATTATTTAAAGTTTTAAAGATTTTCAAAGCAGCATTTTCTGTGCAGCAGGAAAACGCTTGTTTTCTAAAGTTGTAGCCTAAGGTTAGTTCTGACGTGTCTTTTTTCAAACTCCGATAGCCTACTGCTAATGAAGTTCATTGTGCACATGTCCTTTCACATGCCCTCGTGGGCAAGAAGAATGCATGTGCACAAAGAAACCAAAGAAGAGCAGCTCTTCACCGTTGCCACGGAAACCTTTTCTCTTCAGGAGATTCTCGTCTCTAATGTCAGCCACAAAAGGATTGCGCTTCAAGAAGAGTCCAACAGATGGCACTGCACACCAAAGGAACGAGCGACCTTACCACCATAATACAAGATAATGAAAAAAATATGACAGTAATTTTGTTTGTTGTGCAGTAGGCCTATGTAGGCCCCAGTGGACATGTGCAGAAAAATCGCAAGCCCATAGCCTAGCATAGGCCTACACAAAACCTTCTGGTGATGGATGTGTAGAACCATAACATAGGGCGTAAAGAGACTTGAGACAAAGCGCTAGGCCATTTGGATCACAACTGGAGGTAGGCCTACTTAATCTTGTTTATGTATCCATTATAAGTGAACCCATGCAACAGAACAAGCCCTCCAAGGCCAGTGGTAGGTACAATTAAAAGGCAATTGAGCCAAAAGTGTAAACCTATTAGTTTTCCATACCCAAAGTCATCATGAAGTGAGCAGCAGCATCTAGCCTATTGTGTGGGTAGGGTACATAAAAAGAAGAATGAAAGAAAGAAAAGAAAAAAGTGAAAGCCAAGAGAAAAGGGATGATAGAAGTGTATAGATAGCGCTTCAACCACTCCTGTTCCATCAAATTCAGCAAAACTCCCTCACATTCCCCTCCTGATCAGTGCAGCCTTACATCCCATCTGTTCCACATTAAGAGCTTGTGAGAATCAAAGAAGACACTTTGACAGGTGAGTGTAACCTTGAGTGACTATGTCTGGGGGTCTTGGACAGGACGTCTGTGTGTTGTAATCAATGAAAATGACCTTGGTGTTGGGGCATCTGGTGTTTCAGAGAGCCTCTCCATCCGGCATGTGCTTTGATTGATCCAAAGCGAGAGGGTGCCGGTGCCCCACTGCCAGCTCTATACCTCTCACTGAGCCTGTCTAGCAGCTGTCACTGTCACTTCTGACAGAAGAAACACACTCGTGCCACCTTATAGCAAGGCACTTGCCTTAGAAGTATTCTATAAAAGACTACAATAACATGTTCACTTTTAGAAAATAAATCCAAATTATGGTTTAATTAAGCTTTTGAGTCGGGGAACGAATTAGGGTAATCCACAGAAGAAAAAAACATCTGAAGTCATACTTTTATATTTTTGAAAAGGTTATAATAACACAATTATAACGATGGAGTTCCCCTCCACAATTAAGGTATTAGGTAAGACATTTTTTTGAATATGAAATAAAAAGGTACACAGGTATGTCCACTCATATAATTCCCATCCACCTGAGATTTCTTAGTTTGGTCACTCACAGCATTATGCAAGTTAGATCAGCGAGGTCCTAATGCAGGTCATGGACCAGTACTGTAAATAGCTTTGAGATGGCCCACTGTGTATGTGTTCAAGGTTTAATTAATGTTAAACCCAGGGCCGGACTGGGACCGAAAAAATGGCCCGGGCATTTTTGGCCATGGCGGCCCACCATGATTTTTATTCAACATAAAATGAGTATATTATGACAGCACCGGCCCAAAGATGGCCATCGGCCCAACGGGCCCTATGGCCTCCATGCCTGGTTAAACCCCAAAGTCTTTGCGTATATCCAGTTTTCAAATAACTATTGTAGATTTGTTAAGGATAATAAACAACATCAACAACAACCGCTATGCTAATATAGTGATGGGGACGAGGCTGCTTATGTCAAAACTAAGTGTAGTCTTTGGAAGGTCAAGACCGAGAGCATTGGTTTTTTGCATGTAGCTGAGCAGGTTTGGTAGGTCAAGGTCTCTGAGGATGCAAGACCAAGTTAAGACCAGGGATGAGATGAATATACATTTTGATGGTGTGATTAACTGAGATAAACTGAGATTAAGGTTTCAGGATTGAGAAGAAGAGAAGAAGCAGGCAAGGGAGATTCTAAATGAGCCAAATAACCAAGACAGGACTAATCGTCCAAATTTCGGTGTCAACCATTCTATTCTGTCATAAACCAGAGGAATGGCCTCTGAAGTTCTGGGTAAAGAATAGGTAAGAATGATGTAACAAAAAATATATATCTAGGGAATTACTTACTATAAAAGTGTGATAGAATAAAACGAACAACATGAAAGTACTGGTTAATCTGTCCAACATCGCCTTCCTTCAATGCAGTTATTAATTTGATCCCTAGACTAATTAAAATGGCCATTGTCCATATTTCATGCATTTTTTTTAACCTACCTCTGCTCGAGAAGTTATGCTTCCGTCTGTGTTGGTTTGGTTATTTGTCTGTTTGTCTGTATGTGTCAGTGTGGGCTTCTTTGACCAATTGCCTTGACAATCTGTGCTCTCCAAGGGCCTTTCTAGTTGATGAATCAAGAAATAACCCCGCCTGCCATGAGATTCAGTTTCAGATGTGATATTCCCATGATTTCTAATGCACCCAATCTCACCAGTATAAGTCTAGACAAAACTCAAACTCCTTTCGTGTTGTTTATGTTATTCTAGCATACGTACACAATAGGTACTCTATAATTTATACATTGATACATGTTGTCTGCTGTTTGTACCTGCTTCTTACCCAGTGCGTCACGGGCCATAATTTTAAAGCGTTACCATCTCATCCCTAGAGCCTTTGAGGAGTCGAGCCCAAGTGGAGACCATAAAAACAAATCTGTTCATAACCATGACTTAGTATCACCCCAATCAATATTTATGTTTGACTAGGGATTGTTTAGGAACAGTCTGCTTAACCTCCTTATATAGACTTTTTACTGATAGCTTAGAAATCCAGAACCTACATTTCATGATCTAGCACCGCAACCTTCCCAATCCATGGGATGGCACCAATGGACCACCAATGATGTTCACCCTGTAATCAATGTGTAGGCCTAAATTAATTTGTTCGCCTGGTCTTAAATTTCAAACTTTTAGTTGAATAAAAACTGGTTTTACAATGCATTTTGTGAATATTTGCTCTTAGATTACAGATCCCAGTGTGGATTGAGACGGGGTCAAGAAGACTGATTCTTTTTGTTCTCAAGTCCGTGACTGCAAGCAGAAAATCGTCTCCAGACTGGTCTTGAATCTGAGACCAGACTGGAGTAGTACAACAATATACAAATGGAAGCATTAATTAGGCATATGCAGTGAAAACATTTACCTGCAGAATGACTGGATCAGAGTCATCCCTACCTAAATATAACTCTCTTATAAAGGTAGGAATGGAATACTGCTTTACGATTGGCTGAGAGGGTGTGTCCATAATTCCTATAACAGGACACATATGACATATTGTGGTTAAAATGTTTAATTACTGTTCAATATCATTGCTCTTTAGAATGGTACCTACATCAGCCAGAAGCCTTGGGAATCTACTCTCTCGTGAAAATAATACAGCAACCTAAAAGGATAGTTTCTTTGTAAAACTTGTCAAATGCAAATGCCATTCAGCCTTATAGCATAGTGGCATTCTTAGCCCCGTGTCTTGCCCAGTATTCCCCTATATCAGGAGACTTCAGCGGCTGTTATCCCCTAACTTAGGTTACATTCAGTTTCTCCACACAGCTCCAGCCACTCTGCTCAGCCCTGAGACCACATAGGCTAGTATCTGCCCAACACTGGGTGTCAGGTGGCACTATATTGATGAATGTTTAGAATTGCCCAAGACGGCTTGAAGTAGTCATGCCTCAAGGGCTGCTGGCCAGATGGATTAGCCCATTTGTTATTCAGAAAGCCCCTCGGCTGCATTAACTATTAACATGTGGTTATCTGCAGGTAATAGCACTCCATGCTTGAAAAAATACACCCTCCCCCCCCTATTCACCGTCCAAGGAAACTTTACGACCCTTGGTCTAGCAAATGCCACCTGTCTGTCTTATTGCCACGGCTCTGTTTGTGTTTATCATATTATCATTACAGAGAAGCATTTGCATGACTTGCGGCTAACAATCACATTTGCAGTACTCGATGACAAATGTAATTTCATAGTAGAAAAGGCCATGCATAATAAAGACCTTTGTATGAAAAGCAAGGGCTAACAGAGTCATAATGCTCAGTCTACCACATCTCCATTCAGCTGGGTAATAACTTTGCAGAAAAAAAAAAAAAAAAAAACTTTGGCCTCTATAAGTTCTTTATATAAACCACACAAAAGTAATTCAGCCTTGTGAATTCTCTTACCTTGAAGTGCAGCCATGCCATCCCATCCCATCCTGCCTATCACTCCCACCCTGTCACCTGGGTGACGTGTGACCTTTCCACAGAGACGCTTGGCGTAGACAGGTCGAGACTAGGGGTACAAGAGGAAGTCATTCATCCAAGTGGCACTTAGGGACTGGCACGGGTGCTCTGTGGCATTAGAGCTTCCTTCTGAATAAATCATCCCATTAATCCATTTTGCTGTTGAAGCCCAATTAACCACAGGGAAGGGGCCTTCTGAATGCATTTAGAGCCTATGATTAATTAGTCTGAAATGCGATGGCAAAGGGCAGCGTTAAAACTATTGCTTCACTTCATCTTCGCATATCCATCTTGCTGCTGCTGTGCACCAAATGTACGATGCAAAAAAAAGGTGGTAGGTGGTAGAATACACACAGACACACACACACACACACACACACACACACACACACACACACACACACACACACACAATGGAATGCTAATTCATAAAGTGCAATAGCAGACTAGCTGATGCTTAACACACTCTTCTAAAGTTCTTTCATGCATCCTGTATGGATAGGCAGTATTAAAAAATGGGATTTGTATTGTACATTCCATGACACACTTCAATGTGCTACATTATCACATTAGTGATTTACCAAATATTTATTTATCCAATTAGTGTCTCTTTGCCTTCTAGACAGTGTTTGACCTTAATTTATAGTAACAATATGACACAAAAACACACACAGTATAACTAAATGGAAGTGGTTGACAGTGCTTGCATTCTGACTAGGTTGCATCCACAGCATATTTACAATCCACTTAACACTCTGTCTGTGCAATAACTTCACTGATAATGTGTTTGCATATGTGTCCAGGAGGCACTAGGCTCCGGTTGAGCCCCAGAGGGTGTGAAATATACATTGCCGACCCACCAGACTCCTCTTCTTTGGGCTATCTGTAGCTAAACCCGTCTATTCTTTTTATTTCTTTCCCATTGTGATACAGGCTTTAATTGAACATAAAAAGGTGAGGAATGAGGTGGAACGGAAAGGTTAATGGGACTCGAACAAAGGGCAAACACCGCGAGAAGGCTCAGCCGTACTGTAAGTGTCACCTCAAGTCTTCACGTCAAGGGCTCGGCAGAGCAGAGGAACCAATTAAGTTCAGCCTTGATGAGACTGCCCTCAGGAAGAGCCTGCAGAGGCCCTTTTGTTTTGACTGAGATTACAGGCCCCTCTGATCTTGTATTTTATAATGACTCCGACATATCTATCAACCCTACTCGCCTTTCAAAGGATCTAAAAGACAGCAGCTCTAGTCATGGAAAGGTCATGGGTATTGCTGTGAAAAAAAGAAGGAAAAAAAGAAAAAAAAGAAAATTAGGCTGAGAGACATGCAAGGTTAGCTGTATATCCAAGTGCATTCATTCACTAATTAAATAGGCGGGTAATTAGATATTACAAAGCCATCTGAAAATGTGCCGTAATATCATCCTCAATTAAGTGCTTGCTTATCTAGTTTTCTTAGCATTTCCTTTTATCACCTAAATCATGCAGTGATTATCTTACACAAGTAAGATTATAGGGCAGCACATGATACTACATTTGCGTAACTTGATTACAACGCTGTTCTTTTAGTTCATGATGTACTTTTAGGTTTACTTCTTCAGCATGCAGGGTAGCGATCACAATGGTTTAGTTGCCACAGCAAAAAAAGTCCAAAAATTGGATTACTTTGCACACAATGTGCCACTGCCGCACATTGTTATTTCTTTCCTCTGAGAGAGCAACTGCACCCACTGATAACGAAGGGAGAGGCTAAGGGAAGGCAGAAACAGGGTGTACAGAATCACAGCAACCCACTCGGAGGCTTCTTATCTGGTTGATTCAAGAATTAAAACACACAAGGCGGCCCGGCCACCTGAAGGAGAATTTTTAAAAAATGTTATTAGTTATCACGCCAGTGTGCTAATCTCAGCAGGGTTTGTGTCCTTTTCACTATGTGAATCACCATGATTTTCTGCTCATCAGCCAAGTCATTCCTAGCATTTCTTACTCTATGCATATTTGTGTGTGTGCTATTTCAAGTTCATATAAATGCAATTAATAAAACAGTAAGACCAAATAATGAAGACATATACTTTGAGTAGGCCTATACAAAACAAATTACTCTCAAACTTTTCCTTCTCTGTCATTATGTTGACTACAACATGTGCATGACCTACAGTTGAATGAATCTGACTTTGAGAGTAGTAAGGTGAGCTAAGCCTATGTGTGATTGTGCATCTATACCAATGTGTGTGGATATAGGTGGTTAGGTGTCCCTGGGGAGATATAGATGTCACAGTGATGTGGGTGAGCCTGTTCACTGACTAATGAATGGGTGTGCTTGTTTGTGTGTATGTATATGTGGATCTGTGTCATATAGTTGTTGTGTATGCGTTTGTGACTATGAAAGATGAATTGTGTTGCCAAGGTCATTTTGACTGCTTACAGGTCTCAAACCCACCACCCTGTCAACTAAAATACACACATGCATGGGAGACCAACGCTCTTAACCACTGAGCCGAAAAGCCCAGGCTTCCACCTCAGGGGTTAGAAGCGTTCTAGGGGTATAAGGATCCGTTACAATTGAAGAGGTGGAAAGGAGAAGGATAATGTTGAGCCTGGATCACATGGCCAGGGAATGGGAGTGGTTATGTCGGTTATTCCTGACACATAGGACTGGCTGCAGATGGGTGCCATATATTCTGTATGACCACTAGAGACAGACAGTGGCCATGCACAGTGGGGAAAGTAGAAAGGCCTACCGTCAAGCTTGGTATTGGTGCCTTTTTCTTTCATTCATATTAATCATTTAATTCATCTCAAACATGTCCAAAATGGCCATTGACACATTTTTATATTTTACTGTAAATAGACAAAACCCTCATCATTTTAAAAATAACAAAGAGTTTTTTGGTATTCAGTGTGAAATTATGAATTCCCATTAGTTGGAACCATATTAGCCTGACAGATTTTGAACAAATAGTTGCAAGTTCTGATTATTTCATCCTATGAACTGCACATGTGGAAACATCAGCCTAGGATAAATGTAAACTTGAGCAATGTAACTTAATGATAGCCATAGTATGACCTGCTCTCACTATTCAAATGGAAAATGTAATGAAAAAAGAAGAAACCACATAGGCTACAGAATTTGGCATTTAGACTAGCTTGTAATACATTGTTCAACAAATAAATTTGCCATAAATCAACAAACATAGGCTTACATTTATAATGTGTGCCAATCAACAATTGATATTGTCAACATTTGAAAACCCTGGATCGCAATCATGATGCTAAGTAGTTTTCACAGTTGAGATGTTGGAAATGGCAGCAGATCACTGGTTCTCGCTCTGGTCATTGGGTTCTCTAGTCCATCCCCTCTCTATCTCCAACCTAACAGGCTCCTGGCAACCCACAGAGTAGAGAGGGGACATTAGGTGCAAGTCTTTGGGGACTGAGGTCACAGCCTATTAAGATGAGGTCACCATGGAGCAGAAGGGGTCTGTTGTATCATTACCTTCCAATGTGGAGGATGAGTACAGAGGGTGAGGAGCGGTGAGAGGGGAAGAGAAACCCAAATGCATCAGAGCTCTAGTGTGAAATAACAGATCAGATGAGATATGGCTAGATCTCTCTCTCTCCCTCTCTCTCTCTCTCTCTCTCTCTCTCTCTCTCTCTCTCTCTCTCTCTCTGTGTATATGTGTGTTTGTTTAAACTTTTTTGCAGGCAGTGCATGTTGCTTAACATTCACTGACATTCACACTCTCTACCCCCCTCCCCTCTCCCTCTCTGTTTGTTTGTGAGGGAGCTGAAGAGGATAAAAAGCCAACTTTTTTTTTTTTTTTTTTTTTTAACTTACTCCACTCCAGCTCCCATGTTAGTTGTTAGGACGGTCACACAGCATGTGAGGAGAGTGCTGGGACTCGGATGCATCACACACAGACTGAACCTGCACTTCCTTGAGGTTGTGTTTTTTCTGTGTGCGGTATAGAGAACAACAAAATGAAGTGAGCGAATGCACTGGTGATTTGCTGCTTATATGAATGACCAATGTGCACAACAGCAAGAGCTACAGGAAAAAGTATTACATGAATTTTGAAGGTCTTGTTTTTTACTCCCTTTAGTTGTATAAGAGAGTTTCTGTAGACTAACTGTGAATAGGAAAGAGTTTTTTTTCTTAAATAACCCAAACATAAGGATTGAATTGTATAACTGACAGACTTTTCTTAAGTAAATAAAAAGAGTACTGTGAGCGGCGTGACAAAACATGCCTCTAAATGGGTAGTATTGGCACAAGCTGATTCAGTCTCCAACTGATCCAATTTAGCTATGGACCATACATAACCTTTTGGGTAATTTTCAGTGTGTCTGACAAGAAGCCATTCACCCAACTCAGTGACCGACAATCTTTTTGATTATAAGCCACATCAATCAAAAGCTTTTGCCCTGAGTCCTCCACATACGACAAGGAAAATACCAAGCCTTTTTCTTGTGCTCAAAAGCCTTGCGGTGTCCTTTTATATTAGCATTTACAGCCTCATGATTCTTTCTTATGAGATGTGGCCCCAATTATGCATGTGTGGTACACCACAGTGGTCTCAGCATTTGTCGTGCACAAGTGAATAATACAGAAAGGGAAAATAAATAAATAAAAATAACACTAAGCACGTCATCAAGTCATCCGGTATGGAGCACTTTGCCACATGCAGATGATTGTGCAGTCTTGTGTTTTAACACATCCACACTCTTTGCAAAAAAAAAAAACTGTGAGAGCTGTAAATTGAATCATGCCATGCCATGCAAGTCATTTCATGTGCAAGGTGAGAATGAATGGCGCTGCATTGGAATCAGATTCTATTTGAAATGAACCAGCCTGCAATGTCCAACAAAAGGGATGAGGGAGCATTGTCATAACCACAGAGGCATAAATCAGAGCAGCTTCCAAGGCATGAGGAGGCTTCTGGATGAGATGCTGGATGAGATGCTAACCAGAGCGGTCGAATTGCTCCGGTGGTTGTACATGGTGAGAGCCTAACCAAGGTCACTAGATCTCTTTTACATCTGACATTTGGAGACGCTAACCCCGTGCAGGAAGAAATTTACGAGCTCACCAAACCTATTGTGTTATATACAGCACAGGCAAGAGCGATGCATAATTTCATTGCCAAAGCCAAATCTGATGACATTATAAAAACAGCACGGTGGTGGGCATGGATTGCAGATTAAATGGCATCACTTACATCACTTAAAGGGACTTTAAATAATGTTACACAGAGCCTGAACCAGGCTCACATCCCACACAAATGTTGACTGGGATTACACAAATCCTACACGGTGACTTACATGGGCCTTACAGTCTATCAGGACAGATAAGAGTCCATAATATGAGCTTTCCTGCATTATGTGAGTAGGCAATTTTTGGGGATGGTTAAACTTCATTATTCTGTGGCTCTCCAGAATGCTGATATTGTGAAATCTGACCAAGCCGTAAGGGATGACGGCCGACGTGGCTGGCCTTCGGCCTCGTGAAGGTCTTTGCCTCTGCCTCGTATAACAGCACACCTCGAAGGCCATTAGACAGCTTATCGCCCATTTAAAAAGAAGAGATGTCAGTTTACAGTAAAACATACAAAAGCATGCTGGTCAGTGCATGTTCAGTTACCATACTTTTCTTTTCAAAATTCTTTCATGTTAACATGGCTTCAAACTTATTCTGATTCTTATAATGGAACAATGAAAAATGAAATGAAACAATGTGCACCTGGAATGCCTCGTTTGCATCTACAAGAAGGAGCAAGTGTATATTTGCACTAAAGGGACAGACAACTAATATAAAGGGAAGGTCTTACTTCAAATAAGATGTATGGTTCGATTATGAGATCATGATTATTTATTATGGTCATGCCAGTGAAGATAATGATGCCAAGAAGAGGACTATCTGTAAAGGAGGTTTGCATATGCAGAATCTACTGTACATGCCAACAGGATGTACGAATAGGAGAAGTCATATTGTGAGGTTTTTTTTTTTTTTTTTTTTTACACCTCATGCCTCATAACAGCTTTAATCCAAAAATAGCTCTGTCACATTAATATCTTGGAACTTATACGCGACAATAAACAAAAATAATGATGATTATAGTGTGACACAATTATCCTTGCATTCAACCTGTACCGGAGTAGTAAAGTAAATAAAGTTTGAAAGAAGTAAACTTGGATAACAACCATTAGTCAAGAAAACCTAATTGGCCTGTAGGGGTTTGAAGATGAGAGTGCCCCATATTTTCTGTGCTTTACCGCAGTCTGCCATTCATAAAACATGACTTAAACATGCTATGCGCTCTTTAATCTTGCTGATTTTTCACTCCTACTCCTCCATTAATGTGGTGGCTGGTGTGGGCTGTGTAATTGAAAACGCAAGAGATCCTGGATGGTCTATTGAATTTGCAGCCGAGGGGTCTTCGTCTGGACCCCTGCTTATTGAATTGGCTAGCTTGACGATCTGCAGGAGGGGCCTTGAATATTAGGGCTCATTGACTGTGGAATTGGGTGCAGAGTTCATTTATTAAAAAACATTTGCCTTCATTTTCTTGTCACCGTGCCAAACGCTGAATGGATTGAGGGCAGGGTTGAGTAGTCATCCTGTTCTTTGCATGTCTACCTTAATGAATATCTGAGATCCTCTCTAGATCCTCATGGATTTCTGCATGGAAGTCCTGCAGCTATTAGTATTGAACGCCCTCAGGGTTCAGGTTTGTTGCCTCAAACTTCTTCATGCAATTTCGCCAATCAAGTTTTTAATGCAACTAATTATTAGATTTCAGCAAATGTTCAGAGAAAGTCTCAGTCACTGCTACACACACCCACACATGCAGAGAGAAAGAGAGAGAGAGAGAGAGAGGCTGTCAAAATGCATATAGGCTAATGTGCATTTGCGGTGGTATAAAATGCCAATTAGAGGATCAGCAGTTGCTTCCCCATGGTGCACTAAGGGAGAAGTGGGCTTCCGGGAGCCGTGCCACCTGCACGCACCGAGAGACTCACTTGATGTTGCTAATAGTTCGGGGCTCTCGGGCTTCTCCTCAGTGGGACTGGCATTGCTATGGTCCAGCGACTAGGCGTAAATCCCGGCTCAGTGGAAGCAAGCTCTTGAAACTGTGTAATCGTGTCCACAGACCCTATCGGGTCTTCCTGCAGCCACGCTCTCTCTCTCTTTTTCTCTCTCTGTCTCTCTCTCTGTCTGTCTCTTTCTCCATCTCTGTGAGGGAGGGAAAGAGAGAGAGAAATGAGGGGAGGGAAGCAGAGGCAGTATGCCACTGGGTGGAACTCACACATGACATAGACTCAGTCAAAGTTAATTAAGGAGATATGCCAAATTAAGGATTTCAATCATATTTCAGTTTTGGTACATTTCAAATGACTTTGTTGGCCCAAATTTGTGAGGAAAAGAGAGAGAGAGACAGAGAGTGTGTGAGAGAGAGAGAAAGAGTGTGTGTGTGAGAGAGAGAGAGTGAGGGAGAGAGAGAGAGAGAGAGAGAGAGAGAGAGAGAGAGAGGGAGAGAGAAAAAATGTAATCAATTTGTGCCAACAAAAGTAAAATAACTATCTCACTTTCCTGAAAGTAAGTAAAATTGTTTACAAAATGAGCATAACAGACATAAGCAAGAGCATATGTTTGCTGCATACTTTATTTATGAGTTTTTTCACCATACTTTTTTTCATTTGTTTGCTTTAGAAAATGAACTGTGCTTTTTCTACATGTATCTTGCAGACTGAATCTATCTATTTCCCCTCTGTCCAAAATCCCTTTTTTGTACCTTCTTTCATGTTACTAGATTAAATACCCCTATAGTATGTTAATCTCCAACACTGGAATTCAGGCTGCGGCAGAAATGGAGCACATAGCCTACATATTCCCAACATGCTTCATTTGTGTGTGTGTGTGTGTGTGTGTGTGTGTGTGTGTGTGTGTGTGTGTGTGTGTGTGTGTGTGTTTTCTGTCTGTATCCTTTCATGAAAAGATATTACATATCATGGACCAAAATTAGCACAGCAGGCTATGATGTGGAGAGTATTTAATTCATCTCCACCAACCCATTGCAACAAAAAAAAAAAAAAAAAAAGAGAAAAGAAAGTGTTAATCTGGTGCGCTAGCAAAATGTCAACTATTAAATAAGCTCTTTGGAAAGACTAGGCTTCCGAACCAAGCAAGCTCTCAAGACAGATAATGGTGAAGGCGCCATTCTGCAGCCATTTTTTCCAAATGCAGTTCATTAAGACTAAAAACCTGTCCGTGTCTCTTTTGATGGTTGGCCTATTTTCCACATGTGAGGGGTCCAAAGGGAGCCTGAAAGAGACCATGGCTCTCTAGAAGGGACCGTACATGCTGCAGGCTCTAATGTGTGTGCTCAGGCTCAGTAAGAACACACCACTGCAGCCATACAGGATATCGGAAGTCTATGAAACACTCATTTATTTATTTATTTTATTTGTTTTGCCTCTTGTGTTCTAAAAGGAGGTCAGTATTTGATGTTCTGATCCATTCAAGAAAGAGGGAGCTAATAGCTAGCTTTCATTTGTGCACCTGTTAATTTAGACAAGAAGTGTTTGTTGGCTGAGGCTGGGCTTCTGGGGGGAAAAGAAACCTGCCTGTAAAGCCTACACACCCAGGGAAAAGCTGTTTACCAGACACACAGCTACTGAAGAGACAGGGTGTCTGTCTGCCTCCACACAGTCTGAGAGAGAGAAATCTACTTTACTGTACATTCAGCATTACACAGGGCTGATACTAGAACCAGAAATGGACACCTGTCGTATGGCTTCTCTGTATCCTCTTTCTCTTTCCTGAGTTATTCTCTAGATACAGTATCTCATTTAACTGACTACAAGTGTACAGTACTTGCGCCCCAATATCAGTGTATTATATACTGTAAAATATGCCGTTTTCACTATTTTCAGTACTGATTGATGTCTATTATTGCGAGCCCCTCTTTTCCACTATCCCTTTGGCCAAAACAATGCAGCACTTTTAGATCTGCCATGTCCCTCCATTTTGTGTGTTAAAGGAATCCATCTAAACTACCTGAAATACTGTCTATTGTCTCATTTATAACAGAGGACATTTTCTAGTCTCAATCTTCTAAACTAAAATTGGTTATTGACAATTTAAGACGAATGAATTGCGGCCAAGGAGAAATGAATGCAGCATTGCTGGAGAGGTGTACATGAAAGAACTGGGATGCACTATCAAGGGAAGATATTTCTCAAGAGCCAGAAACTGACACATAATCGAAAGGTAGACATAAGGAACTACACCTCAATTAATTAAATCAAGTGCACCTGAGTCAATTGTTCATATATCTATGATGAACTTTTCACCACAAATTATGATGCCACCAACTTTGTTTCCTTGCATAAGTGTGTTAGCCTGACATAATCCACCCATAATACTACTGTTCATCCGTATTCATGGTCTGGAGACGGTCTTCTGGGGAGGGTTTAGTCTGTTAACAAACAA
Organism: Sardinella longiceps; assembly: GCA_027497455.2. NCBI lineage: Eukaryota > Metazoa > Chordata > Actinopteri > Clupeiformes > Clupeidae > Sardinella > Sardinella longiceps. Next base: position 20,901,019 of record JAODXP020000018.1, on the reverse strand, counting down.
CCGACCAATCAGCGAGGATGATTGGGCGAGCTGTCCAATCATTTCAAACCAGAGCTGAGTGCTCTCCCCCCGCTCTATAATTGCTTCAGGTTGAAGAACCTCCAGACCATGAATACGGTCTATGTCAGGCTATAAGTGTGTGCAATATTCCTGTTTATCTTGTATTAGTGAGAAAGGTTTATGTTGGGAATATAGCAGAGATAAACATACTGAATGTTGAAGTGCAAGTGGAATGAACAGCAGGGAACAGCAGCAAATGGCTAACCCACTGCAACAAGCTGATTTTCCTAACATTCCCATGCACATAAAGCTGAATGTATGCAGGTGGCATGGGAAGCAGCATGCAACCCCCCCATGCTTAACAACTCTGAAGTCTCCTCCCACACCTTTCTGTAAACATGCCAGTAATCGGTGCCATTTGGCATCTGCTGAGGCAACACCTGTGTTTCTGTAAAACCTGGCTGGTGCGAGAGCTAGTACATTGTATTTGTTTGCGGGGCTGGTGGTGAGAGCGTTGTGCCGTAGAAGTCACGTCTGTGTCATGACAGTGCAACCATCTGTTACCAACATTGCAGTGACACTTAAGATATACCACTATTTAGAGCAATTATCTGGTAATGAGTGTAACAACCCGCTTCACTACCTCAGAGAAACACTGGATCTTTGAGAGATCTTTGACTGCATGCTTCAAACATTTTCCAAAGATACTTCATAAGAACATGCATATGTGGTCTGAGTAATTTAGGAATAAACTGTTGTGCATTCGGATCCCAGTGCCAGTTCAGATTGGGACTTGGCTTTGGTCCAGATCTTACCTGATGTTATTTCTCACCTCATCACTCTCTCCCAATTGCTTGTTTTTATTCTCCTCTGTGCAAACAAATAGATAGCCTAAATAAAATAAAAAAAATCGTTTTTACAAACATTTCTACAGGAGAGGAGATGAATCTCCCTCCAGGTACATGTGTGAATGCCACTTTGGATAATAAATCTTTGATTGAAAGGCATGTTATATGTGCAATATGTATATTGCTTGGCACAAAATGACAATATACATTCATAATTTGTCTGCACCATAGACAATGGAAAAGAATTGCTGACACTACATAATCTAAAATAGATTTGTACCTACCACTTTATTCTCTAAAGCGTACTATGATATTCATTCAAGAAGCCAAAACAATTCCAAAAGGCAGTGACTTGAACCCGGGAAACATGATTGAAAAATGAATAACACAAAATCAAATACAGTATGTTACTAGCCTGATCATAACCAGCCCCTCGGCCAATGCTTCGCTTTGTATGAAGGTTTGGGATTTTGGCTATTGAGAGACGATTGCTTGCTGGAGGTGTTTATATTACATGTAAAAAAGATTGAATCAGCCCTTGACTGAATGCAGGGCCGGCCCACGCGTTTCGGAGGCCCTATGCAGAATTTCACCCCCAAGCAACCACATATTTTCAGTATGCCTCGGGCCGGCTCTGACTGAATGATAGGCTATCGTATTCTCGCTGCATTCCACTGATTGGCCAGGATAGTATGCATCCTGAGTGAACAAGACAAAAAGCCAGAATCCCAGATGGAGTCCTGAAGGGAGATGAGCGAGGGGACCCAAGCGGAATTGCATAGGAAGGCAATATATTACTATTTGTACTAATGTGGGATAGTTGTATATCGGCAGTTGTGGTGGCGGTGGGTAAACAGTGATTTTTTGCACCATCCAAGCTTTTTGTATTAGTGTGCCAGTAAGCTGAGCATGGGCAGATGATTGGGGCCACAAGGGATGCACCTGCATGGGCTATGCTCACGGCTTGATGATAACCCTTTGAGTGCAATCAATTAGAGCCAATCTGTTTCAATTGCCTCGAGTGAGCAAGGATCAAAAATAATGGGTAATTTCCTAACCTGAAATATCCATTTTCTCATAAACACAGGGAGGACTTAGTTACATCAGTATGAATTATTAATTTGCCCTGACTGCAGATCAATTAAATAATTAAAGGGAAGTCTGTAAAAGAAAACCTTGAAACGTGCCACACTGGGCCATGCTGACCGATGTCTAGTCTAACTGGCTCTTCAGTCAATAACTGTCCTCTCCCAACTGGGAATGTCACTTGAAAGTATTAAAGGACCTCAGCTAAGACATTAGAAATTTGTTTGAGACAGTATATTTTTTTGTGATACACCAGCAATTTAATGCATAATAGTCTAAAATAAGATAATTATTTCATCATTATGAACACTGTTAAAGAGTAAGTTGCAAAGTAAAAAAAAAAAAACTTCCTGGAGGAAAAATTGTGGAAACCTTAAAGAAATAATAACAATTTCACACATCTGAGCAAATCATTTGTTCATTCTAGCAAACAATCCTCCTTCTATAAAGGAACACAAGCTGATGCACATTTGTATTTAGAAGCTAAAATGGTGTTTAAACACACACTGAACAGTATCACTGAATGCAATCAACTTAAAAAAAAAAAAAAATCCACAATAATTCTTCTTTGTCTTTAATAGTCCTACTGCAGACATATGGAGCTATTAAGGGTGCACAAAAAGCAGAGGGAGACTGAAACTCTCAGAGATATCTGCCAGTGCTGGGCGATTGTGCAGATAGCCTACTATGGTGGGAGGCCTCTGAAGAGCCGTTTAATATGCCGTCTGGGCCTCCAAAATAAACAACATCAGTCACTCTCCATCCCCTGCCCTATCTCCCAAGGCATTTGGCAAGCATATTGATATAAGGTTTGCCCTTCACACTATGACAATTAAACACCCTCCCAGCAAGTTAGCAGACTATCATTAATCACTTGTTGGTGAGCGTTATTTTTTTCCCTTTCCAACTCATGAATGGATGTCTGAAAGTTTCAAAGCTAAATACAAACAGCGGTGTCCAAGTCAACAATGACTGATGTCAGAAAATGCATGGAGGTGCAAGAGAATAGATAAACTCTTCTGTCACTTTAGATCCAACCAGCCACCATTCGTGAGACGGCTGGTGCTTGGCAATTTTGTATCTGTCTGTTTAAAGTCTGTTTCTCTGTCACTGCTCATTCTCCTTTGCTTTCTCCCTGTGGCCACCCATTGCCTCCATTTCAGAGATTTCACTGATCTATGCTGTGAGGTGCCTGTGCACCACCCATGTTTGATGTAGGCTTATGTCATGCCAGGGGAATATAAATCAGAAATATACAATTACAAGAATCATATTTCATCAGCAATACAGATCTCTTTGGGTGACATTTTCAGACACCAGCATACAGACAAGTCTGCTATACTGCTAGACGCCTGTGTCAAAGCAACCTTAATATCGCAACGCATCAAAGGACTCTTTGATTGAGCTCAACATATAATCCTTTGGGATAGTGCAGTTGACTTAAACAACTGGCCCTCACATGATGGTTGTGTTGCCTGGCACTGAACGAGGCACATTCGGTGGACTAGGCTTCATTATATATGGTTTTTAATAAACCTCTGGGGTAACTGTTCATAGGTTAAAATCTAGGCTATGTATAAAGAACTGAATTTACATTAACTTCTACCATGGCAAACATTAAGCATCATGACATGAGTGCAAATGCTTTAGGTTTACAGAAACTTATGACCCTGGCTTTTCTATACGCTCCTGCATCCAGGCTACCTCACACTTATTTTGTAATTATGGCAATATTACACATGAAGTTCTGTTTTGTTACGTTGTTCTTACTTGTACTTACCTAGTACTTCACGGTCTGTAAAATAAAGCGTGAACGTGTGTTATTCCAGCCAAATTACACTGTAAGTACTCAGTAATTTATCCTTGATACTTTTTTGTTACACCATTCTACTAATACTTACCCAGTACTTCACGGGCTGTAAATTAAAGCGTTACCGGGCTTCCATACATTGTGAAAATAGTATTGGAATGAAAGGGAATGTTCAAGCATTGTTTTTGTTTTTACTGTTGAAATATACCAGGACTGATTCATAGTTAATACTGTAAGCTGTCGTGGGAAATAGTCGAAGCTGATATAAATTAGTTGCATTGTAGCCTGATTGCCAACTTTCAAAGCTCTGCGAGACTTTGGTCTGACCAAGAGCCCGTATAACAAACTTTCTCAAAGCGCATGGTTGACCCGCCTCCCTGAAATGCCTCAGTTTGCTACTGGTCGATGTTAGAAAATGCTGTGCCGAAGCCAAACCAATCACACCACTCTTTCCTTTGACGAATATGACACATGGCTTGAACAGGACTGAGAGTGGTTGGAGCTGCTCAAAGTTGATTGGTTCCCGACCAAGGGGGGGAAGTTCCACATTTTTGTGGAACTCAGAAGTCCTGCCCGATCAGCAGCTGGCGAGACCAGCGACAGCAACACCGAAGGTGTAACGTCACTGGGGGGGCGTGCCAGGCTAGCTGCATTGTCCTCTGCTCACACATAGGCGTTTGATGTTGTGTTCACGTGAAGCCCCATTCAACATATTTAGAATTTATCTTATACAATGACTAAAGAGCTATCAAACAGCAAAATTGGTCAACAATAAGTGATTAATAACTAGCTTGCTGTACTTACTCAAAGGGAGTTTCATTGATCATTGTGCAAGAGACAGCATCCCCATTCAAGATATGCCCAAGCATAAGTGATCCCCAGAAACATTAATCTCAAAATTAGATGGAAGATACAACATCTTCAACTTAACACTGTCCATCACGTGTGCATTCTGGCAGCTGATAAATAAAAATATTTGACGAGAAATATGAAAACATAAACATGGTTATAAATTTGTCATATGGACTGGGCTACAGTGATGATGGTGTTGACATGTTAATGTGAAAATTGGTATGGAACAGGGTCCTTGTGCACTGAAGTACTGCTTTTAATTTGCTTCAAGGATCCTCAAATAAGCATGCTAATCTGCCATCTCTCTGTCTCCTTGCTACTCCCCAAGCGCAGCACTGCACAGCTCCTCTCAGAGTTAGTCATTTTCAAAATACAATTTTCAATTGACTGTGCAAAGAAAACCTCAGGGGTACACATTATATCATTCACATGTGACACCACAATATGTGCAGGACGAACTCATTAGGCATTTTATATACGGCGTCCATTACAGTGGCAGATGAACATTATACTCCCAGATCTCATTAACACTGGGATCCATTCAAGTTGGTCATGAATGACTGGACTGAAAGATACATTGTCATTTCGAAGCAAGTTTGTGCCTGGGATTCATGCTGGCTTGTGATCTTTTTCCAAACACACTGCCATGATCACACTTGAGCTCCACATTATCCCCTTGGTGCGGACACTGCGTCCTGTCTGAGCCAGTCTCTTGGAAAATTAGCTGCAAAGCCCTGTGAAGTTGAAGTCATTTGCCACATTTGATGGAGCTACCTGACATTTTATGGGCTGGTTTGGTAGTGGGCCAGCACCCACCATCCTAAGGAGAGATTAAAAAGAGTGATATATGGCTCTGTTTTGCCACTTCACTCACAAAAAAAGGGTGTGGTATCTAATAGTGCTGGAATTAAATGGATACTGGCACTTTAAATGGGTTCCTGTACTGAGTGGGGTTTGAAACAGTGGATATCTTCTGTTTTGAAGAAAGATGGAAAGGTCAGCAAGGTTGTTAGTGCTGTCTGAGCAACTGTGAGTGAGTGTATGTCTGTGTGTGTGTGTGTGTGTGTGTGTGTGTGTGTGTGTGTGTGTGTGTGTGTGTGTGTGTGTGTGTGTGTGAGTGTATGTCTCTCTCTGTGTGTGTACATCAGACCTTTGAGCTGATGAGACCTGACTCAATTCAGAAAATTATTCTTGAGAGATAACCTAACCCTGGGCAGTACAGTGTTGCAGGGGAGCAGTGACGAGACATTAAAACTCCCTTGGCATTCCCAGGGAGGTTCTTGCTGATAGGTGTGCATGTAGAGCAGAGTTGTGCTCTTGCATTAAGAGTAAATAAGAGATAGGGGTGACGTGTCTGGGAATGCAATCACCTTTTTAATAGACAGTTATTGGTTTGCATTGATTTTCACCTTTTAAAAGTTTTATATTGCCCTGGTGCTCCTGGGTCAAAAAGCCCCAGATGTCAAAAATGCAATAAGGCGAGAAAACACCATATTACTATTCTGACAAGCTATAACATTAAAATGTATAAATCCATTTGGGTATGTCTAGATTTTAAGCTACCATATTACTTGCCGTCTCTCATTCTAAATGTGATTAAAAAAATGAACAAACCCCAATGGTCCTATCTACAGTGCACCTGAATTCAGGTGGAATGTCATAAATCACTGATACTTTGCAATGACAGATAAATAGATAGATAGATAGATAGATAGATAGATATGCGAGTTTAACATGGCTAAAATAATTGCACATCACACACACACACACACACACACACACACACACACACACACACACACACACACACACACTTACTACAAACATACTGAGATAAAGAGTTGATTGTGTGTCATTTAGAGTGCTAAACTGTTGACAGTGAATGGAGTTGAGTAGAGAGTATGAAGATGACTATTTCCTCATATCCACACACATCCGAAGAACAAGCATGTATGCGTAGGGCACTAGTGGGCGCCTCAGAGCCTTGGAACAACACAAGCGCCGGTGATACCGCTGGCTCTCTAATGTGGGGGAAGGGAAAGATGAGCGCTCTCATCAGTGCATTCTGCTGCTTCTAGGCAGGATCCCTTTAGTTCAGAATACCGTCTCTTCATATTGAACTTTATGGTTAATGCTTGTCAAATTGTATACAAATGTAAACAGGAAGTCGTTCACATGTGTTACTTCAGAGACCTTCAAGAAAAGTGTAACTGTCTGCTTTCCTTTTAAACTGTCTTGCATGATGTTTGCATTCAAAAATCGATCAAACTCAGTAACTATATGTGGTCTACCTACAACTGAAATTAATCGTGACAATGATTAGCCTATGCACTTTTAAACCATCTTCACCAGAAATCGTATGCTTATGGCTCCACCACGGTTCCAAAGATGTCATGAGGTCATGTTTGCGCACACCTATTCATTTTCTAAAATGAATGAATGGTCTAAATGATGCTGACATAACTATATAAAAGTTTTTTGAAAGTTTTTTTGGAAGGTAATGCAACATGTAAGCATCAACAACTATCTGTTGGCTATACAAAATTGATATGATTCAATAAGTTGGTCCAGCCGCAGTGTTCCATTAGGCCATAAAAGCTAAGAAAGGGCCTGAAAGAACGATGTTCATACATTATCCACTTCTAACAGTTGGATCAATGGAGAACATGAAAGGTTTTCTATTAAAATGACGCTATTATATTTTTGGGTTCTGGGGTGGAAACTGCCCCTCCACTTGTCTAAGCATAGCGCACCTGCATCACGTAAGAATAGGGGCTAATTTTCTATTGGAGGTGGAGATGAACATTTGCAGTTACATAGCCACGGATTCATTTCTACTGGGATGACTCACTGCAAAACGTGTAGACAAATCTAAGACCTTGTATTCTGTCTCATAGGTTTAACTGCAGTTCTCAGCTTTACAGCTTCCAAAATGCAGAACATTTAGGAAACATTGATGCATGCTCATCTCATTTTAGGGGTTTCAGCGGTAGTTGATCTGCCTCTTTAATCAGTGGATCAGTGAACATTCCAATCGGAAATATTCGGCTATAGGTAATTTTGAAATAAGTGTCAGCGCATCCAGGACGACTTTCCAATTTGCCTCTAAAAAGCGTAATATTGTCGTTTTCTATAAAACAAGAGGGTGAAATTGGATAGCAGTGGCTTTTTAAACAACTTGCATTCTCATTTTGTTTAATAAAGGAGGCATTATCAGTTCTGTTTTGTCTGCGCTATCATAGTGCAACCCCATTTTGGGCTGGGGAGTGCTATACCATTAACAATCGGGCTGTGTCGGTCTCGGTATTTAACAAACTCTGCACAGACTCCCATACCATTTCCAGCAGAAAGCCGTAATTAGATCTATTTACTGAACTCTATAGGGGGGGCTGAGGGCGGTTGCAAAAAGTGAACGACGACAGCCTCTGTCAGGTTCACTCACCCAAGGATCGTGGGTAATGAAGAGGAGTGGACGAGTTTCTCGCAACTGGATTTCGCGTCAGTGATTGGAAATACAACTCGATTGGGAAATATGGAAGTACAGTTGTTTTTCATCTGTCTCAAGAATAACGGGACTGACCCTTAACATTTGAATTGCATAAAACATTTATTGTGTGATAAAGGTTTCAAAGCCAACTCCGACTGGAGCACAGCAAGCATCCTCGCCAACCTGTTTACGAACGGACAGACAAGTTCAGAATTATACTTCAACGTACAGATCTTCTTGCCATCAGAGCGGACCTGACTTTTTCCATCCTTGAAAAGTCGCCTGGGGTTCATTTAAAGGTATGTCGATATGTCTCTATACGTCTCCATTTTCTTTTTTTCCGCGTAAAATCACACAGGAATCATTGTGTGGGCTAATTTAACGGTGCAGTCTTTGCCCGTGGCTATGTGTTTTCAGAGCAAGCACGTTTGATTTCTGGAACACATAAAATTGAATCAAGCTAAAACTTGCGTTTTAAACATGAGGCGGGGATAGAACGTAGCGATGGTGTCAGCACACGCAGCATATGTCAGTTGTCAGTGACAGGTGTTTGTTTTATTCGTCATGTTTGTACTTCACTTATAAATCTGTGGAATTATGACAGTAGCTATTAAACAAAGTAGCTTGGATATTGTGGGGAGACAACATTATGCTGCTCTTGAGGCGAACACCCGTGCGGTGAATCAGGATTGTTTCCAAATCAACATGCACGGATTCCAGAACTGATTGAAAACTTGTTTGCAGTTTTTGCTATTGGTGCTAATATTTCTTAAAACCAATTCGATTCGAAATGATTTTCATTTCATTTTATTTACTCTCTCTCTCTCTCTCTCTCTCCCCCTCTCTCTCTCTCTCTCTCTCTCTCTCTCTCTCTCTCTCACACACACACACACACACACACACACACACACACACACACACACACACACACACACAGGTGTGGACATACTTTTGGTTAAGATCTACCTTTTAAAAATTAACCCCACCAAATTTGCTTTGATTTGGTAATGATGTATTAGCCTGGGCGAAAATTGTGATGGAGAAATTATGTCTTAAGAGCTTTTTAATTTCTATTCTTCCTATACTTTACAGTGGGTGACATGTAGGAGGTGACATTTAAATTTACTTTAAGACAAGCTTAGAATCTGCCTAGGACTCCCTCTGAAGAACCTCAGTCAATTATCATCATAGCTCAGCCCTTAAAACGAATGCTATCTTTATAAAGCCATTTTTGCTTATTTTATTATTAATCACTTTATATAATGTCCCAGGAGGAGAGGTGAATGTGATGTGATGACTCAAGACAAGGATCTGCTTTTGCCTGGGATTCCACCCAATCTAAGCTTAATGTGTTCACATCTGAAGGGTCCAGAGATTGCAAGCTGGCAAAGAAGGCTGTGACTTGTAAGCCTCACCTGAAGAACATAGAGTAGTGTTTGTGTGAGAAAGGCCTGCCACTGCATCCAAATGCACAGATTCACAGTCCTGGAATGGATACACTGTATTACCATAACAAAGAATAGAATGTATTTACATTCAGTGTCAGATTCAGGAACAGTTTACATGAGAAAACTCTCTCTCTCTCTCTCTCTCTCTCTCTCTCTCTCTCTCTCTCTCTCTCTCTCTCTCTCTCTCTCTCTCTCTCGCTCTTTCTCTCTCGCTCACACTCTCACACACACAAACACCCCACAGACACACATCTGAAAGCACCTGCATATGTCTGTCTAGGCACATTTTGTGATACGTTTTGTGAAAACCCACTTAAATACCAAAGGTTTGAGACAAATCTTCTACAACAGTTGGAGCACATCTGATCCCCTGTAACTTTGATCAACATATCCTGTCTCAAATGCAAGCATTGGGCATAGTCATTGGAGTCTGCATAGATTGCTTTACTGATGATGGGAGGCTGCGTGGTCGACTCCTGGGTGAAATCCAGACACTCCAGATCACTGGGATTTTGTTCTAAGCCTTTTTTTTGCTTTTTTTGGCTACACTCTCCTCTGTTCATTGGTTAGAAGTCAGCATCTCCTAAGTCTGTCATCATATCCCAGTCTGAGTCAGCAACTACCAGAGAAAAGGGCTGCCCAACAACCCACTATGGTCCTTGGAAGTTGCTCTCAGCACAGCTGTTTTTGCTTCTGAGTTGATTAGGCATCTGTTACGGCAAGAGCTTATCTCACCACAGCCGCGTTCCTCGCCATATTTTGCTGTAATGTAGCATTAATCATTCTCTAAAATGCCCAAACTAAGCAGCATATGTGTGCGGCGGCTCACGGTGGTTTAAGACGCCGCAGGTCCCTCAAGGACATGCTTCTTGAGTGCGCTGCTGCCCGACGCCGTGAAAAGACTTCTGCTTAATTCCTTTTGGCTGTTGTGGGGGAAAAGCGTCTGTCCCGCACTGAAAGCAATCAGCAGGAGCGCATGCAGAGCTGTCGGTGTGTGCTACCCGAGTCGTGCGCTTCTCTTTTGTTGCGGGAAAGCCAGCGTTTAGACGAAACTGCGGGAGACAAGCGTGAGGTACACCTTTTCTCTTTCAACCCACCCTCCCTTCGACTCCCCTCTGCTCTGACAGAGGTGGGATTGTTTTGTTTGGTGTGGGAGGGAGACGGATGACATTTTAGCGATTCACACCTCTCCACTCTCTGTGTTCAAAGCACCTCTCAAACACATTAAACTGAACCCGTCTCCATCCTTACCCTCACAACACGCACACATACTTTGCTATGCATGTCATCTGCCATGGTGAAGGTCTTTGGTGGCTTCAGGCATTCATGCAACATCAAGAATTTTTGTTAATCCCATTTATCTCTTCAACCTGAAAGGGCAGTGTGTGTGTGTGTGTGTGTGTGTGTGTTTATTTTAATTTGAAGTTTACTTTCCAAACCACACAGACTCTCCCTTCACTCCTTGGCTAGGAGAGTAAACACGTCTGTGACATATTGGGTTGACAGATCGGGCAGAGAACCCCCCCTGGGCTTTACTTTAGAGAAGTTTTTGGGAAGATGGGGTAAAGTGGTAGGATGGGGTGGGGTTTTGGGCGACGAGGGGATGGAGGGGCGGAGGGGGGGCATGTTTCCTCTCTGCCCATCCCTCACTGGCCCCCGTCGTAGTTTACCTCTTGCTTCCATCCATCCTTCTGGCCACAGCCATCTGCTCAGCCAGGGGTGAGGAGCATACGGCTTTTTACCGTAGTCCATCACAGCTTGCCAAGTGCTCCCTCAAAGGCCCCCTGACAAACAACCCCCAAACAAGATAAGAGGGCCCTGGGTGTAACCCCAGATTTATTTCAAGCAAAGCCGATTTGTGGTGATGCATAACACTTGCTCTGTGAAGGCAGATAGGCAACAGCAGCACTGGCACTATTATCCTTCTCTGTCATCTTTTTGCATTTTTTTGCATATTGGAATCTCTTCCCCTTTATTCTGTCAGGTTGAATGCTTCTGCATGTGGAGACCACTCCATTATCTGTTCATTCATATAAGTCAGACTTGTGGTAGGCTTCAGGCTATAAGAAAAGATCTAGTAGTGTATAGTATAGCTATATGGCTTTAGATTGTGTAGGGGTTGGTGCAGTGCAATTGTGTCCCTGCTGAGCGAGCGGTGAGCCTGTGACTCAGAGTAAATAGCTGTGAAGGAAATCGGAAAACAAAGAGCGGGGAGTGCATCAGGTCCCGTGAGCATGAGAACATGGAGCGTAAAGTGGTAAGTTGCCTGTTGTTGTTGTTGTTGTTGTTGTTTCTTCTTCGCTGTTGCTGTTGCTGCTGCTGCTGGAGCAGTTGAGGTGTGTAATCGCGCGCTCGCCCCAACTCTGCCCACTGTTTCAGGCCACTTCATTAGCAGCTCGCTGACACTGAGAGGATATGACATCTGCCCGACACGCGGCTAATTTACAAGATTTACGATGAGCATGCGGACAACATTAAAAAAGATCGAAACAATGGATCAAGTGATCCGTCCATCCGCTTGTTTGTCCATTCGCCTGTGTGGTTTGTTCGTTCATTTGAACCGCAGTTTTCTCACTCACGGCTGCAGCCCCCTTTGAGCTCTCAGCAGGGTACCTTTCAGCAAGCGTGACGCATAAAATGTGTATGTGTGTCTGTGTGTGTGTGTCTGTGTGTGTGTGTGTGTGTGTGTGCGGGTGTGTTATTATTTCAGGCATGCCATAACACTGCTCTCCATCCGGGCCTGCCTTCAGTGTCACTTGCCCAGGCCCGAGCCTATTCCCCTCTTTGGCTTCACTCAACTGCGCAAATGCAAGTGTCCATAAAAACAAGATTAGGCTCCATATCCATAAAAAAGCCAGAGGATACTCTGCTTCCAACAGGCTCAGAGGAAATTGTCTTGGGTAGGGTGGGGGACTGGGGAGGGGAGAGGAGGAGAGGGGAGGAGAGGGGGGTGGTAGGTGGGTAACTGAGAGCTTACTCATCCACAAACCACAGGAAGGGATGAGAGAAGCAAGCACCCGGCGAGCTGGAGTGCAGCCTCATTTTTTATGGTTTGTGCTGCAGTTGTGTGGAGTTCCTTCCCATGAGCAGAGTGGGATGTAAGGATAATAGGACTTCTGGATGTTGTGTTGTGGTCAGTGAGGTGTTGTAACAGTGATGGACATCTCATCAGCTGTATCTCTTGTAGCTTGGCACACTATAGCTTCCAGTCCCCATACCGTACAACCTCTGTTCACTTCCCTTGACCCATGACATACAGTCATAGACATCAGGGCCCGTAAAAGCACATTGTATCAGACACAGAATCATCTTGGATGTTCTTCTTTGTATTTTTGGGGAACTTTTTGCCATAACGTTCTTGGATCTTGGATGTTAACCTTTTTGTTTGATCACTGGGCAGTACATAGCCTTGCATTGTTGTTGACACACACATATAATGCGGATTTGCTGTATGTTTCAACCAGTTCGATAGGTTAGGTGTCATCTGATTAGCTTGTTTGCTAACCAGTACATGGAAGAAATCAATACCTGTAACCCCCTGATGCAGTGTTTGTCTGTGGTTACCAGCCATTTTCTTTCCTTTAGGCCACTGCAGTCACAACATCCTATAGGCTACACAACAGCCTACTGCCTGCTCCACAGAGACACAGACAAACAGAGGGAGAGAGAGAGAGAGAGAGAGAGCGAGAGAGAGAGTTTGTATGAGAGAGTGAAAGTGAGAAATCGCCTTGCTGTCTTGCTTGTCAGAAATGAGATTTGCTTCCATATATCATGGCCATGACAGCAACTAATACTGTTCCAAAATGGGTGAAATGAGCTGTGGATAATTTATTTTGTTTATGGGGGTGATTTACTGTGCACTTAAACACCCAGTCAGGAAAAACATAAGGCCTTGTTTCGGACCTCACTCTGTTAAAGGGGGTAATTTTCCGTACAGTTGCAATTTCACTTTTAATCCCAGTTTGAACTGTTTGTTGTAGACATATGGGATACGGCCATTACGGTTTTGCTTCTCCCCGAAAAAAGAGATGAGAGAGAGAGAGAGACAGAAAAAAAATGGCCAACCACCATTAAAGACTTACTTGTGTGCGCCGACAACTTAAATGCTTATAGATCCGCTGTGCCGATCTGCTTTCTCCATTAGCGGCTGTGGGCTTTATATAGAGATGAATGCTGTAGACAATCCCGTGTAGGATTCTCATGTCAGAGCTGCCTCGTAATGATTTATTGTATCACCATGCTAGCCTTGTCCCTGACTATGAGCCAAACTGAGTGTGAACAATACAAGGAGGGGCTTGGAACAAGTGTGTGTGAGTGTGTGTCTGTGTGTGTGTGTGATTTTTTTTCCCCCCGATATGGCATCATTGTTATATATACGGTCACTGTAGTCGGTAGGAGTGCCACACACTGTGATCAGCTGTGTGTGAAGCTTGTTAAAAAATGGACTCAATGGCAGCAGTACCTTCACCTCAGAGAGAGGAAGTGCGTGAGCATGTGTGCGTCATTACCTCCTCACTTACTTGTGAGGCTCATGTGTTTGTCACCTACCTGTACATTTCAGACTATCAAGTCCAAATATACCTCTTTAAGAGGCAGTGATTTGTCATGTCTTACATCTAGCTTTCAAATTTCCGCTTTACTTATTTCACAAACCTTTGGATATTAAAAAAAATGTCACTAACAATGATTTCAAAGCAGATGCTTACCGTAAGAAGAATTTTTACCCAGCTGATAGATGGAGCCTACTGTATAGAATGCGTGCAGAATGTCCCCTTAAATCTATATGCATCTGTTTAGGTAGAGGAGTTCTATGTCAAGCATTTGTCAATGACTGGGAGTGCATTTGCTGGAGAGCCCAAGGGGCGGAAATGAGGATGTGGGGGATAAAGTCTCTACTCTAAACCCTTTAGTCGAGGCTCTGTCATAATTTGTGAGGGTGTTGGGCGTTTGGGCCTCCCTAATGGTGTTTGCCGCCATGTATGGTGTTTATCTCTGAAAGCTCATTACATTGAAGTGTATGCCTCTCCGCTGCAATCTTTCTCTCTCCCTCTCTCTCTGTCTTTCGTTCTTGCACTCTCTCTCTCTTTCTCTCTCTCTCTCATGCTGTCTTACTTACCCTTTCCTGCTGTGCCTCACGTACACTTTGTCTTTCTCACATTCTCTCTGTCTGTCTCTTTCTCTCTTTAAAGTCTGCGTCTCTTTTCATTGCACACACATTCTGTCCCTTTTTCTCACCGTATCTCTCGTGTGTTCCCTGTCTTACTCTGATGTGATCGCCGTCTGCGCCCCCCCCCCCCCACACACACACACCCTTCTCCACCTCCCTCCTATCTTGCTGTCTCTCTCACTCTCTCTGACTCTCTCTTTCCCTCCAAGGTAGGAAGACATGATTATTTACACTGCTTTAAACTCGCAATTAATAACGCATGGAACCCAGTGCAGGAAATGCTGCTATAGAGCAGTTTCTTCCCTCCATGTGGAGAGGTAGACGGCACAAGATGCTGCAGAGAAGGTCTTCTTGCACTCACTTGGAGCATCTATGTGTCCCAATTCTCCATCCAATCATCCATCAATGCCCTTATGCAATAGCATTGATTTATTTTATATGTTAGCATGATTAGTATGGATCATGCTGGCACTTGGGAAGCTTGTTTGCTAGGTGATGCAGACAGGGACTGTGAGGATCTAGGCTGCTCCTGGTTAGTGCACAGATGGGTGATGAATATGTGAATGCTCAGTTTAGTGTGTTTATGTAATCCACCCCCTGGCTAAAACACACTCACATGTCCTGTGTATTTACAGAAGGCACACCATATATGTCGTCTGTAGTTTGGCCTGTTACTGTAATGTGGGTTCACCGTTTTGTCTGCATGAGAAACTTTTCAATGAATGTCACAAGGCAAACATGAGATGAGTTTTGTGAGAGGAGATGTGAGGAGTGTCTGTGTGATGAAGTGTGTGTGAGTGTGTGTGTGTGTGTGTGTGTGTGTGTGTGTGTGTGTGTGTGTGTGGTGTGTATTTGTGCTGTACATTGCAAACTTGTCAGTGGCTCACACACGCGTCATGCAGCGTGTGTTGGGGAGGTAGGGAGTACTGCCTGAAGGAGTCCATAGGAGATTATGACTAAAGCATGAGCTCTTGCTTGGCGCCGTCGTTTCTTGCAGTGTAGGCACTCTGGCGGCTGCCTTTCCTCCGTTTGACGATCAGCGTGTCTTGGCACTAACGGGTCGGAGGCTTTGGCGTGGTAATGAAATTCTTCGCCTCTGCCGTCTCTGTGAATTTTTTTTTTCCTGTTCATGATTTATTAAATCTCAGAGATGGTAAAGGCATACATCAAATGTCAGCGGCAGCAGCAAACCTACAGAAATGGTTTCTGTGGTGATGGTAGCAAGCTGGACAGAAACAATAAGAGGTTGGAGGTAGGGCTGGGTAGTGTATGGGGTGGGAGGGGAGGAGGGAGGGATGAGAGTGGTGTGGAGAAGAGGTTTATTGGTCCAGCTAGCTAAGAAGAAAATCTCAAACCCTGTTACCTCTGAAAGGAGCAGGCTATTTTCTCTCCATTTTTCTGAAAGAAGCCGTTTAGTTTAGCTGTTTAGTTCCTATTTACGTGAAATAGAAATGATTTGAAGGCAGTTCACAGGAACGAGCCATGGGTCCCTCTTTTAAGTGCTGTTTTTACAATAGGCTACATGATGTGGTCCAATCTGACATTACAGTAAATATTGTTTTTTTTCAGTGGCAAATTGTACGTTTCATCTTGAGTACCTAATAATTAATCTTTTGTGTCACTGTCTGCACAATCAAACTACTACTACTGAACTACAGATCTCCTGAGGTTTTGGTTAATGATGTATCTGACTTATGCCTAATAGAAGCAATTCATTGGTAGATACATGACTTCTACAGCACCTAAAACATGATTTGAGAAAATTCTGTCCTCTGTTTGCAAACACTAATTGTTTGCTGTGATGAGAGAAGGAACTGACGCAGATAGATAATTGAAATGCAGTGAGTGCAAGCATCTTTCTATGTCAGACTAGGCGCGATAGACCTCTGTGTCACAGCATGTCCACCATTTACCCAACATGTACCCACTTTTTCAGAGTAGCCAGAGAGATATCCACTTATGAAAACTCTTTTCAGTCCCACCGCCCATTCATTTCTACCTGGAGAATGCATCTTTTCTTCTGTCCAGTTCTCAGGGAGACTTTCTCTGAATGTGTGAGAGCGTGTGTGTAGGCTACATGTGTGGGTGCGTATGATAACTTAGATAGATAGATAGACAGACAGACAGACAGACAGACAGACAGACAGATAGATAGATAGATAGATAGATAGATAGATAGATAGATAGATAGATAGATACTTTATTGATCGCCAAGGGGAAATTCAAGGTTCCAGCAGCTTTAAGACACCACACACTACATACACTACCATGTAGTACACAACATTACTAGGCAAAAAGACAATGGAATCCAATGCTAAAGGCAAAAAGCTAAACTTGTGTGTAAAGTAGTTGTGCAGTGTGAACATGAGGTTCATACAGAGACTCTATCTACATTGAGGCAGAATCAAATGCATTTATGAACGCAAAACAAAAATGATCTCTATCCAAAGATGCATCTTGACAGGCTGCTACTGACAGTACACACCCATTTGCGCGGTTGAAATAATAGTTTACCTCCGCATATTTTGCCCACTGTTGTCTTGTAGAAGCATATTGCCTCAACTAAATTGTTCATTTCTCAAAGTTTTTGCTTCCTGTATGACTACCCTGCAAGGATCATATGAATGATCCATGTGACTGGCACAGTACCAACTAGGACATTCCACCTGAGTGTGGGAACGGTTGCTGGCCACTGGTACAGAAAAAGAACCTTTAAACATCCAAAAAATGGCCAAACTATGGACAATCTAAATTGTTTCTTTTATGAAATGCTACTCTCCTGTTACGGGATATGGTATTGTTAGGGTGTGATTATCTGATGTGTTCATATTTTTTTTTTGTATATAATTCATACATTTGCACTAGTTTGTTTGAGTCTGGGCAACTTCTTTTCTACAATGCTTGTCATTGGTTGTGAGCTTTCTTGCTAGAGTGGATTTTATAAAAGTACGACATGTCCAAGGGAAATGTGTATGTGGGAGGTCTATTATGGCAGCACACTTGAATCAAGGCCATGTCAGAGTAACTGGGCTGAACACACATATGTCATGGCGTCTGGATCTTCCACTCGGAGAGTGAGTGTGAGAAAGAGGGAGAAAAGCAAAACTCTCACATAGATCACTATATTAAGCAGCAGCTAATTAAAACAGTGTGAATCTGTGAAATTCTGATCAGCGTCACAGATGTGACCATCTCCAGATTGTAATTGCCCAACTGAGGAGAAGCTTGGTGGGTGGGTGGGTTTGTGGGGTGGGGTTGTCAAATGGAAAAGTTCTGAGGAAATTGTTACTCTAATATTGAAAAGAGAATGGAATTGTATCATGCTTTCTGTGATGGAACAGACAGTTGTCAAATTACTGTTTACACTTATTCTGTAATAAGTCAACTTAATGGAATCTGTGGCAACCCCAGAGCTCTAATAATATATTATACTTGATGCTAATATCCTATAGTGTCTCAAAAGATTCATATTCATTCTCAAAATCCAGTCTGGCTATCTAACCAAATGTGCAAAATCCTTTGTTAGACAGCATTGCAGACTTCCTTAATGCTTAATTGCGTTATACATGGATGTTTTTGTTGGGGGCTGTTTTAGTTTACATAAGGAGAAGCTTTTCCTCTGAATTGTGCATGAGGCTGGGGGGGGAAACACCCCACTAATCTCTGGCATTTGCAGGAACATGGATGTCCCTTGGTAATGATCACTTTCAGCTGGAGAAACAAATTACCCCGCCGAGTGTCTTTGACAAAGTCAATATTTAAAGGAGACACAGTTTCCCTCCATTATTTTAGAGAGGGAGATAGGGATGGGGGGATGGGGGATGGGGGATGGGGGATGGGGGGGTACAAAACAGGAGCTCTGCATCTCTGCTGAGGAGCAGAAGCACATGTAAGATCAATCAACATGTACAAAACGCCTTGGCCGCGTCTGAGACCCACCCGGATGATATTTTCAGTGCAGAACTCGTGAGTCATTCATGAGGAAATCTCGCTCTGAGTGTGTGTGTGTGTGTGTGTGTGTGTGTGTGTGTGTGTCTGTCTGTGTGTGTGTGTGTGTGTGTGTGTGTGTGTGTGTCTGTCTGTGTGTGTGTGTGTGTGTGTGTGTGTGCGCGTGTGTGTGTTTCTGTCGTCATGTACAGTTGGTGGGTGCTCTGCATGGTCGCCTGCCAGCTTGAGGTTTGTTCAACAGACATCTGGCTTTGTGTCTTCACTGAATAAACAAACATTTTAATGATTAGAGACACATGCGACTGCAGTTTTGAACGCGTCCTCTGGAAGAGGAAAGCCTTTGTGGTGTAGACATTAGCAATTGAAACCAGAGCTGATGAGACTGTCAAACACAAATGGTAATGGACTTGATATTACCATAGGCACAAGACAGGAGGAGCCGACCTGGATGATGGGAAGAGATGAATGATGACTGAGATGTAGCCTACCAGTATACAATAAGATAAAGTGCTTTTGTCATTCGTGCAACTTTGTTATAGAGTTATAAATTATAGCCCAGAGCTGCAAGAGGTTCCATTCATTTTAAATGGACCTTCTCAAATGTTTGGTGGTCAGTTTTGTCTTTATAATGACCGCTGTGAAAGTATAATTACCGCTGTTAATGGCAACAGGTTTCTTTGCCTCAAATTCAGAGCAGAGCTCATTCATTTAGCACAATGGAAAGGCATTGAAAGTGAAAGGAGATTAGCTTTCTAAAGAATGTTTCAATTTCAATTTGCAATGAGTCAAGTTGCAAGTATTTCTTTTTTTATACAAGTAAGCAAAGTTACGTTTACAAATTAAATATGAAGTTTGTGTAAAGTTGTCTGTTGTCATTTTGGAAAGTGACCATATATTACAGTAAGCAAGCGGGATAATGTGATGGCCGGCAGACAAAACATCATCCCAGACATATAACTCTCTGACAGATGACCATGGCAATTGACTGTTGTGGAGAACATTTGATAAAAAGTTTATGTATCCTAAAAGCCACAACTGACTAATCTTTATACCATCATCTTAAACACACACACACACACACACACACACACACACACACACACACACACACACACACACACACACACACACACACCACCCATCTACCCATCTACCCATCCACCACACAAGCACACACAGACACGGGGACACATTCAGACATAGACACAACCATATCCATATCCATACATGTACACACATTCTCTCTCTCTCTCTCTCTGTTTGTGTACTTTCCTCTCTCTCTCTCTCTCTCCCCTCTCTCTCTCTCTCTCTCTCTCTCTCTCTCTCTTTCCATTGCACATAGCTTAACTCCCTTCCCAAATTTTCTTTCATAAACTTTCATAAGGTTTCCTTTCATTAACTAAAGAGTGAAATGCAGCCATAACAACAGAGGATCACTTAACAGCTACATCCCCCTCAGCACCCCTGAGTGTAACCCACAGACACTTTAGCATCTCTGATTAGATTGTGGAGACAGTCTAATTTTGTAGCAACTGATTAAAAATAATTTTAAACTTTAAATCCAGGAACTCATTTCAGGCGTTCACCTTTTTAAATAACATTTTGTGACTTAATGTTATATTGAGTAATGCTGTAAATGCATACTTTTCAAGAAGAAACCATGTAATATGGTTAAGTCTGTACTTTCTCTCCATGAAATGCATTGTCACAATTTAATTCCACTGCAAATGAATGTAACCTGTCGTGAACAATACAATTCTGCTGAATTGTAGACACTACTTGTCTTCTTAGTACCCTGTAGACTGCCTCTTCAGACTCTCTTGTGAGAGATGTTGTAGAGCTGATTTGCATGTTCTGAGTAGAATCCAATGCCTTTAGTGATGGCAAGCAAAGGAGCCCTTTTTTTCTACGAATATAACCTGTCACATCTTCAGTGACATCCTCTTGGCTTATGAAGAGGAGCAGAGAACTTGTGTGTGTAAGCCTCCTTCTACAGAGATGCATTGACTGAAATGGCTCTTATGGATTTGGGGCCTAAGTACTGAGACAGTAAGGCTACCCTCCCAGACTTAAGATTACATTACCTTCCAAATTTACTAAATGACTTTCAATACTTTAATTGCATTACCATGTCTGGCAGCCTGTTCCCACGTTCATTTGATCTTGATGCTCACTTTGTTTTTCTTTTTTTTTTCCTCTTTTGAAGATACAGATTTTCCCTTTGACCGAGAAAAGTCAAACAGTGCTGGTTTTGATGCATTAAAATGTTATGACTGCTGAAATGAAGAGCATTCATCTTGTTTAGGACACCTCTGACGATTTGGGTTGGATTCGAACGGATCAAAGAGCAGCTAAGCGAAATCAAATAGCAAAAGTAGTGATGCATTAAATTGCTCTGCTGTACGTTTTACCCAGTAAAAATGATCCTGAAGAATCTTATGTGGAAAAAAAAAATGTTGAAGTGCATACTCACTGTGAAACGTGATGTCTGTGAAGCAGTTGGCCATAATGAACACTGCTCTTTTGGCCACGTTTCAGATGTACTGTATATCCACATGACACTGAGAGTGCATTTGTTTATAGTAATGAGCCAATAATGTTCGGTAATGTAATTGCAAGGTAAAGAAATGCTAATTAAATCAGGCCATAGTGGCTCAGACATTACGAATGTGGAGGCCTAATGGGGGAAGAAATCTATAAGCTCTATAAATTCTACGCCCTCACTGATTCAGACGTAGATGGTCGGTCAATACTGTAATGCAATGCAATGCATAGCTCACATGGTCAACTTTTGGTCTATGATGATGAGGCTTCATAATATTTTAGTTTTAATATTACCAGATTATTCTTCAGAGGCATTATAATATTGCAATAGACTGCACAGATACCATTGGGATGATGCTCTAATCTTATTGGTTGATAGATGCCCAATAGTTTCATTTATGCATAGAGAAAGGATTTTCTTTTAAATTACAGTTGTATGATTTACTGAGCAATATCCTCTTTTTCATGATTCAAAGTCTTATTCTCCCGGCATTGAGAATACAGGCAGAAACTGGATTGTATTCCTTCTTCACACTCTGTTCTCATGGGAAACCTTGACTTCTCTCAGTTCTGTACTGACATGAAATGTTTTCTTTAACTTACCTCTGAAAACATTTTTTTTCTTCTATATTAGTGGAGATGATGCCCCATTTCAATTGGTTCTGAGGTACAGTACACTTTTCTTTTCATATAAAAAAAACACCATATGAAAATACAAGTATCTAGTAAACTGTGAAACACACCCATATGTGTTCTTCCTAAACAAAGCTTCTGAGCGTCTATATGGAGCCTTGAGGAAGGGTCTTGAAATCAGTGCAAATGATTCCCCATCACCACCCCTTTTTCCCTCCACTTTTCTCCTCAACACTTTTCGCTGTGGAATACATCTAATCGCCTTGATAGGCTGGCACTACAAATGCGATTATGAGTCTGTCTGCAGATCCATCTTCATTACATACCCATTTGAAAGGGCTTTCCATTAGGATCCCTATCAAAATGAGTCGACCGACTCGCAGGAAATTACTCATGTCGCAAGACAAAGAGGCAGTGGCCACGCGACTCGGCTAAAGGGAAAACTCTACAGCTGCATGTGAAAGCTTAGCGTCGCAACCTGTATCGCCTAACTCTCTCGACACTCTTCTTTCTGAAGTTCTGGAGCGTGTTTGTAGGTCGTGGTGCTCCGTGCGGAGATACAGGTTGTGCGTCTCTCTCTGTTATCAGTCTTGTTTAGACAGAGAGAGCATATTTCCAGTGCAAGTCTCCGGGAGGAAGGTCCGTTTTGGTGAATTATAATTATAATTGCATTTTGGGAGAGACAGAGGTGGCCAAATGACAAATGAGCTCATTTTTACTTCAGGTAGAGATTCTAGGTGGTATAGCAATGATTCACAGCACATTTATTCTGGATGTTTTTTATCTGTCCGTTTTTTTGCCTTCCCATCTGTTGATTCTATTTTTGCCTGCAACCTGGCTCGATCACGTTAAACTAAAGTAAAAGTAATTTATGAAATTCTTTGTGGGCTCCCAGGCTAATTTCCAGCTGGGCGGCTGTTTGGCCCTCTCACTCTCCTGGGCAAATTTCAGAGGTGCAATCAATTTGAATTAGTCAACCCTCGTAATGGTGAAGACAAAACCCCTCTGGTCTGCAATATCCTTCTTTGTTTTGCTTTTTAAAGGTGCTGGTGCATGAACTCTGCTAAGAAAAGGGACAAAACTGGTAGAATCTATTACACATGCATTGTAATTTTTTAAATACAACTGGCCTGATATTTCACCAGTACTGTATCTGTGCCAGTTTTGACACTGAAGGTGTATGAATTAAGACCGATGTGCTATATTATTTAAATGGACATACCCTAGGTTCTACTGAACATATAATATATTATAATAGGTTTGTCATTCTCTTTGAAGAATGAGGACATGGCATTAGAAAGAAAAGTGTAGGCTTGTTAATGCAAATCTACAGTGCCCATGTCTTAAGCTTAATGTGCAGAGCCATAAAGAAGTTTTTATGAACTTTGTAATAAGAGAGGAAAGGGGGGCATCAGAGATTTTGCTGTGCATGTCAAATGGAGTGTTCTCACATCTGCCTGCAGATCTGTATTAACCCAGCCTAGTCTAGTCTAGTCTAGTAAAAACCTAGTAAAAACCAGCCCCTTGTTCTATGCTTCACTTTGTACAGATGGTCTGGACATTCAGGTATTGAGAGATGATTGCTTGTTGGAGGTGTTTAAATTCAAAAGAGATTGGATCAGCCATTGACTGATAAGTTGATAACCTGTAGTATTATCCACACTGCTTTCACTCTGTCTGCTGATTGGCCAGGACGAAATGGCTCCTGAGAAATCAAGATGATTGGGACAAATCCAAGACAGAGCTTCTGAAGGAAGATAAGAATCGAGCGTAATTGCGTGGGAAGGCTATGTCCATGCTAGTATTAACACTCTAAATAAATAATTAATCACTAAATAAATAATTAATTTTTGACACGGAAAAGCAAGTTTGTGTCATTTTTTTTCCCGTTGCCAGCGCCAATCCAAACAGCCGGTGCTGCAAGCTGTGTGTCAAAGGGGAAGCGTCTCTGAACGGTTGACCTCGTGATCGCAGGCAAACACTGAGACCACCTGCTGATCTGTACCGGACTGGTGCCACTCTGAATGCCAGGGTTGTGTGCAGATACCATTTTGCCCCCTCCGCGTTCCATAGCTTGCACTGCTCAATGGGGGCACGAGCACGTAATTAACTTGATTAATTGCTTTGGCCTTCAGTAGGGGCTCTGAGGTAATTAATAAATGAGTAGCTAAATATTTCTTGATATCAAAGGATTGGGCGCCTCATTGTTTAGGCCAGCGTCTTGTGTGGCGGATCGCGATGTTTTTGTCAAGGTCGGCCTCCGCTAGACATAGCCTGCATGCTGGGGACACCTTATCTCCTCGTGCCACGAGGCTTCGGCGAGTAAACCTGTGAGGGCAGTCACCAGAGCTTCCTTTCTCTCCCTCTCCCTCTGATTGTTATCACACCAGTCACTTGAAGTGAGGAAAAAAAACGGAATCAATCTTGACTGATTGATGATAGGGCCGCAGACGGCCTGGGCCGTGACATGAGCTAACACGCGATAATAGCATCTTGCTGCTCGTGTCTTGTTTTTTTTTCATACCTCAAGACAACTGATAAAGTGTTAATAGATGCACTGACATGGGTTCCACCACCCCCCTCCCCCCAATCAGGAAAGTTAGCTGTTATTTAAAAACAAATTCAATGTGATGCTCATTATGTATGCCAGAGTTGTCTTCTCTGTGGAACATTCGAGAAGCTATATAGAGGAGGCCTGCCATCACTTGGTCAAAGTGTATTTTGGATTCATCACCGTTTGTGGAATCCAGTATTGATTAAGCTGGAGACAAGAACTGTCACACTGACCAGGGAATTAGTCAATGGTTTGGATTCCGATGTGACCGGGAAGGCGCTGCTCATAAATAAAATATTGAGCACTAAGTAGCTTCCCACCAGCCAGACATGCCAGTCACCTCAGAAATATTTGTCTCATGGAGAAAAAAAATCAAGACTGTGTATATCTTGTCAAAAATTGTGATGAAGGTGGTGGTTTCTAAGGTGGTGGTTTTTCTAAGGTTTTAGATAAGTTAGATTTTGCTCTCTCTTGACTCTCTGCAGGCGGGGCTTAATGGATATACTCTAGATCAAAATGCCTCTCTTGGGTTGTTTCTTATGTAGCTTGATTTCGAGCATTGAGCCCACCCCCATCGGGGTAAAAGCCTGCTTTTGATTGGTGGACGAAAGTAATTGGTCTGGTGCACATTCTGAGCTTCAGAGTGAAATCAAAACGGGATCACAGAGCAGGATGGGTTTTCCCAGGCTAGTTTTCCTCAGAATATGTCAATGGAAAACATCTATGCCTTTGTATCTGGATCAAAAATGTGATTTGTTATAGTGTCCTGTTTTCTCCTTTGTTTCCAGCTGTCATATATGTAGCCTGCTGCACAGGAGGTCCCCATTAAGAAACAAAAATGGTTTCAGCCAAAACTGTTGATAATTTGTGTTGTGAATTTTGGTCAGTGAATAATTTGACTAATATGGTTGCAGCAATCAGGCATGTTGTTGAATGTCCCTCTCAGAGGCATGGCAATTAATGTCGCATTTTGCACTTGGCACTGAGTGATGTGCCTATTATCATTTTCATTTTGTGCTAGAAAATGAAATGCTAAAACCACACAGGTGATCACTCACATATTTGGTGTTTATTCATAACTGTCAACAATATTCTCAAAATAAGCAGGTCCAGCCATTGCCCTTTTAAAGATTCTCCAAAGCCTGGCCCATAGCATTCTCTATACGGTGTGGTCCATGGTCTATGGTGTTAAAGTTAATTCAGAGACGGTACACCCCTCTGGACTCCCCTCCCCTCCTCCCCCTCGTAGCCTGGGGTTCTCCGGGGTAAGTATCCGCTCCCTGCATCCGGGGAGAGCAAGATCATAGCAGCGTCTCGGAGTGCAGGGATATATCCTTTGAAGCTCTGAGGGGCGTGCAGAGTTCACCCCAAGTGGCGGTTTTAATGGATTGGGCTTTGCTTTTTCTTCCCTTCAGACTCTGCTGGGAGCAAACCATTTGCTTTGGTGGGATAAGGAGACACAGAAGTAACCCCAAGATCACTCACACCTCACGCCACACTTCTCCAGCAATTAACTTTCTCTTTTGTCTAGAGTCAGAGTCTTAAAAGTGTCCCATTGTACAAACAACTGCGGAACGGAACAATGTTGACTGATTGTGGAGTGCTGTTATAGTAAAATGTCGGAGGCCATGCAATCAAGTACTCATTCTAGGGTGGGGAGGGGGCCATAAAAAGAGATAGATAATTTATACTGACCTGCGCTACCATTAGCTTCAGAGACTATCCGAGGCCTTTTTTTTTTTGCTGTTTAATGGACCACAAGCTGTGATCTGGCATAACAGTGTGGTTTAATTGAACTCACACTTTGTGTGTGTGTGTGTGTGTGTGTGTGTGTGTGTGTGTGTGTGTGTGTGTGTGTGTGTGTGTGTGTGCGCGCACGTGTGTGTGTGTGTGTGTTGTGTGTGTGTGCACAAACGTGTGTGTTCCAGTGTGATCATGTGCTAGTGTTTCTGTGAGTGCACCATTACATACACATGCAACCGTGCATTTCAGGTTGTTGGTCAAGAGAAGGGTAGGGTGAAAATGGTGTGACACACACACACACACACACACACACACACACACACACACCCCCAAATGGATCAGAGATACATCTGTGCAAGACCAGTCCTATTAGCTTTTAACAGCTAAAAGGTCACTGGACGGACAGGCAACTAAATTGAATTCAGCAGAAAAGCGCTGCGCCTGCCGGCAATTAGCAGTGTGTGATTCCTTAACATTTTACTGGTAGACGAAAAACGGCAAGCTGCTTCGGCGGGCTCTAGACTAATGACTCACTTCAGACTGTCTCTAGCTGTGTCTCAACAATCGCTCTCTTTCTTAGTCTGTTTTCTTTTTCATTTCAGTAGCTCAACATTTCTCTCTCATTCTGACTTCTTCCTCCTATCCCTCTCTCTCTCTCTCTGTCTCTCTCTCTCTCTTTCTCTCTCTGTCTCTCTCTTTCTGTCACCCAGACACAGACTCAAACAAACAAACAGAGACAGTGACACAGAACTATGCCTCTCTCTCTCTCTCCCTTTCTCTCTCTCTCTCTCTCTCTTTCTTTCTGTCACCAAGACAAACAGATAGTGGGAGAGACAGTGACACAGAACTATGCTGACAGAGACATCTGTGTACAGTATGTGTGAATATGTAGATAAAACCACAGACTCCCTCTTTTTCTTCCCTCATGGTTTCAGCCTTCTGTTTTATTTAGTGCAGCACCTGCTTGGGATATCCAGTGGTCATTCATTTGTGAGATTGCAGTGAGCAGCAGCATAAAAGTTTTAATGGAAGGATGGCTTTAAGTAATAGAGTATCCTCACAATGGCATTGAGAAAAAGTTCCTCAGTCACCTAAGCACTTGATGGAAGCATGTCTGTCCAGCCTTCGCACTGCAAGGCTTGTGTGTGTGTCAAGTTGAAACCTCTTGTGACTTTTCTTGTGGCGTCAATTTGCACCCATGGGATTGACAGGGGCAGAAGTGTCCTTCCTTTGCACGAGATATCAGAGATGCTCAAGGGGTTGTTTTTACCCCTCGACCATCCCACCACACACACACACACCTCGAGAAATGTCATAATTAACACACACACACACACACACACACACACACACACACACACACACAGTCTCAGCCAGCTATATCCAAAGGTCACAACACAGACAGCATGACTGGTGGCTGCGTGCATAACATGTCTGACTAATAACATTTATTTTCTTATGCATGCTGCTCTGTTCCACTTCTTTAATTTGTTTAACCTTTGCCAAACCAGAAGAGAAGACAGGCCAAATCACTGAGATTAAAGAGAAAATGTCTATAGTTGAAGAGGCTCTGGCTTTTTATATACTTCACTCAAGCTCTCATGGGCGGGACTCCTAAGAAACAGAAGAAGTCGGCTGTGTGATGGAGAGAGAAACAGACGTTGAAAGCCTGTACTAGTTCTTATGGAACAGTGGTTCAAGCGATGAGAAGCCGGGTGATTGACATATCGAAATGCAAAATGACATGCAAAATTAATGTGGACTCTCATCAATTAAAAATTGCCAGTCAACCTTATTTAAATGGCTTACAATGTCATTATCTCCAGGAATAGTCCTAGCAACTTTTAAATGAATTATTAACTATAAGAAACATGTTTTTTGCTGGATTGAAGGAATGGTGTTGGTGCTTACCATTCACTGGTTCACTGGATTGTATTCCTTTTTGTGTCATGCCAAACAAGCTCAGCCTCAACCTCAGTTTTCTCAAATTCCTTTCTTAGCCTCCAATCAGCTAACAGAAATTGATTGCAGAACCAATAGGTTAAAAGCTCAAAGTGCCCACCCACTCCAGAGTAAATGTGTTCCTGTTGAGAGTGTCCAGACTCTTTGCACATATTGTAGTCTGTAGTAGTGAGAGCCTGATCTGCCAGGCTAGTTTATGGCAGCTTGTATCATATAAACTCAACAGTCAGTTTAGAAAGGCTTAAGTGCAGTGAAACGAAATCCCATGCAGTCACGTACACAGGATAAATATAAACAAATGAAATAAAAATGAGTTTGGAAAAGCAGCTCTTGTCATGTCCAATCTGGGTAAGGGGGTCATTCAGATCCATTTTACTTCTATACCTGCTTACCTGGCCAGCTGATGTGCATGCTGAAATTGCTGCCATGATATTTTTTGTAGAAGCCTCTCTTTTTTAAGTGCATGGCGATGAGTTATTCAAATTCTGTTTTCGGAAGTCAGTCGGGGTCTCTCCTCCCGGAGCGTGTCTGGCCATCTGGCGTGGTCACTATGATGAATGGTGGCTAGTGGATACACCTTAGACCAGTGAGGATGAAGCAGTGAAGCAAACTGGCAAAATACGGTGTGAATTTCAAGTTCAAAGTCAGATTTACTGTAATTTGTTGTATTACCATAAAACATTAGCTGTATTTGATATTTGTTTATGGTTCATTTTTTTTCGGATTTGTCAACTTGGTACACTAAAATGCACCAATGATATGAGCATGTGCAGAAGATGATTGTCACTGTCGTAAAAGAACTGCACCAACATTTTTGTACTAAAGCATACATTTAAAAGGAAACAGTGTATAAGTTCTTGTCCAAATTTATCAGCATTTGTTTGAGCTATTTTTACATCTTTCTCCTTGATTAGGTATTGATGAGACAAACTGCAGATTAGCTGTTCTAATGAAGGGTGAGCGGTAACTGAAGTGTGGTTACTGAAATGTAGTTATTATTGGCTGAAGGCATGCTTCACTAAAGAAGGCCAAATCTCCTATAGATCTCAATACACCCCCCCCCCCCCCCCCCCCCAGAGGAGCATAGACAAAGAACGGTAATTAATTACACACATTGTCTTCTGGATGTGTAATGATATCTAGTATGGGGAGGAAACAGCCATACAAACTCAATCAATTATATCCACTCAACCAATCTATGAGTGTCATTGTCTCAGAGTAAGTTGTTGAAAAGACAGCTGATAAAGCAATAAATCTCAATGGTCTAGGTGCAGTTTTATCTCCTAATTAAAATCACTGATCAGACCTTTTGATTTCGCTCAAGTCTCTCTGAATTCTCTGTGGTTGAAGCTGGCCGGCTTTTGGCTCATTTTTTAATTTGAGATGTTGTGATCTCCAATAAAGTTAAAGGAGTACTTCAAATGAAGCAAAGTGCACCTGGAGATTAAAAAGGGGGAACTGTATTTCATCTTCAGTATTTAAAGTCAAATAACTTTGCACTTCATAATTATCTTTGGTGCAAAGGACTTGGCTCGGTGTCTCTTGTAATGTCTTCTACAATGTGAATTTTATAAGGCCAAATTGCCAATATGAGATTTTAAAAAAGGTTTCTAATCTTCAATGTAAATGAAACATTTATATTAACCAAAGGTATCCCCACTGAGCACATTAAACACCACACTGTGTTAACCACACATTAGAGAAACTAACACACTGCATCGTAACTGCACTGAACTCTTGTTGTGAAGGTTAAACCTTGCAGTAGAGTTTTGGAGGTCTAGGTCGAACACAGCCTGTAATGACGAGAGTTGATGATAGAGCAAGTGGTTAGTTCTGCTTCATGCCACAATCAGGGTTGTTCGTACTGCTATTTGTGCAGAAGTGTCATCTTAATTACCACTTTTGCTGTGATGGTGTTCTGAAGGGATAATTGCAGTGGGTTAAAGCAATTGTTGTTTCAGAATTCATTTGCAGGAGAAAAATGCTCATATTTTGCATCTATAGATTGATGGTTAACAAGGCTTATAGTTGGGCAGAAGCTTGATGTGAATGCTTTTCTTTCTAAAAAAAAAGTCTTTTGTTTTCTAGATTGAAATAATGACACAGCTATTTTTCAGTGTATTCATAAATGAATAAAAAATCCTCATCAAACTCATCAAACATATTATTATGCTTTGGAATATGACAAGGACCATGAAATAATAGATTTTTTTTTAACTGAACTCTCTCTGGCAGTTTTATACTTTGGCAAGAACAGAAATGATGGTGTAAAGTGTATTTAAAAAAATAATGCAAGGCCATGTCGAATGAATGCCCCTTTTCAAAACTTAACCCAGGTAAAAATGAATCTTGCTTTGCAGAAGTGCCGGAATGGTTGGAGTTGAATTCTCTATGCCTCTTTGTCCGCATCCCTAATCTAAAGCCCAGGGGCCCAGGCGTTGTATGCAGTATGCACTATATAATATGCCTGACCTTGTAATATATGTCTGCAACATATACTGAAATTGGATGAAGCAATCAAAACTTAAATATATCCATGACAACTCTATAGCATATTCATTTAACTATCCTGACATGGCGATATCTCTGTATTAGAAATAAAAGCGCTCAGCAAATTATGACATATCTGCACTTCCCATGAGGATAGAAGGTCTAGCCCACTGCCAGGATTAGTTCCAAGTCAAAGAGCCACATTATCCACAGGGAGGTTATTGAAAGAGACAGGTCCATGTATCCAGGGAATGCAGTAGAAGTTGTGGTATAAGAGCTGCGTGTCTGCAACTCTCTAATGTACAAGCCCTATGTCCCTGTCAGCATCCTGCTGAATTGTTTTCAGTCACTCTTCAAGATCTACCCAGTTCATCTTGGTATTGTTAATGATCATCAGAACAAAGACAGCTAGCTGAAGGAATCTTTATTTATATTGTCCACCTACAGACTGTAGAAACCATCAGTTGAGAGTCAAGTCCAGCGTGTATACTTTTCAACTGAGCAGTTTGCAGTTTGTGATTTCCATATGATGCTAGGAGCTCTGTTAGCTCCTTATACAAGCCAGACTTTAACATCAAAATGTTTATTCTGCCAGTCCATAGTTTGACGAAAGCATCAAAATGTATAGTCTGACTATATATAGTCTGGCCACTAATGATAGACTGGATATGACTATGACTCATGGTTTGACGTACCAGCTGAGACTTTCCTAGAACTAGAGTATGTCTACATTTCTCTGTAAAGCTGGAACATGCATTGATCAGAAATAATATACCATAATAGTCTGAAAGTTATTAGCAAAGGTTGGCAACCCAGCCACAGAAATCTTGCCACAAAGGCATTGTAACCTTATAGGAGACCATCCAGAACGATTGATGGAACTGCTTCAAGCTACCTTAATACCTTCATAATGCCTAAGGTTACCCTATAGTCACTCCTTTAATGCAAGGAAGGCCAATCCAGGCTTTTGTTCCATGTTCTATTGAGCCGGGTTGATAAGGTTATGATTGAAATCATGTATGTGCAATGCAAATATGAAAAACACCTTCTTTCTGCTTTTTTTTACCTTCCTTTCCACCTCGGGGAACATTTTCTGAAAAAGCACTCTACATGGACCCTCTAGAAATTGTATTTTGCGAATGGTGGGTGCAGCCATGAGATTATTGTTGTGGGATGAAATGGGTGTTTTGGTCAAGTACTATAATTTACCCCCGAGTGCTATAAACCCCACCACACCACTGCTGTGATAATAAGCAACCATCTCTTTCCTTCCTGTATTGTTAGAGCACTATACTGACGCCATTCCACTAGTTGGTTTGTCTTTTCTCTTTTTTTTTTTTTTGGTCAAATGCTTAATGAATCAGTCCTCTGTGTTTCTGTCTTGATGGAACACATTTGCATTTAAATGCAAGCTCAGGGGCTTATTAGGAGGCCTACTTGATCACCGCTGCGACACCTGTTTTTTCCTCAGCAGAAGTGGGTCAAATGGCCGAGGATAGAGTGCCTGACATTAAGTGTGTGTGTGTGTGTGTGTGTGTGTGTGTGTGTGTGTGTGTGTGTGTGTGTGCACACGAGTAGGCGTGTGTGTAGTGGTGGGGTTGCCATTCGCTAAGGGATAATCAAGGGAACCCATCAAACAGATACGCAATTAGCGTAGCAGAGACATTCATCTTGCTGCCTTGTGTGGCAGATACTAATTTCAGCTTCACAGGTACCGACCACAACTCTCTCTCACCCTAACCCCCCCCTTAAAGATAGTGGTGCAGTGGCTCTCCTACTGGCTTTTTCGAATGGGAAATACCCATGCTGAACCCAAGGCTCATTAACAGAGCTCCTCTTGGGTATCAATAATGCAGTGGCGATGTGAAAGAGCGGCCACACTGATCCATTTGCCCCGCTTGCCTTTAATGCAGCATTAATCATAAAGGTCAGGGGTCAAACAGAGAAGGGCAACATGGGGTCATGTGTGCACAGCTACTTATGGGAAGGTGCAAGGAACTGGGTGGCTTAATTAAGGCACTGGTTTTTGGTCCATTCTGTTCATTTTTAAATAGAGACAATTTTAGAGAAGGCGTGTTTTGTGGTTAGTTATCAGTCTCAAAAATGCCCCAGTGAGACAAACTTACATCACAGATTTGCAAAATTCATACAGTCAGTTTATTTCAATGGTTAGTAGTATTTTCAGTTCTGATTTATTCATGATGAATCGATGCTGTTGAAAAAAAGCCAAAGAGAGCTGCATTAAAGTAGCCTGACATAGACTGCCCATAATACGGATGTTCATCCATATTCAGTCTGGGGACGGCCTTCTGGGGAGGGTTTACATCGGTAAAGAGACAACCGGCCAATACAGTAAGCGAAGCTGATTAGACGAGCTGTCCAATCGTTTCAAACCAGAACTGAATGCCCTCCCCCCTGCTCTATAATCGCACCAGGTTAAAGACCCTCCAGACCATGAATACGGATGAACAGCAGTATTATGGGTGGGCTATGTCAGGCTAGCATTAAAGTCCTTCTGAACGATTTGCTCAGACGGCATCTTCGACAACTTCAGGCAGCTATTTGGGAGTAACAAGGTCATGGCTCTAACAAAATGAATGAGAAGCTATCCAACACTCCAGATCGGCGGGTCGCACTGACTTAAAATGTCTATAGTTCCAAGTCTGAATTGAACAATGTCTACCCTTAGATCGCTCAAATCAGCGTTGTCCGTTCTATGGCTCTGACCACGACCAATCAGAGCAATGAACAAGCCGATTCAAGTGACCACTGAGCCCGCCCAATGATTCTCAATGCACACATACAATGTTGTGACTCGCAAGCACCTTTGGCTCATTGCTGTAATAGATTAGTACTGGCTGAGCAAAACAATTAGGTGCTGCTAGGGTACAAACTAGATTTCTACTAAACTATTTCTGGATGTATTTAATGTAAAATCTACCAAATATCACATTGTATATATATATACCTGTCCAGGAGCACTCAGTAATCCAGGTTTGAACACAGTGGCCTGGGATGATTTGAAGCCCACTGGCTATATTTCATTTCTTTTCCCCCCAAGGCGATTTCTACAGACGCTCAGATGTCTTTCGCTTTACAAAAAACACATCCAGTGTTTCATTCAAGAGTTTATAGGCTTTGATTTCAGAACGACTGAAAAGGGTCAAAAGTTATCAGCACCAAAATCAAAGGTGGACAGCACCGCTGCTCATTGCCGAACCCTTCTCGAGGGGTGAAATGATGCAAACAAAAAAATAACATAAAAAAGCAAAGGAAATCTGTTTGTCTTCTCAAACTTGGTGTGAGAAATCACATTTACACTTTTGTGTGGTAGCCAGGAGGGCTTTGCATATATCAAGTGAAGGTGAAATAGGATTACATTATGTAGTGGCTACAGGAGTGTTTGGTTATGCTCTCCTTTTTGTCGCTATTTTGGATATTCAGAGCATAGGTGTCAGAGCATTTAATTAAAATGGTTATAAAAAGAGATGTGTGATAATTGCCTAGACAAGGCGGGGAAGAAGCAGGGGCTACTCAGAATACAGCATGCACCAGCTCCCCTCTTGTGGAAGAAATAATCATGCTTTATGTCTATAAATGATGCACACAGGGAATTGGAGTGCTAGTTAGAAGACACCTCTGTTCCTTCCTCTCACTCTCTTTCCCCTCTCTTAATATTTCCATCTTTTTCCTCTCCTCTATTTCCTTCATTTCTCTCGCTCCATCCTTTTTTTCTCTCACTCAGTTGCTTCCCTCTCTCTTTCTCCTTTGCCCAGTGCGCTCCATCCCCCCTTTTCTGTCCCTCTTGTTTTCTCTCTGTCTCTCTGTCTGTCTCTTTATCTGTCTGTCTTGCTGTCTTCATCCCTCCCCTTGACTTCTTGGTGAGCTTAAATCAATGCCCCAGCCCTTTCATCCTCCCCACGGAGCCACTCACTGGGAGCAAAGTCCATCAGGCTCCATGGGCCTGACATTTTCCCTCCAGCCCACTGACCAAAGGAGAGAGCCCCAGTCCCGCTCCTACCCCCATGGGGGGATAAGCCCCGGGCTAAAAAGCCTGAAATCCTATGATTCATGATATGTGACTCTTGTCTCTAGACATTGCACTGCGTGCATGGCCTAAGCAGTTGAAGGGAAAGAGAGAAAGAGAGAGAGAGAGAGAGATGGAGGGAGTGGGCGAGGGTGTTGCTGTGATAGTTTGTACAGTTGCATGCTGGTGGGGATGTGCAAACATATTAGCCCTACATTGCAGTTGGCACACAGAGCTTTTGTATTGGATACAGCAGTGCAACAAAAAGTGTTTGTTTGTGAGGATGTGTGGAGAGGCGTTCTTTGAAAAGAGGCATTGAGACCCTGAGCTGGAGATGTCCCACTGTTAATTGCTTTGCTCTACATGAGAGCTCTCTGGAAGGTTTGGTTACGGCCGGCCAGGGTCGGATTTGTTAATCTATTATGATTGAGACCAGCTCTCTGTCTCTACTTAAGACCACTTACATGTTTTTTTTGCGCATTTTATCGTTGGGGGGAAGCTTTCAGGCACCATTTGCACTGCTGCTACTCACGCCATTGACATGGTCATGGGAGAAAATGCTTAACTGCTGTCCGAAAA
This sequence comes from Sardinella longiceps, assembly GCA_027497455.2. Taxonomy (NCBI): domain Eukaryota; kingdom Metazoa; phylum Chordata; class Actinopteri; order Clupeiformes; family Clupeidae; genus Sardinella; species Sardinella longiceps. Next base: position 20,865,841 of record JAODXP020000018.1, on the reverse strand, counting down.
TAAATAAATAAATAAATACATGAGAATAACAAGGGAAAAATGTGTTACGCTCACAGAGTTCAATAAAACTCCACGGCAGACACCGCTGAAAAGCGGAGTTGTCCTTGTTAATGCAAGCCTGGCAGCATCAATATGAGTCCCTCTAGTCTGCCCAGAGAGTTCCAGCAGCTTAGAGCAGAGTGCTATGGTGAGGAAAGGCTTATTCTGAAAACAAAATTGGGTGTCTTCCTACTGGGAGATCAGTGAAGGCCACGAAAGAGGGCGACAGGTCACTGTCGAGTGTCTTTCCTCTCACACCCTCCAAACCAACACCTTACAATTTTCCACATGAAGTGGCTCACTTACCCACAGGCAATAGTTTCTCCTCTGCATGCCGGCTGACACCAGCACAGAAATATTGTTTTGTTTGCTTATGAAAAAAAGGTCCAGACACTGTCGTTTCTTTCATGTTCCGCTTGATCTGTTGGGACAAGCACCGTCAGACTGATTAGGGGTTGTGTACTCATTCACTTCAGGTTTCAAGACGCAACAAAAAGAGGGGTTGGTTAGTGAGCAAAATGTCCAAAATTCAACACGTCAAGCACTGATTTCAGAACATTCTAGAACAATCGGTCTGTCTGGATGGCAGCCGACTCGGTTCTAGAACAGTTCTAATGTAGACGGGGGTAAAAGTTAATGACTCCATACCCCCCCCTCCGCCCACCTTCCTGGAAGTTGAAAAAGTCTCCTGGCAAGAAGTCTGGGCCACTTTATCTCCAGAGTGAGCTGTCATTCCGTGATGAATGCTGGCTGGAGAGGAGCGTATCAAAATCTTGCATACATTATTAGCTGCAGTTTCCCTCGCCGTATATTACTCCGATTTTTACACCGCCACCTAGAATGTTATGGAGCAATTACGCAGCCTTCACGGGGAGCCACCTGACAAGCGTGTAAAATGGCTGTAATGCAGCAGGGCCAGACCCCCAGTCTGACGTTTTCATGACAAGCGATAAATAAGAAAAACCCCGAGACAGACAGCGAAACGGTGACCGCCAGCGTACTTTGTGAAAACATTTTGCTAAAACAGCGGCGGTGCTTGCCGTTTTTTTTTTTTTTTAACTATCCTCCCTGCCTCCAGATGCACATCTGTTTCCTGCCTCTGGGCCAATGTCCTGTGAAGGCCCGGTCTGTTTGTCCATGCATGAGTGATTCATCCCATTGATTGGCTCAGATAAGACCTGGCTTGATAAATACTTGTGCAGACCAGAAGTAAAATGTCAAAGCAGATCAATAGCTGTGCCTGGGAGGGCCCCCGGCTAACTCTCAGCAGGCTGCTTTACATCTCAGTAGCAATCGACCCACCACTGTCTTCCAATTACACAATGATTTTGTCACTTACCTTAATATGCCGTCATTGCCAGATAATCCCAACGTAATCCTATTTGGTTTGCCTCTTAGAAAGTAAAAATAAACAAACAGCTCTCCTCAACTTTTTTCTCCTCACTTTCTCTATCCTTCCTTTTTTTTTTTTTTTTAATCTTTCTTCCTCTCTGAGCTGCCTTTTATACAGACACAATCACTTTGTCTACTTTCGAGTGATTTCTCTCCTTTGCAAAAGACAGGTGCAGGACCTTGCTTTCTCTTCCGGCAGCTAATTAATGCAAGGTAATTTCTACTTTGGAGACACAGGCTGCCCCAAATAGGGACTTTCTAACTAGTGATGGCAGTGACAGTGAGTGTCGCGCTGTGGCCCATTCATGGTTTGGCTTCGTCTTGTTTGATCCTCGCTTCAGCAAGACATGCGGAAAGAGGGCAATTACTGAGTCCCAAGGCCCCACATTTAAAAGAAGTGCCTGCCTAAATTAGCTGGGCGTTTCTGTTAAGCCCCCATCCAAAGAGTCAGTTCAACCCACACAGAAAAACAAGGGAACAAACATAGAGATGTGGAAGAAAGTGGGATGGCAAGACTAGGAACACAACAGCAAAAAGTGGATTAAAGTATATCATTTGTAATGTGGCTTGTAATGGAGAACGATTCCATAATAAGTCATTTAATTAATAGCAACAATTACTGTTATTGTCTAAAACCTAATGACTCAGTAAGTCATACACTAGAGGCTAAACAGACCTAGATTTTTTTGAAAGCTGTAAGCTTTTCCCACTTCTCTCCCCTTGCACACACACACACACACACACACACACACACACACACACACACACACACACACACACACACACACACACACACACACACACACACACACACACACACACACACACACACACACACACACACACACACACATACTTGACACTTTTCATGAAGATGGAAAGAGTTGTCAGAAAATCAAAATGGTGTGAAGAGTAGCTCGAAGGTCAGACATCAAACCTCCTGCCATGCTCCATGGAGACCAAAGGCCTTTAGTGGAATCAAGCATCTCCGATTGCACTGGATATAAAACGCTTTTTACGGTCATTTCTCCATACATACCAAGGGCATCTTACTGTAAAAGGAAAGTGATTCCTTCACTTCACAGCCTAACCATCACTATTTTAGCAAGTTTGTCAGGAGAAAGGGAGAAGGTGCTGACGATACACACATGCACTGTCAATGCAACACCTTTTAAATTTAGGAGCTGCTGAAAGAGAGCGAGAGACTTCCCTCAACACTTTTTATAAATGGGATAGAATGTGTGACCCCCTTGAAAGTATTAACATTGCCTAGATGCAGAGAACCTTTCATTAGCTTCTGCAGAAGGTTGTCAGTGCCGGCGTGGCACAGGAGATAGATTGGGTGCTAGATTAGGAGTTATTATTTATGACTGTGCATTACGACCTGAAATAACATCCATTAGTGAGGTGTTGTGACTTGTTCTTTGACTTTTTATTTTTTCATTTTATTTTTTTATATACTGAGTCCCATTATGCCCCTGTTTGAAATTCTAACTGATGATATGGTAGCTCTCGTCTTGAGACAATATAATGATGCATTGAGAGTTATTAGAATCAAAATCAGAAGCGGCTCAGAAATGAATGGATCTTGGTTTCCCCTGAAAAATAAGATAATGATACATTCTTTGCATCTGCATAGTGCCAGGTTGGATTTGCCTTTGAAACTGCTGTGATTTCCTTACAGCATATAGTGTAATGGTGCTCTTTTTCCTATGGCCTATGTGTAGCTTGGGTGTCTATATTTTAGTTTCCATATGGCTTTGTGGGCATCAAATGTGTCTGTGCAGGAGACGGTGCCAGGGTAGAGGTGTGCGGCTGTGTGGCCCTGGGTGACATTTTACCTCCAGATCACAGAGGAGACAGAGCTTGTGGCTTACCCCCAGGCTAGTGCCACACAGAGTGACAAGCCAGCCGTGACACCCCAATGACATGGAATTGTGTGGTGTGGTGTGTGTGTGTGTGTGTGTGTGTGTGTGTGTGTGTGTGTGTGTGTGTGTGTGTGTGTGTGTGTGTGTGTGTGTGTGTGTGTGTGTGTGTGTGTGTGTGTGTGTGTGTGTGTGTGTGGACCTGGCAATCATTCTGACACACTGTGGTTTGTGGTCGTGAAATTCCCTTGTTTCAAACATCGATCTTTAAGACTGAAGCAATATACTTCACGATATCATAGTTTTAATAGTGGAGGAGGCTGCCTTTATTGTGTTATAGATCCTGAAGCTCAATCCACACAGTTTTCAGAGTTCACTAAGATCACTTAGTTTCCATCTCTACAGTTTCTGTAGCAGACTTGTTTTAAAGCAGTCTCTTAACCTCACAAGACACCAAAACTACAGCAAAGAGAAAAAAAAATTATATGCTCAGTATGCATTCTCTGATGTTTTACACCAAACTTCCGCAAACTACACTCTGTAAATTATCTGTTTAAGGCTAAATTGCTATTAAAATGAAAATATTTGGGTTTTATGGGGATTTAGATAATAGCATAACAGGCCAATGATCTTGAACAGCGAGAGGAAAGCGAGAGAGAGAGAGAGAGAGAGAGTTTTTTTTAACCAAATGTCATTTACTCAATGTGTAGCAAAGCAATACCCAGCCAGTCATTTAAAGTGATTCTGTTCAGTTCAAGTACCTAAAATGATATAACATCAAGAACAAAAGTCTTTGTCACTGGATGCCTTCACTCCTATTAATCTCATGCTTGGCAGGAGTCTCACTGCTGTCCTAGAATGCTGCAAATGCTTGATTAAGTCCAAGAATCAACAAAAGCTTGTTTCACATTCTTCGAAATGTGGTCTTTTCCTTTTTTTCCCCAGGAGTCGATCACCACAGAATGGGTATCAACAAAAGAGCACATTTGGAATCCTCTCCACTAACTACTGCTGCAGATTAGAGCTGGAATGCAGTGTTAATGAGACCCGTTTGTGTTCTGCATTGCCCCTCTGTGCCACTTGCTCTCCCTCTCTCTCTATCCCTCTCTCTCTCTCTCTCTCTCTCTCTCTCTCTCTCTCTCTCTCTCTCTCTCTCTCTCTCTCTCTCTCTCTCTCCATCCCTCTCTTTCTCTGCAGGTCACGCCTCATCAGGGCATTTCAGTCTCACTTGCCCAGTCGCACTTTACAGAAAATCTTACAGGCTGTTGCTGAGCCAAATCGCACACCACAGAGTCTTCAGATCGCAGCTTACAGTCCATGTCATGGCAGCGAGGGCTCACTTTGAAGCTGCGCACTGATGGCTGCTCTAAGATGCAAAGAGACAGAGAGAGAGAGAGAGAGAGAGAGAGAGAGAGAGAGAGAGAGAAGGAGAGAGAGAGAGATAGATGGGGTGGGGATGAGTGAGGGGAAGATAACGGGTGACAGAGAGAGAAAGAGAGAGAGAGATGGGGGGTGAGTGAGGGGAAGATAACGGGGGAGAGAGAGAGAGAGAGAGAGAGAGAGAGAGAGAGAGAGAGAGAGAGAGAGAAAGAGAAGGCAGATGAAAGATACAAATATTGGCTGGCTGAATGAGCTGGATCTGCACTGGAGGGCGAACTCAGCTCAGCACTCTCAACACTTTTAATAGTGAAGATGCTTCAAGAGACACATGCATGATGTGCTAAAGAAAAAAAGGAAGAAAGAGACGAAAAAGAAGGGAAAAAAAGAAACAATGTGACAGAGGAAGTAGTGCGTGTCTGAGGCGAACTGCCCCCTCTTCCTGTCTATATCTTATTCCTATTCTTCATCTTCTCTCTCTCTCTCTCTCTCTCTCTCTCTCTCTCTCTCTCTCTCTCTCGCTCTCTCTGTCTGCACAGCTGTCACTGGGAAATCTCTGGTAGCGTTTCTAACTTGCAAAGGAACACACCGACTGACATCTCTTAGTGTCAACGTGCTAACACATATCCCCACAAGAAAAAAAAGCTGTTCAGTCACACTAATATGCCGTTGCTAACACGCAGCTGCGATGCACGAGGTAGCTGTCATAACTTATGAGCTCAGAAAAAAATAGAGAGGAGATGTAGACAGCTCTCGAAATATCGGTGAATAATGCAGATTACGGCTGCGCGGCTTAAGAACGGGTCAAACATTGTCAGGAGAACATATCTGATGGTTTTGTAGATTTTGAGATGATCCATGTTTGATCTGCAGGGGTCATTCCCGATATATCGCCCCCCTACTGTGCAAAGCTGAGGGTGGATGTATGATATAAATGCACTGCAGACAAATGGGAAGACTCCCTTGGCAAAGCTCTCTCTCTTGTGATCACTCAGGCATGCTTCTAAGCTAAAAACCCTGTACGGCCCAATCGCAAAAAGCACGCCTGATACAATATTCATGACCTCAGGTTTTTCAAGACCATAAATAAAACCGCAGCTATATTTGGAGTTGTCGTTCCTTGCAAACACCCCCACGCCCACGCCCCCCCCAACCCCCCCCCAGCCCTTCGCCACCCCCTTCTGCCCCCCGTGGAATCTTCAGCACAACGCCATAAAATTCCATCCTCCATCTGCCTCATCCCCACCCCAGGAGAGATGTGTGTAATGGTACGTGTGCAGCGGTGGAAACCCCCTACCTCTCCTCCCATCGCCAACACCCCCTACCCCTCCCTCTCTCACACACACACACACACACACACACACACACACACACACCACTATCACCACCCACGCCAAACCCTCCCCGCTCTTCTTCTGGTTTGGTAGTGGAGCGTCGTCCCCGGGCTGTCGATTTCACCTGGGAACCGTGCCATGTTCCGAGATGAGCTCTCAGCGGTGTCAGGCAGCCCAGAGAGCCCGCAGCTGCATTACCTGCTGTTCATCAGCCAAGCAGGGACACGCCTGCAGACAAGACCATGGTGATGCATTCAGCGAGAAAGAAAAGGGATGCCTCTGCTTATTTTCATGCGTGTGTGTGGAACATACACATGCGTCTTACAGGCCTATTTATCTTACCGCCTGCCGCGAGTGTGACGGCTGATGCCATTGCATTATGTAGGAGGTGTGTGCAGAGGATGGAGAGGCTTGATTTTCTTATTCTTGATTCTTTTATGTGTGTGTGTGTGTGTGTGTGTGTCTGTGTGTCGGGGTGTCATGGTAGAGAGTGTTTGTCTGCTATCACACAATCTCTCACAGTTCTGTCTGTGGAGCAGATAAAACACTGCACAGTGACGCACGTCTCTCTCTCTCTCTCTCTCTTTCTCTCTCCCCCTCTCTCTGAGTCTGTCTTTCTCTCTCTCTCTCTCACTTTCATTCACTCACTCACTCTGTCTCTCTCTCTCTCTCTCTTTCTCAGTTCCCTCCCGGGTTTCTCCGTCTCTCCTCCGTTTTCTCTTGTTCTCCTCTCCCCCGCTCTCTCCCTGGGCACTCTATACGACGCCAGTGTATTGATCTGCAGGAGAGCTCATGTGCCAGCAGGAACAGCAGTGTCTGTCTGGAGTATCAATTAGAATAATACTCCCCCCTCGCCCAGCAGTGCACACTCACAGAGATGCCAGCCTCTCTCTCTCTTTCCCTCTCCCCCTCTCTCTCCCTCTCTCTCTCTCTCTCTCTCTCTCTCTCTCTCTCTCTCTCTCTCTCTCCCTCTCTCCCTCTCCCAGTGGAGTGCCTCACTGAGGTGTTTAGCGCCTGGAGTCGGCTCCGATGGCAAGCGCCTTCCTCTGTCCAATGTGTTGTCTCTTCTCAAAGCAACAGTGTTTGAGGAGAGAGAGAGACAAAGAGAGGAAGAGAGAGAGAGAGAGAGAGAGAGAGAGAGAGAGAGAGAGAGACATAGAGATATGTCTCCTGTTTGCTTGCTTGTACCCATTCTGTTGTCAGTGCAATATTGTGAACAGTGTGATCATGCAAAGTATCGACGCTGAATGGCCTGGGAAGCAATTTGCTGCAATATCATCAAATATGCGTGATTCTATTGCTTTGGCGAGGTGTAATTTGAGGATGTCTGCCATTAAGCAGAGGCTGGGAAGGAACGAGGCACCGCAGTGGTGTGCTGCATCTCTTAACACGTGACGGCAGCATCAGTGGTACATCATCATGTATTTGAATGCTTACTGTAACACAATGTGCTCACCCCTCAGATGAATCCAGTCCAGGGCGGTGTGTGTGTGTGTGTGTGTGTGTGTGTGTGTGTGTGTGTGTGTGTGTGTGTGTGTGTGTGTGTGTGTGTGTGTGTGTGTGTTGATGCTGTAAAGTGCCACTGCGCGATATGAAAATTTATCTCTTGTCGGTGTAAAGTAGGACATGCACAAAATGCTTGGTTGCCAGCTCTCTCTTCTTTTTCTTCCTCTTCTCCCCCTCTCCCTCTCTCTATCTCTTTTTCCACCACTCTTTCTTTCTCTTTCTTCCCATCTCTCTTCACCCATTCCCTCAGTCTACTCTTCTCACCCTCAAAGACACCGCAATCACCAAAAAACCCCTGCACAACAGCAAACGCAAGCACTGCTGAAACAGTAAGATTTTCGTGAGTTTCACAAACATTGCCGACAAGTAATATATTCTGCCCTAAATAATTCACAACACACTGTGGAAAAAAAAGTCGGGGAATTGAACAGTTATTAAAATCCCACTGAATAAGTATTGCATCACTCCGATCCGATTTAGAAAAGGTCGCTAATTAAGGGGTGACACGATGCAACTCATCACTTCCTGTACGGCATTAGTCTAAGAATAATGCATGGAGAACTGGGAGACACAATGCACAGTCACTGACGAGACATTTAAAGGAACAGAATGTCACCCAGAGCTTTAGCCTAGAGAGATAGTTCTTAAAACCAAAGGGATGTTATTCAGAGGGAAGACTAAAATAAAAAATGAAAAAATAAAAAATTCTTCATCTTGCAATATAAAAAAGAAGAAAACATCTTCAAATCTTACAAATCCTAATGCATTTCCTTAGATAGTGAGTGAAAGGATTGTACTTTGGAAGCTACTGTGAATGTGACCAGAAGAACTGCCTATGTTAGTGAAGCATGAAAATGCATGTGGATGTAAAATATTTATTATGTAAAGATGTGCACGCACACAGACAGACAGACAGACAGACACACACACACACACACACACACACACACACACACACACACACACACACACACACACACACACACACACACACACACACACAAGGCCATGGCATCTTTCCTGTGTAATGCAGATCCATATTGTGGAAGGAAGTGCCTGCAGAAGAGCCATTGCATCATTCGCCTCATTAGCCCTAGGAAGCACACAGGACTTTGTTTGTTAATGAAAATTGCAGTTTTTACATGAGCAAACTACTAATGAGTGAATCAGCATTCTCTTTGCCCCTCATCTACAGATTTTTTTTATTGTTTCCTCATGGCCTTTCTCTTTCTCTTTCTTACCGCCCCCTCTCTCCCTCCCTCTCTCTCTCTCTCTCTCTCTCTCTCTCTCTCTCTCTCTCTCTCTCTCTCTGAGATGCAGAGAGGAGTGATGATCCTCCCAGCCTAAGGGCTGGTGAAGGAGGGTTTTTAGATGGAGCATGTGAAGTACTCTGCTCCTGATGACTGGTGAAGTGCTTTTTTGTAAATGGTCAGATAAATGCAGGTAGGCTTCATAGGACTATGAAACAATAGCAGACCTCCAGGCAGACCCAACCCTACCGGCAGGTCCAACATTCAGCCGACACTCACTCCCCTCCCTCCCCTCCCTCCCGACCCCCCCATCCCCCTGCCTCTTTGAGGGTTTCGCCTGATGAATTCTGGGTCCTAGTCTTAAGTTGAGTGCAGTGTGAGCCACCAGGGCTACACATGAGTCATCTAGCCATCCATCCATTCAGACACACACACACACACACACACACACACACACACACGGGGTCACAGAATGGGAGAGACGAGAGATGGCGGGCCAGGTGCTCTGACAGGGCGCACTCCTGCTTCTTAAGCTAAGTAGAGTGCACTTATTCTGGGTCAAACCTGAACACTATGGTGGCCCGTGGTAATAAAGTCCTGAGTGCAGGGTAACATTTAGGCCTTTCAGAGACATTAAGAGTAATTGCTTATAGGTCGTGCTGTGGTGGGTCTCCGCCTGTGGTTTCTTCAAAGACGAGGTTCCTGTAGTTTCTGTAGGGTAATGGTTTGTAATTGAACTACTTTGTCAGTTTTTTTTTTTTTTTTTTTTTTCAAAATGTCCAATATACAAGTCATGGCACTAGACATCGGTAAAATGCACAGCAACAGCTTGCTGAGTCATAATCTTTAGCAGCTGTTAAAATGACATGTTTTCAAAATACATGAATAGCATGGATTATATTCAGCCTACAAAGCGATCCTGTTAGTACCTTTTGAAGTTTTGAAGACCACTAAAGACCCTCTCCCTGTCCCCAGAGTACAATGGCTGTAATATTTTACATGGTATTCTTGCCTTGTGATGTCTAGGACATTAAAATTACCCCAAAAGACTGAAAAGGCCATTAAAGTGTATTATTACCTGTGATTGGCTACACAGTGGACTTCCCACCCCCAACTGAACTCCTCTTCCAATAGAAAGCAATGATTGAGAGACAGACTTGTAGCTGGCGTATTACGCAACAAAATGGTGAATGCAGGCAACGTTTATGAATTCACTTTGTTTGCAGAATATCTTTTGGCTTCTCTGGCTGTCATGCTGCCTATTCTCCACCCTTCCCTTCCCAGATAGAGAGAGAGAGAGAGAGAGAGAGAGAGAGAGAGAGAGAGAGAGAGAGAGAGAGAGATACTTCAGAGTGAGGCCCTTCAGCAGCAGTCACAACCTCCTCACAGCTTCATTTATAATAGATGATCTGTTAGGTAACAAGAATCAGGCTGCAACTGCCGACTGCAAACTGCCTTCACACGCTCTCATGGGCCCTGGGGGAAGGATAAGAGCAACGTCTCGGAATCTGTTGGGGCTTACTTGGGGACTGGGGACTTCAGCCTTTAACACACACACACACACACACACACACACACACACACACACACACACACACACACACACACACACACACACACACACACACACACATACACACACACACACACACACACACACACACACACACACACACACACACACACACACACACACACACACACACACACACACACACACACACACACACACACACACACACACACACACACACACGCGCGCGCACACACACACACACACACACACACACACACACACATTCTTAAGTGTAATGATGGCCTTTAAGAGAGATCCCTTAGGACATCTTATCAGCCGAATTGTAGCCTACAGGTCAATATAGCAGTAAATGGCCACAATGTGGAACGGGAGATGAGGAATCTCTGTAAAAATGGCCAGCATAGCCATTTAAACATACAATCGAAGCCAATGGGTCACAATGCAGCAGTCCAATGTCTGGTTATTAACTGTTGAGAAATATTACTCTGAATGAGATTTGTGCTCTTCTGTTAGCTGGACAGAAGATCAATACTAACTCAGCTAGCTAGTTTCTGCACCTGCTGTAATAGTCCCAGCCGCAGAAGCTTTGCTCAATGAAGGTACAGGACTTTTATGTGTTCCCATGGTTACCCGAGGCTTTGGCATTGATTTCTGGAACGGGTGTGTGTTTTTGTGTGTGTGTGTGTGGAGAGAAAGAGAGAGAGAGAGAGAGAGAGAGAGAGAGAGAGAGAGAGAGAGAGAGAGAGAGAGAGAGAGAGAGAGAGAAATACTGTATATTTGAGTGTATAAAGGCTTATCTGCATTTAGCTGCTGGAGCAAAGCATATTTTTTCTTAGCTTATGTCATATTATGGTATGGGGCGGAAAAAGAAAAAAGAAAGTTATTGTTCACTGAAGTTGAGTGGGGAAAAAATGTACTGTAATTGTGTTGAAGTTAGGACAAATATAAAGGTTGGGAAAAGGGGAGGCCTATTTGCATTTACCCAGAGTACTAAAGTTCAGCCTCAACACCCCGACCTCCAGCATCACCCGCAACCCACC
>JAODXP020000018.1:20839501-20849501 GCA_027497455.2 Sardinella longiceps | reverse complement strand
GCTCCATCTCTTATTTAATATACTGGGTGCATCAATCTCCCGGGCATGGCAGCAGACTGGGCTAGGTGGGCAACACTTGAAAGGCACGAAGCTCAGATTTACAGCCACCAGGTGGGTGCTTTTCAGAATAGACAGAGAGAGAGAGAGAGAGAGAGAGAGAGAGAGAGAGTATAGAATAGGAGGCTGTAATGAGAGTAGGATTTACTGGATGCTATAACATTAACTCTTGCAGGGGCACAGGAGTCCCCAGCCATTCTCTTTAGTTGAATATAGCCTCTCACTGCCTTAACACAACACTGTAGTTATAGCTTTGTACTTTTTTTTTCAATGGGCCATGCTGACATTGGCAAGAGTGTGTATGATTCCTGTCTGGGGACGTCCTTAATCATATATTTATGAGACACCTGTTTCTAGAGTGACTTAGAACACAGGTGAAGAGGAATATGTGCTTCATGGGAATTGGACACATGACCTTGTGGTACTTATTAAACCCCTGGAATGTGCTTTAATACACACACACACACACACACACACACACACACACACACACACACACACACTACTACACACTACTAACAGAGCTGTATTTTAACTGTATTGGCGAACTTAAGACGTTTTAATCCAAGTTGGAATAATTCATAGTTTGATACACAGACGATCAGCGTTGCTGCTGCAGCACAGCTCTTTTTCCGTGTCTTTGAAGTGATATTTTATCAGTTTTTTTGTTCTAGCCAAAAAAAAAGGAAAAGGCATCCTTGAGGTCCCTTCACTTGAAGGGCGTGGGATGCAAATAGGAAGAAGCCTATGGATTCCTGCAGAGTGGAGCTGCATCATTGATTCTGAAGGCCTGAACAATAAGTCATCTCTGCAACACAAGCACATGAGAGCGTTTGGAATATGTTTTTTTTTGTCTTTTACAACGTCGTGAACATAATTATTCTGTGTGATTTCTCCAGAGTTGGCTCACTGATGGCGACTTTAATATGTATGTGACACCATGAGAGCCACTTTAAACACGAACACGGGAAGAACAGTCATTGTTCTTGCCAACTGTGGGGTTGTTTATGAAAAGTGTGTCTGACATTCATTAGATTGGAAATCACCGTGTGGGAGTTAAGGGGTTTTCAAACTACATCCGGGTGTTTCATGAAAACCTTAAGGGGATGCGCCTCTGAGGATTCTAAAGCGAATAAGGGAAATAAGGGAATATAAAAGAAGAAAGAAATGGGAACATCATTTAGGCCATCTGTCAGAGCTGCTAAAAACGATCTGGTCTACATGTGCTTCTGACACATACGTTCTCACTGTCCTCTTTCTGCACTCACTCATCTCTCATTTTATCTGTTTTTTCTTTCTTTCTTTCTTTTTTTGTAGGGGCCGTAGTGAGGACATGCTTGCTGAACTCAGAGTCTGGCTGGACTGACAAAAACATCACCACCACCACCACTAACAGCAACAACAACAACAGCAAAGAAAAAAACAAAAGCACAAAACAGCAGCTTCCTTTCCCCTGCAGGGTAAGAAGCGAGAGAAGCTCCCCCCCCCACCCCCGCACCTTTAGGAGGAAGGGAAAAGAAGATTACTCTCCACCTTTCTTTTCCGGATGCCTTCCGAGGGGATTCTCTATGGACAGGCTCACTCCTCGTGTCAGACTGCTTAGCTCTCTGAGAACCTTCCCTCAACCCCAGTCAAGAGAGAGCGAGAGAGTAGGTGAAACACTCCAGTCCAAAAAAAAAGTCTCTCCATTTCTCAAAGGCGATACATCCCTTAACTAATTAAATATTTTCTGTCGTGCTGCCAAATCTGCCAAGAGATATGAGTAGAGTAGATTTTTGAAAATTCTTATTTATTTAATTTTTTTCTAAACTTTACTCTAGAAGGGATATATTGCTGTTAACCTTCAACATTTCTTGAGGGGTTGTGTTTTGCCCCTTCCTTTTTAACCTCCCTTTTTTATTTTGACTTCGAGGCACGCAGGCAAGTCTTTTTTGATGAGAGTCTAGCCTTCACCATGTCTGTGCCCAGGGGCCATTCGATAGACTCCATTACCTGGAAGTGGCGTGGCAGCAGAGGTAGCGGCAGTGACAGCTCTTGTCGGCTGCTGATTGCCATGGTCGGTATTCTTCTCCTTTTTTTCCCCCTGGCGGCGGTCAGCCGGACGACTAAGCCTCGGGCGCCGGGCCACACGCACCTCAACTCCATCCGCATCGATGGCGACATCTCTCTGGGCGGACTGTTCCCAGTGCATGCCCGCGGCCACGATGGCAAGGCCTGTGGTGAGCTGAAGAAGGAGAAGGGCATTCACCGGCTGGAGGCGATGCTGTTCGCCCTGGACCGCATCAACAACGACAACGAGCTGTTGCCCAACATCACGCTGGGTGCACGCATCCTGGACACGTGCTCGCGCGACACCCACGCCCTGGAGCAGTCGCTTACCTTCGTGCAGGCGCTCATCGAGAAGGACAGCACGGACGTCAAGTGCATGAGCGGAGGCCCACCCATCATCACCAAACCTGAGCGGGTGGTGGGCGTCATCGGGGCCTCGTCCAGCTCTGTGTCCATCATGGTGGCCAACATCCTGCGTCTCTTTAGGGTAAGGTGCCTCTCGGCTTTCAGCTCCCATGTTTGTGTGTTTGGTGTCATACGGGTCAATCCCTCTGAATGATTCTGTGGTGAAGTGTTTTTTTGGCAAACTAGCTTTGCTTTATTTATTACAAAGGCCACCTTAGGGTGGTGCTCTGTTGTCACCTGTTACCCATCTATTACTTGTGTGTCCGAAATCCAAAGTCATATGTGAATATTCTGTATAAATGAGGCGTTTTAGTTGGGTTGGCATCATCTTTGTTGTTTCCTGTTAAATTGCATACTCTGTCTCCACTCCTCTCTCTCTCTCTCTCTCTCTCTCTCTCTCTCTCTCTCTCAGTGTTGGTAAATATCTCAGCGCTGGGACTAAATTACATTCTGTGCTCGGGGCGCCACTTGCACACCATCCCAATATGATTATTATCAGTGGAGATGCATTCAGTGGCGAAACGTTTTGGCATTAATGCAAACATCACACTCCGTGGGATTACAATATTTGCAGGTCTGATCGAATGTGATTGTTGGAATATTTATGAAGTAAAATACAGCTCAGCTGTAGTAAATAGTAAAAAAAAAGAGGGTGAGAGAGAGGCTGAGTTTTCAGTGCTCCAAGATTCATGACTCACATTCTGACTCATTGAGGGATTAGTCACGAGTTCTAGAGGAACACAAGGTGATTTTTAACGACTGTCTCAGAAGAAGTGACAAGGTTGGGGGTAAACAAGTCAGACGGCGTGGCACTGTGTGAAGTCTTGATCATTCTCTCTGAACGTTCCCTCCCCGAAAGCAATCGAGGTTAAACCCCTAAACTTTGGAGAGTCCTCCATCTGTTTCCACTGGCAGAGAGAAACCACCTTTGAATTACACAAGTGAGAGAGAACCATCCACTCATCCAGTGGCATATTCTTGCTTGTCCATAGAGAGAGGTGTCTCATCGTGTCAGCCTTTCAGACTAATGACATTCATTAGGGACAAGCCCTTTCTGATGTCTCGTGTAATTAAATAGAGGAAATCATGCATGTGACCTTATACTGGGAACCCTGATGAATTGTTTGAGCTATTACGTTTGAGAAATGAAAAATCAGAATTGTTTTAAGGATGCCAGCCTGCACGAAGGCATGAGGAATGCACAATTCTATGTCAGAGGCAGAGGCGTCTAGATTGGGCAAAGCTTTTCCATTTTAGAAACTCTTTTTGAGGGTCTTTTATGCAAAAGAACTCTGTAAACTGAAGATATGTGGACAACATAGACATGCATCTCTAAAATATGTATTTCAGATTGATCTAATATTCATGACAACATCATTGATTCATAATTTACTATGAAATAAAAACTGATTTAATCAGTTTAATTTTAAATGCTTGATATGTATTGACTTTCAGTTGTAATACATATGGGCATGAAATCACATCTTTGTTGCACCATGTCTGCCTGGCAAGGGTCTGCTATGAAAGCAAGACTCCAACTGCTGAGCTACTGTGTACCCCCACCACGGAAACCACTGCCCTAAGACTACACTGTGATCAGAACCTTTTAAGCCCGTCTCAAACGCCATTTGAATTCAGACCCACGGTGTACAGACAGTCTGGAAGCTTTGAAGGTTCGATGGTAGTCTGAGGAAACTGCAAATGGACCTCCTGCAGCTGTGGCTGGGCACTGTCACACCACGTGGGCCAGGCAATCTTTGAGGGTGTTTTCCTACACTCTGTTCCCTGTTCACAAGCACCTCACTGTGAGTTTACCTAAATGCCCTCTTCATTTGCGACACACTGAGCTATCCCGCCTTTTAAGATTTTCACTTGAAGGGCATTTTTACCCTGGATAGGCTAGTGGATCCTAATGATCGCTAGGAATCCCGTTGTACTCACACTCATTTCTTGGTGTAATTTGCTGTAGTAGTGAGATGGTACTGAACCAGAGAGGGAAAGAGCAGGTAAAGCAAGTTTACGTAAGTGCAATATCATAAAGGGCTTTAGGAAGAGGAGCCATGAAGGCTTATGTATGTATGGAGATTACTCTCTTTGATGCAGATATTTCTTCTGTGGGAAATCAATTATTTGTAGAAGTAAGATGTCAGATAGCACATGCTGTTTGAAACAGGTGTAAGAAGGAAAATAACATGGAGGAGCTGAATCCTGAGTGGATGTATTATTCTCTGTCTAAAAGCTGTAAAAGTACAGTCGGAACAATCTTCCAGAATGGTCGAATCAAAACTTTACATATAAAGTGCCACTTATATACACAACCAGGTTTGTCAGACATGAAATCCCTGGTTGGGTATTTATAGTCATGTGTTGTGTTGATCCAGGTAAAAAAAAAAGAAGAAAATCTGCATTTTTTGGCAGTGTGGAGCTATTTCATCCGCATTATCACCGCCAAACTAGTTCTGTTGCCTTAGAGAGGTCAAGCATAAGTAGGAAGTAATATGTGCACTGTGGCACACACTTTCTTTTGATCTTCTTCTTACCGCTTTGTTTACCTTATTTGCATGTTTTTGTGCCTTCGCTTCTCTAAGCTTATACAACTCTTCAATCATCTCTCCATTCAAGCATCATTTGGGCAGACAAGGGTGCTGTGCTGTGCTGTGCTCTGCTTTCAGGTCATACTCAGACCTCTTCAAAGCGAAAAAGAATCCCTCTAAAAGCTCAAGTATCATTGCATAGGCTGTTTTAATCATCCTATATTTCAGTTCTGTCTTATCTTTTTTTTTTTTCTTTTGAAGCTATAGAATGTTTTCATCTAGTCTACTCTTTACAGGAAACATATGGTTAGATCTGGTTGTCTTTTACTTTAGATGGAATTGAAAAAAATCACATTTTAGTTACTGTGAGACTGTCACATATTGTGACATGCCTGTTATAACAATCATGTTATGTCATTTCATTTTTATGACAGTGTAGCATAGTTAAAGTGAAAGCTATTTCTAGGAGTTCTCCACCAAGAATTTCATTTTGAATAATGCATGCAGGGTCTTAAACAATGCATAATGCATGATGTGTCGAAATGCACAGAAGAGAGCAATCAGTAATAAACATTGTGAAAATGTACCACCAAAAAAAGAGGGATCTGCTTTGTAGTCACATACATTTTTTTTTGATTATCTAACTGGAATGTGTTGCCAATAGAGAATGCAGATTAACATCTTACCTACATAAGAGAGTACACTAGTATCCTAAGAGAAATGCAGGAGTGAATAGGGATAATGAATAGATTAATAATAATCTCAGAATAGCTGTGAAGAAGAGGTGGTGAATATAAATCATGAATAGATTAATAATCTCAGAATAGCCGTGCAGAAGAGGTAGTTCAACTCAGATCATGCTGCTTACGGTCATGCAGATAACATTGGGTTAATTAAGAAAGTTCTCAACTGTGATGCAGGTGCCTTAAAGCTAACTCAGTGTTTGTCTTTAAATTGCTGCATTGAGTTGTTTGTGTCAAAGTTGTTATCTAGGGGAAACTAGCGAACAACAGAGATCGTTTCTCGAGATTCTCTGTTTTTTATGGGTTATGCTATCTGTTGACTCGGAAGTCAGAGTGTTTACCATCGAAAAGGAGAGATTTATTTATCACTTGCAGACAGGCGGCAGGATCGTCTCCCAAATGGTTTTCGGTGAATATTTTACTTCCAGAAATTACGTAGCAGCAGCAGCTCAAGGAACCGACGACCTGAATTCCTCTCCCGCCCTCTCCCTCCTACTCAGTTAGTCTTGGCTCTGTTTTTCCTCCAGTTGTCTGCCTGTGAAGAGATGTTCTCCTCAGCTGAGACCACAGCATTGCGTAAACAAGAGCACACACACAGACAGATGAAAAGGCTAATTACGCTCGGGCCGGCTTCGACGTGGTGTCTCTACGACCGTGTTTGATTGCTCCCTTACCAGGATCAGGTTTTTAATTAAAAGTGCTAGCGCTTTGGTTAGGTTATTGGCAGCACTCGATTTTTTTTTCTCTCTCTCTTGGGTTGTCACCTTGCTGCCTTGCTGTTCCATACAAGTGAATTGAGCTCATAGAGTTGAGCTCACAGCCATGGATCCTGCCCAGTGTTGCACAGAGCCGTATATAGAGAAATGCCACAGACATATTCAGGGTTGTGTCGCTGGAGAGTTACTGTGGTTGGACTGGTATGGAGGTGGATTGTAACCTCTGACAGCCTCAGAGGAAGTTTTTGGTAATAATACTGTCCTCTCTTTGAAAAAAAAAAAGTTACTGTAATTTCATTAAGTCTGTGGCCAACCACCTAGACAGGGATTAATATAGTCTTGGTATTTTGAAAATAGATGGCTATGCTGAAACTAAATATTAAAGAGAGGTCGAGCACTAACTTTAATCCCCTTTTTTAGGGGAAGGAGGCCCAGAGAGTTTACTGATTGCTCATGAAATTTCTTTTTTCAGTGGAGTTAAAAAATGTATATTCCTCTCTCCCCTGCTTAAAATTGGCTGTGCCTGCGTTCCAGCATTGCTCTAATCTTTCTGGCGTTTTCCTCCTCTGCAACACTGGCCCACAGTCAGCACACAGACCAATCCCTCCTTGGCTGCCCGGCGTCGGCGGCGGCATTGCGTAGCAGACATAAAATGAAATTCCAGGTGGTCTGACCCACAGGCATTTTTCTGATAAGATTTAGGATAATCTGTATTTCACCTCTTCAGAGTGTCTTCGTGTTTAATCTGCCAGCCACATCATGGATATTGAGCGCGGAATATAAAGAAGGGAAGCAAATATCCCGCAGGGGATCATACTGAGATAAAATCCATTTTTGCTTTATCAAAATTGAATTACACAGATGGTCATCTGAGTATTGCTTAAAACCTTGTGCCTCCTCGATTTTCTCCATTGCCTCCTTCATGTGTGGGGGGCTTTGGTGAATTGCCATTCGACTAGTCAGACCTCTAAGGTCTGCCCTGTCACCTTCACGGTTCCTCTACAGTGTGCCGCTATTGTAATTGAGGGGAGAGGCCCCAGTTCGAGATCGATTTGGTGCGACCTACCTCTTGCCCTCGTCTTAGAGTAATTAGTCACAGCCACATCACAGGCAGCCTTCACAAGCTGTAAATACAAGCACTGCGGGCCTATCTCTGTGCTGTTTATGCGTATATCTGGATTCATTAATGATTGTCACTGGCCTTGTCCATCGATTTTTTTTTTCTAAGCAAGCAATGAAAGCATTAAGAAAGTGGCAAGCCAAATGGATTTTAAATCTTTTTCAGAAAAACATGAAGCAATGCAATATGATAGAAAAAAATAAACAGCCAACAAAGAAGATTGATGACATGTGGCTTTGAATGACTTTGATGCTTTGAGAAAAAATTCATCATTGCGAAACCTAATGCACTTCTAGGTCTTTACGCATCCTAGAAGCACTACATTACTTTTACCCCCCAATATTGGATTGGTTTTCTTCCTTATCGACCAAGTTTTGTGTGTTGTATGTTTTCTGAATGCTTTAGAAAAGACTCTAAATGTATTCCAGAGTGTTTTTGGCATGTTTCATGAATTTCTCAAGTTGGTCATTTCTCAAGTTCTCTGGTTGTTTTGCCTGGATTGCTATGAAACACAAACACCCTATTTTAGCTCCTTAGGTAGTGTACTAAATATACACCAGTGTTATTGTCAGCATACTCAACATGCCTCATACTGTATTTTTAAACTACAGACAATGACAATATTTATTACACATTTGTGGTTATATCAAAATATCACATGTATGTATTAGACATTTGTGTTTTCAAAACATAACATTGTGTTTTCATAACATTGTTAGTGTCTTAGCCAGCCAGTTGTGTGTTGGCAGTGGTCTGCAGCTCCACTGAGTGAGTGAGTGTGTGTGTGTTTGTTTGTGTTTATTGTGACCTTCAGTGATTCCCAGTAGCCTGTGCCGTGATCTTGCAGCTCCTTCTTCTCTACCTCCTTTCAGCCAATTCCCTGATTACCACCCTCCAGCAATTCTCTTTTTTTCTCCCATTCTTTTCTCTTTTTTTCCCCCTCCTCTCTGAAAACAGATCGGTTTCTCATAGTTGCACTGACCTCCACCTCTGATGTAGCAATCTTGAGAGCCCCAGACCCCTTTCTCCAACCAGATGGGGTAGAAAGGAGTGAGAGAGACAGGATTTATGGTGCCATTTTCTGTGTACGTTTAATGATAGGTGAAACACCACGTTACTCTTACTGGGAAACAAAAGGCAGTGGAGTTCATGGAAGGAGGGGGGAGTGTAGCCTTTGTTCATCGCTTCCACACCATTTCACCCTCCTCCTTAAGCTTGTTCTGTGTGACTATCATGTTCATTTGTCATTTGCAAAGAAGGCAGGGTATTGTGCAGTGGCACTTTTACACAATGCTGAATATGGAAATATGAGCCAAATTCATTTCGGGGAAATCGCTATGACTGGCTCGGCGGCAGGTCTGCAGGAACGATTGGGATGATTAAATTTGCATTGTCAGACGTTTTCCCAATAGCATGGCGGAGGTAGGACATGCTCCAGGATAATTCTACAGATACCACCCCCTGTGTGTGTGTGTGTGAGCCTGTGTGTGTGTGTATGTGTGCCTGTGTGTGTGTGCGGTTGTGTGTGTGTGTGTGTGTGTGTGTGTGTGTGTGTGTGTGTGTGTTCTCATGTGTGAGACCGTGAATGTAATTAACAGTGTAAGAACTCCTACTCAGTATAGTTGTGTAACACGATTGTGCCAGAAATTAAATTCAGAGTTCAAGTGGTACATATTTCTCCAGCACTAGGAGACAGATCCTGTCCCACCACTGAGATTTCATAACAATGTAGCTCTCTGTAAAGTCCCCTCACATATTTTCCATGAAAAGAACGGAAAGGAAACCAATATTATCTTAAGTAATTCTCTTCTTGTGTAAAGATTAGTCTTTGCTGGCTCTGAAGAAAAGTCCTTACTTCAGCACTTTGCTTGGGAGTATCCGTGACCAAATATTTGGTCCCAATGGATTTACTCGAAACTCAACTCCCAAAATTTGATTTTGTTCTTAGCCGTGTTTATAATACCACCACTGCCTCTGTCTGATGCTTCCACACGCTTAAGTTTGCATCCTCCAGAACTTGCAGCTGATTCTGAAATGGTGAAGTGTCCTCTCAGTAACACAAACAGACTATAAAGTTGGAGAGAATAAAGAATATTTGCTGTTTGTAGAGTAGTTGCTAATTCCTAACAGGAAACTGCTTCTCACATGAAAAGCCAAAAAACCTTCTTTGTTAGCATGGAAGTGTTTGAACCCATGTTTTGAGCAATATTTGAAGGTTTTCTGTGGTAGCAAAAATACTAAAAGACTTGTATTGTCATCAGTTTATTGACAATAGAGAACATTGGTTGACAAAAACATCAAAGACTCCTGTAATTATTTTTATTTGAAAAAAAAACCCCAAACTGTTTAAAATAGAATGATAGACTTGATCATCTG
>JAODXP020000018.1:20774501-20834501 GCA_027497455.2 Sardinella longiceps | reverse complement strand
TGATACTGTAACCTCATTCTTACCCTGTCCTTACCCATTACTTTACAGGTCATCATATAAATTGTTTCCAATATTGCTTATTGTGATAAAAACAGCTTTGGCTTACAGTTGTTTACAGTCGTTTTAATGAGTTTCACAAGAACACGACGCACATATTTATTTAGGAGCCCATGTTAATAAGAGAATGGTAATGACTCTGTAAAGAGGTATTTTCAACAAGGCTCTTCACACCAGGCAATTGCCAGCATCCGTCTATTTAAAGCTATGCATTGCATTATTGCAAACAAGTTTCCTTAATGACCTGTAATTAGATTTGCCAATGAAAGAACAAAGGTTCGCTACCAGTATCCTGTTGTGTTCAGGAAGTCCAGGCACCAGTGCTACTTAACCAAGTCACAACCTTTTTACCTTGACGAGTCAGGAGCTTTCCAGTGGGTGTTATCCTTTAACGAGACAGATCTTAACAGCCACTCAACCCCACTGTTTGAGAGCATCAGTCCGGGTCCCTTCTAAAAACCAATTACAATCACCATTTGACCGTGCGCAGGAGGCCAGCGCTATCGACTCGGCGAATGCATTACCTGCCCCTGTACTGTTCACACAGTTAATCAATTACCACGTCTAAATGGAGGCATCAGATGTTGACACCGATGCCTTCCATGCCTCTGGCCACAGGGGGAGAGAGAAGAGGAGGGGAAAAAAAGAATAGAAAACAAACACCAGGAGGGAAAAAAGTGAGGAGAGGAGAGAAAAAAAGAATTGGAAAATAAAAGAAAAAAAGAGGAGGAAGAAAAGAATAGAAACAATCACCACGGGGAAAGTGGCGCTACGTGTCCACTGAGTGCTCAGGAACTGATACATTATCAAGGAGTTTACAATGCCGGCTACATGTGTGGTGGTGGTTCAGGCTGTATGTGTGTGTGTGTGTGTGTGTGTGTGTGTGTGTGTGTGTGTGGGAGTGTATCTGTTAACTAGGATCTCAGGCAAACACTGATGGAGAATGTGAAAACAGCTACCCAGCGCCAAGGTCGTTCTCCTAATTGGGCGGATGGTTTTGAGTGTTGTAAGGTGATGAAGGTGATGTGTTACATTGATTGGAGGAGATGAATGTTAATATATTCCAGATAGAAAACAAACACATTCAGTCAGAAGCTCAGCAAACATGCTCTCTGTTGTGGTGAAAGCCGCAGTCCTCATTAAAGCATGCAAGATTCTTATTGAGTATCATCAGAAGTTTAATAACTGACTTTATGCAATATTATTCATATAATTGCATTGTGAAATACAATGGACACTTCTTCATAGATTTTGTTTTTCCATAATTTGTTTTGACTGATTATTTTTTTTTTCTCTATTTAAATCTCACGGCTCAGACCATGTCCATGTATTATGTGAAAAATGAAATATTTTTTTGCTATGAAGCAGTATCCGTTTTTAAGCTGACACAGGGTGGAGCTCATTGTTCCAGCTGGGCACACAATGTGTAATTTGACAATAGCTTCAGTAATAACATATCAGACAGCAGATCTCCGTATAAGGGCAAGCCGGCATATTTCAGACCCCAACTGCCTTTGCAGTGAAAGCATGTTTCATAGTCATAAACAAGATGGCTCCTTTCATGTCAAAACTTATCTGCTGAGAAAACAAAATGCACTAAATCCACGGGAAATAGACAGTTCTTCCTTTCCTCCACGGCCTTCCCCTCTGATTTCACCAGCTGTTTGTTGATGTGGATTTTACACCGATAGTGCCGCTCGATACTGATGGAAAGGAAGAAGAAGAAAAAAAAAGTCTTATGTAGACAAGCAACACGGTTTAAAGCCGGATGCACTGTGTCCCCCCTGGAAAAAAAGCTCTTTTTTTTCTTAACAGGCTGCGTTGGAGAGGAAGGAGATATGATGATCATTCGATTTTCCCAGAGCCGCGGTCATGCAACTATGAATCAGTACAATTTCCCCCGCTGCATTCTGACACAGGGGTGAGCAGACTGGAAAGTTCCACCATCAGCACAGGTGGAAGAGGCTTAGATGTGTAAAAAAAGGGGCTGTGGTGTCTGTGTTGATCAGTGTCAGGGAGGCGGAGAGGGGAAGGAGGAGAGAGGAGAGGAGAGGAGAGCGGAGCAAGCAGGGCCAATTTGCCTGCCTGGCTTTGAAATGCTAGCAGGCTCAGAGTTGTGCAATTGTAAGAGTGAAGTCTGGGGGAATACTTCACAGACACCACCCACCCTCCGTCCTCTCCCTCTTTCTTTCTCTCTCTCTCTTTCTAACTTACCCTTCTCGCTCCCTCACTCTCAACCTCTGTTTCTCTCTCACGCCCTCAACCTCTATTTCTCTCTCACGCCCTCAACCCGTCTCCCCTCTTCTCTCTCTCTCTCTCTCTCTCCCTCCTTTTTCTCTCTTCATGTCACTCTTTTGGCTTTGCACTCTATCTTTCTTCTTTATCACTCTCTCCATCTTTCTCTGTCTCTTCCTTGAACCCCCCCCCCCTCCCTCCCCCACCCAAGAGTCTGCTGTTGCTGGCATCTCAAAGCAACTCACAGCTCCTCTTTCTGCAAGTTAAGCTGAAAAGACCCAATGAAATATTCAAAGTACCCACCACGGGGCATTGCTGAAGCGGGCCAGGTTTTTTTATTTTTATTTTATTTTTACCCTAGTTTTGTTTTTGTGCCAACTGCAGCCCTAATGTTTGGACTGGCATTAGTCAGGTTGAAGCATGTCCAGGTGCAAAGAGGCATAAATGCTTTCGGATGTCACATGTCATATCGGGAAGATGAAAGTCGTGTTCGGTGCCTCTGTTTCACTGTTTGTTATCCAAGTCCTGACGTAGAGGCTTTTTATGTCTCTGTTCATCACTACTTCTTAACGTTGCTGTTTATTTCACTAATTTATGGTCGACTGTTTATTTATAGGCTGCAGAGGTCACATTTAATCTTCGCTGTAAAAGTTCTTCATTGGAAGTTTGTCATCTAGAATGCATTGCTGTTAAGCTGCACGTACCTTGGAGCTGTTTACTGGGCGCTTGGTGAAGAAGAAATCACATCTAATTCCTGTCACTTGACATAATTGTGACACGGTTAGTGGTATTTGTGTGATTTCCATGGTGTATTTTAGGTTGAATGGGTCAGATTGTTTCCCTCAACCGAAACTGCTCATCCTCACTTTCTGCTGATGCGGATCATTGCACAGTGTCAGATTCAACAACAGATAGGGAGCGTGTCCAGACAAAGCCACTGCTTCCAATGGATTCGCAAACTCAGACATTGCAGTTATCATTGTGCATTCATTCGGTTTCTCCAGCGTGCAGCCGCACTCTTGCACATTGTCCGTGTGAAATTAGATTTTCCAGTTATCGTAATTATAGTGTCCATGAAGACGTCAAAAACAACAGGTTGTTATTATAAGGGGAGGGGAATGCATTGAGATTCATTTCTTGTATTTCACCAAAGCTGATGTATTGATTAACAGGTGGGAAGACACAGAAAGAATGACAAAAATCGCAAAATGGCAAAGCAAAAATGGATGTCAACAAAAAGCAGCAGGCGAATGAAGCTACTTATCACTCATCACCAAAATGTGACAACACAGCTGAGAGGGACAAGCTTTTTGTGTGGAAGCACAACAGCTGTATCCGTTTAATGATTTCAGCTTTCAGTTTTCATTTTATTTTGAAGTAATCATTAGTCTTGATGTTTAAAAGCGAGATTTCGTAACAGTAAATAGGATTTTGAAAATGGATTAATAGTCATTTTAGAGTATGTTGACATGTCACATTACATTTACATTATTGACATTTTTATGTAATTAACAGAAATAAATGAAACAACGTATGAACCAATTTCTCAATTAAATTGCCAATGTTATTCCATTATACCAAGATCTGATCAACATTTCACAATTGTATTACCCAACAAATGTCATTATAGTGCATTATAGTTTGAATTTCACAAGTAAGGCAGATTGCATTTGTAATGATAGTTGAATGGCCTGTAATGACAGGAATTTTGCGTAGAATTGTAAGTATTACAATAATTGCAATAAAAGTATTCAAACAAAGTAAAACAAAAAACAAACAAACAAAAAAATGATTGCACTGTATTATCTACAGACATTAGCTCTTTCACATTAGTTCAGTTGCACTAATTCCACAATTAAACTTTAAACAAATGTACATGACTGTTGCATGACCAGGTGGTAGTTATTTCTATGTGCCGCCCTTTCATTAGAGGAAAACCTACTTTAAATAAATAAGGTCTTAGTAATATGTGCCCAATGGTCTTAATAGGCAAACAAAACAATAAAGGGCCAACCTGCATCTCCTCTGTACAAATGTGCTAATCTCTTTGGGCTGGGCAAGGAGTATTTCACAAGCGGGGCTGCCTAAGTAGGCCTACACAGATCAATAGCACCATCAAAGGCTTTTAAGGGAAAGCAGCTGAATGGGCAGGAAACTGCATTGAATAATTTAACGTCTCCTACTTTACACCAAGTCTGTCACACATACACAGAGTTGTTCCACACACAAGAAAGAACAGGCTAGTCACACTCTGATTAGCTTTACTCACTCCAAATCGAATTGATGGCGAAAAAGTCCATTTTGGCAAAACTTTGAAACATATTTTCATACTTAATTGGATAATAGCTTCCATTTGGATTCCGGCATGTTGTCACATAAGGTCAGGGCACACCTTTGTGTAGAGCAGTCGTGTTAATGAATGCAAGTGGCAAGAGTTCAGGCTGAGGGAGAGGTCAGTTTGGGAGCCTCGGACGGACGGTGACTCACGGTTTAGTCGGTTCATCCAACGTCTGGCTGACCCGCTGACAAAGATGATTGTGTGGTGCCGGCTGCAATCAGGTGTGTGCCAGTCACACACACATTGCTCCACTGAATAGGGGTCATTTGTGAACACTGCAAGCCCTGTTATTTTCAAGCGAGCGGAGGCCTGCATTTTTCATAACAGTGGGGATTTCTTCGGTGCCTAGCTACCTTTTTTCGCTTGCCATTTTTTTTTCTTTCTTTTTTTTTTTTTTTGATGGGATGGTGCACAGTGTTCCTGTGACAGAGCTGAAGTCTTCATTCCCTGGTCATGACACCTCAAAACAGAGCCTGTTATATAGACCCTGATAGCTCTCTTGACACAGGCATATTATTTCACCAAGCTAAGAGGAGCTGCAATTACAGTAGAAATAAGTCAAAACCATCTTCTGATTTTGTGTCAGACTGATCCCTCTCATCCCAGACTGTCAGATTCTGAATCAGTGCAGAATAAAAAGTTAGCCTGCCAAGCCAAGCCAAGCCAAGCCAGAATGTAACATAAAAATGGATAGCCTTGCTATGAGAGACAGACTCAATCCAAGGGGCGGAATCACTGGTTGTCTAACAAGCCCATCACCAAGTCATGCTCAGCACTGAAGTCTAGAACTTGTAACTTTCCCAGCAGTCTTATTGTTTCCCAAAGCCTTCACATCTATGGTACAGTATATTCATTGCACTCTGTTGACTACAGCTTTCCTTTAAGATACTAGCTTGCCATGACAGGTCAAGAGAAACAGTTGTGTCATATACCTACATGGTCCCAAACATTTTAGTAGCTAATTTAGCTACTAGCGGTATGCTTTTGGCAAACGCACGGCAGTTCAGTGGTACCTGTCTTTCTTTGCTCATGTACCATTTTACACACCCTTTTGACAAATCTTTTTTAGACTCTTTTTTTTCCTGTAATGATAGACAGGTGACACAATTATCCTAACCCTCAGAATGTAATTTTGACTGAATCCTATTCAATCCATTGGGTCTTATGATGATATCCTGCTATATTGATACTGATATGGTGTGATGAATGATATCATAAAATAAAGCCAGTTCAAAGTGTTAATAATAAGGCTAAGAAACAAAGATGAGTGGCCTTTACACTTCTAAGGGCATTGTTTTATTATATACAGACAGTCCCAGTGGAGTTCATTCTTGCCTATAGTCCTGTTGCCATGTCTGTGCAATGGGGTTTTGCTGACAATTTACATTTTTTGGTTACATTTGCAGAATCACGTCTTTTTGGCACACATATTGTCTCAATCAATCTCACTAGTTCTAAATAGATTGTTGCTATTGTCAAAAACGATTTGTTAGTTCACATCTGTCTTTGTTAAATGCTGCATCCAAAGATTCTATTTCTTCTTCTCGTGAAATCACTGTTTGTGTGTCAAAGCCATCAAGTTACAAGTAAAAAAAAGGTTAAGTTCAAGTTACAATGTCGCTGTGCAATGAACGTCTGCCAGGCTGTTAAATTGTAACCCTGTGTTAACATGCAAGTTGGGCAATTTGATATACATGTACAAGTGCAATATGTTGGTCTACTTCATAGGTATGCAGTTATGGGGAAATAATGCACATTCAATGGATGAGCATCAAAATAATAAATTTGACCAAGCAGTGGTATAAATAAATAATATTAGATGGTGCTCACATCACAGATCAACATATGACTTCCTTGGAGTCTTCCAATTACAACCCTGTGTTCAGTCAATAGGCTACAACTTTAAAGGACAAGATACACAGGCGTCTCTTTATGATCTTGTCCTCTCATCTTTTTTACAACTAAATTGATATCGTGTGCATGATGTGTTTTATTGTCAAATCAATTTGATTTTTATAGAGGTAGCTTACTATTTACAGTGTAGTATGCAATATTTTGTGCAGAAACTCCTTCCTTGTATATTCCTTGAAAAAGTAGATAGCTTTTATTATCATAACAAGTTACAATGAGAAATCAGCCTTCACAGAAGGGAAAATCTATCTTCTAACTTGCTTTAATTTATTAATAATGAGAATACACTTGAAGCCAAGATGTATTATGATGCACTGCGAATGGTTAATCCAAATCCAATTTGTGTAACAAGTGAAGACTCACAACTTTAAATGCTATGATGTGCTTACAGTAACAGACTTGCTTAGCTACAGTTGTCTTATTGCTTAACCTTAATTATGTTCCAATACTCTAGCTATGCTAGGGTAAGTAGGTTAGTTTAACCAAGATTTAACATGAGTATATCTGTACTTTTACTCTTACAAATGCCCCAGGCCTCAAACACATTTGTGTTTTAGCATCATTTTCTCATTCTTGTCAGTTTATAAGATCTTTACACATTAATAGTCTCCCTTTTTGCCACTTTCTGCAGGTTGAGTTAAGCTCAAAGTGAGCCAAGATGACATGGCGTTAGGCCCCAAGAGCACCTTCTCTATCACGACTGTCGTCTCCGCTCCATCAGGACTGCTGCGACCTGAGACACTCAGGGGAAATAGTTAACATAAGCTGAAAGAAGCTTAATCTAATTAGTTTTAACACTTTCTGCATGTCAAAACAATTCATTTCCAGTTTCAATTTTTATTTATTTATTTATTTTTCACTTTTTCAGACCAGAAAACTGGAAAAGCACAGCCAATATTTACTTACTTCATTTAACTCATGTTTAGTCACAGTCAGCCCTTTAAAAACTAGGGTAATAAATGTCTTGGGAAAATGAATGGACTTCTTAGTGCATTAATTGTTGGCTAAATGACAGGATGTCAAAACTCAAAATGAGAAGCTAGTACAAAAAAGAAATGGGTGAGGCTTAAAATTACTTGACAATTTAACATCAGGGAAATTATTGGCCTCTAAAAATGCCCTTAGATTCCGCCACAGTTCTGCCACAGTGGTCTTAAATCCTGCAAATCAAATGAAATAGTCTGGAAAAGCCTAAAAAAAGTCAAACCACATTTAGTTTCATTTGACCTTTGCTTTAGCATTCCTTTTGGAAGACTATGAAGCACCTACAGTGCATACAGCACTGTACAGTACATGCAACATCATCCGTCTACGTCCAGCAAAGAAGGGAAAGTATTGGAAATGAGACAAAATGGAACAAGAGGATCGGAGAATGTGGGCAGGGAGTGTTTGGACCTTTCCCTCTTTGTGTGTGTGTGTGTGTGTGTGTGTGTGTGTGTGTGTGTGTGTGTGTGTGTGTGTGTGTGTGTGTGTGTGTGTGTGAGAGAGAGAGAGAGAGAGAGATGTGTGTGTGTGTGTGTGTGTGTGTGTGTGTTTATCAGCTCAGCACAGATCCTGTTCTGTCCGTTCCTGCATGCTGCTGGAAGTAATGGATTAGACCAGCAGAATCACCGGTGTCATGGCTGAGAAGGTGCCGTGTTATTTTTCCAGAGGCTCATTGTCCCCCCCCCTTCCGCCGCAAGCTGTGTGATTCTCACGGCCAGAGACGATATCCACACGTATCCCCTGTGAGAGCACTGGTCAGTGGCAGCTGAACAACATGTAGGCAGTAGAGCTTTGCAAGCCACTGTAATGGATCTGGTGGGCAGCAAGGAGAAGATATAGGTTATATCATCCTGGATGGAATTTATAGTAACTGTGCGTGACTAATTTAAAATGGAAAAAAGCACAGGGAGCCATTTCTCCCAGTAGAATAGAGATGCACACTAACTTACACAATTCCAGCTAACTGCGAGCCTCGCTAAACAACGGATTTGTCCAATGCATCCAAGGACAATTAATAAGGATGTTTTGTCAATAAATCCTGTGCATAGACATAACACGTGTTGGTGCCTTTGGCCTACGGGAGTCGAGCATTTATTTCACTGAAGTCAGGCGTGAAACCAATCTACACCATGCCCGCAAATCTAATTTAACAACGCGTACATGGCATGCACATTATGCATATGGACCCTACACTTTGGGGGCATACAATAGGGCCATTAAACCGGCTCTGTGTTTTTTTCTCCTGCCGAGGAAAGCAAGCGGGCAGATTCTCTCTATTTTTTTTATTTTGTTCTTCGCCTGGTTGAAACGTTCAGGGGGCTCCTCTGTGTTCATTAGCTCAGCGCTCCGCCTGCTGCCACGGCAGACGCACAATGTTTCAGCTATGATCAGTCGACACACTGCGGCAGAGTGAGCTATCCGTCATGTATACTGAGGGGCTGTGACAAGCTACCTTCGGAGGCTGTTTCCAACTCATCACCCAGTGAACTGGGCAGTGTTCAGTTACGGGACACACAACGTTTGGCGTGCCTCAAAGTGCAAACATTTTTTTCTCTCTCTCTCGCTATCGCTCTCTTTAGATACGATCACTACTGCAGTTCTGTGCTATGATGAGTGGAATTTGTCACGAAGAGGCTTCTCCATAAATAAAAATATGTCGACTTCAGGGTGGAAACCCTGCTAAGGATATGGACTTTTAGGGTGGATATCCTGCTTGGAACACACCCCTACCCATCTCCAACCCCTACCCTCCACTCCCACCTGTATCCATAACGTGCCTCTCATGACATGTGGTGTGCGCAGAGATATAAACAGAAGCTCTTTGCTTCATGAATATTGATCTGATGTAGCTGGATGGGGAGAAGGCATCTCCGCTGTTGAGAGGGAGAAAGGGGGTGTTCTCACGCTTTGTGCAGGAAAGAGACCGTGCTTCCCCGGCTCGCTTGCACAGCAGCACCAGAGTGGTTTCCTGATCATGTTGTATAGTCCTCTCTCTCTCTCTCTCTCTCTCTCTCTCTCTCTCTCTCTCTCTCTCTCTCTCTCTCTCTCTCTCTCTCTCTCTCCCCCTTACAAAACAGGCCATCTCATATTCAGATGCGATTCACGCAACCATCAAATCAAATGAGCTTTGCGTTTGCAGATGTGCAATGCCCACGGTGTCTTCACCGGGTGACTTAACTGCATTGTGATATGTTTCCCCAAGCAAAAGGGGCACATCCACACATGTTTACACATCTGCGCTCAACTCTTTAGCTGTGGAAGTGCACAATATAACCTTCTCCATCACCTACTCATAAACTGTTCAACAGCTTGGGTACTGAAGGGAAATAGACTGCGCGGCTATGGCACTTTTATCATTAATTGTAATGGCATGGGAGCATATTTGTTTGAGTTATTTTTCCAACGCTTGCATTCAGACCAGTCATAGCCCTAGCAAGAAGGCATTTTCTGGCAGTATTATCATTCAGCCGAACCACAGCTTCAACTGCAAGATGCACTCTCATATGTTGTTGACTGTGTAGTGCAAAGCAAATGTCACCAGAAGCAGAGTATAAAAAAATGGTTAATATTATTCATTACTTTGTGACAAATCCCTTCCTCATGTATGCTTCCATGGCTAGGGGAACAATGAGTGACATTGTGCGTTGAGGTTAGGAGGGGGGAAAGTGACCTGATTAATCCTCTCATGCTCGTGATGTAACCGCGGCAGAGCGCACCGAGGCATTCAGTGCCGTGGGGCCTCAACGTAAACACTGTTATCATCGCAAGCTTAAGGCTTATTATTGAGACATTGAGGGGATTTTCTACCTTGCTTCATGACTCAAGCTAGAGATAACCAAATCAGAGTTCGCTTGTCTGTTTTCACAGTCAATCAGGTACCATATGGTTGGTTGGACTCCATGGCTGTGAAGAAGCAGTTTGCCACCCCTCCTCATCCCATGCATTAAGACATAAATTGACTTAGAGCTAAATCCTTGCGGCATTATGAAACTAAATGGACGCAGTGCTTCTGTCATAATTCATGTAGCTAAAGCAGTCACCTAAGGTCAATCGCAGTTGCATTAGCAGCATTTAAAGAAGTTTTATACATTGCTGGAAATGCTATGCTAAATATGTTTTATTTTTTCCAGGCCTTTGGAAAGGTTTATTTAAAATTTTATATGCTAACATTTTTGAGTTTCGTTTGAAAGCATATTTTCCTTTTTTTTAGCTGTTAATGTTAAATTTACTCAGTTGTGCCACACTCATCTCCTGGCCCTGGACATGTACAATTGTACTGACAGTTACTTAGATGAACACAAAGCACATGGCAATCCTTTGTTCGCACAGAATTTCCAGAGACACTGCCAGTGTCAGGGACCACTAAACCCCGAATTTGCAACCATGATGTCATAACAAGCCTTGGAAATTTGAAAGGAGAGTCACCTTTTGGACAGCCTGCCCTTTCCTTGTACTTCCTTAAGTGCCAGCAAGTCCATAGATATTCCTTTTAGTGAGCCTGCGGGGAGAAAGAGAGAGAGATAGAGTTCAGGGCCAGCTGTAAAAGAGGTGGAAAGTGCTTTAAGCATGTTAAGCAGCACAGTTCCTGAATAATGTTCCTTCCTTTCCACTTTCCACCACAGTAATAGCAGTCTCTAAAAAAACAAAAACAAACTAGAAGAGCGCTCAGAGAGCGCAGACCTCCACCAAGAGAATGTGGTCACAGATGGTGTTTTAGATCACCGATCGTCACCAAAATCGAATCAGTTCTTACTTGTCCCAACACACACGTTGTCCGAAAGTTTCACCCAAATCCGTGCAGTACTTTTCGAGTTATCTTGAACACAGACAGACACACACACGGACACACACAGAGACACACGCCGGTGAAAACATAACCTCCTTGGCGGAGGTAAAAACAGGCCTAAACATAGACTTTATTTGGGCCTAAGAGGTCAAAAACTAAGCATTATTATTAAGACCTGTTGATACTCTGTTAATTTTCTAAGTCTCTCCTTCCCCACTGTTTGTGATTTAATTTCATTTTCTTCTGATTTCTTTGTACTTTCTCATTTCCTTTTTTTTTTGTACCTTGTAGGCTATTGAATGTAGTAGGTGCAACAAGACGTCCATTTTCCCATGTTGAATATTGTATCTGACAGCACATTAGTGACTTGTGGCCTCTGTGGTTTGACAGAGGGGGTTTGGTTCCCAGCTGAAGAACTTTTGCCTCAAGGGGCTCGGACTTTCACCTGGGTTTGAGGCTGATAGGGAGATTTTCTGCCCTGGTGTTGTGTTAACACGTAGGCTATCCAGAAATAGGCAACCCCTCCCACCCGCCACTCTCCTCTCTCCTGAAATGGATGCAGATGGAGGACTCTGATTAGCCTGGAAAGGATCCCGGATCTTGATGACACATTGTCATGGAAGTGTTTACCCCAGTCACAACGAAAACGTGTTCTATTTATGGGTCCGAGACAAGATTTTTTTTTTCTTTTATGGGAAGGCTTTATCCACCCACCCAAAAAGTTAATGGATTCAAAGCTCGCCACTGCTTACTGGACAGAAATACAGCTTTTGAAGTGTAAAACCCCGCCACATTCACTTGGGATGAAGGAAACGTTCCCCTCCACCCCACCGCCACCACCACCCGCTTGCGTTGTTTTGCTCTCTGCACAAAACAGCACTGGATTTTTCAAAACAAGGTCAGAGGCATACAATGTAGTCAGGTCGCCCCAAATATCCTCTTAAGCATGGCGAAGAGTAATCACATAACTTTCTCTATAATCCTGAGCAATTCTAAGCGTGCAAGCAAGCGTCCTAGCACAGGCTAGAGAGGTGTTGGATTTGTTGTGCCTCTTATTAGATTTGGTGTCCATACTGTATGTATAGGGTAAAAGCTATGTGGTATATTTTAGTTACATGTTGATACAAGGTTTATGTCAGGTCAAAGTTGAGGTTTAGGACTGAGATCGAGGGTCTATGCATGGTATAATATTTACCTTAGACTTAGCCATTGTATTGTCTTTATAATGACATGTCTTCCTCCCCTGGCATTTAAAAGAGTTTTTACTCAATAACAAAAGCTTTTCTCATGTCTTCTGACCTCCTCACCACTTCATTTTGTCTCCATTTCTGGTACTTAAGCAGTATTGCATTGTAGAAACGGCATAATAATCTTTCACATTGTTAAAACTTTTTCAAACTGGCCACATAGCTACGTCTCTACACTTTATTTCAAACTTTTTGAATTGGCCTGCTTGAAATGACGTGAAGAGGGCCAGATCTGGCCCTCTGGCTGTATGTTTGACACCTCTAAACTGACCTGCTGTTGGTCATAATGACAGCTCACTGACATTTGACAGTGCCATCTCCACCAGTCAATGTTGTGACAGCTGTCATAGGTGTTGGATGTCATGAGAACATATTATTACTGTGTGAAGATATATCACACAAGACCGAATGTAAGAAGGAAATACTTGCAGAGCTCTCTCTCACTTTGACTATGTTTTTGTGTCATATTCAGTTAGTTTTATCTACTTTCTTTGATGTTATATATTTGTATGATGACATCAGTTGAGATGGTATTATAAGCCGATATAGATAGATGATTGCAGTCTGAAACAGGCCTGAGACAGGGTACATCTCCAGAATCTTCTTTAGAAAGGACCTGTGACAGGCTGAAGCCATGTAACATGCTAAATCCATAAGGAATACATGTACTGTATCATATGTATCTGGGTAGCTAATCATGTGTTTAAAAGAGTGATCTGTTCATGGAGGCTACTTGACATCCTGCCAAGCTGCATTTTTATTTAAGTTTAGAGAAGCTAGTTTATTATTCCAGTAAGGTCCATCGTGCATTGTCAGGCTTTCTTTTTTATGGAGGTAATTATTGCTAATTACAGTGCACAGGAAGGGAATTTTTACAGGGTTGAGGAAGCACTTAGATGATAATTGGTGCTGCATTATTGTATGCTCTTTTCAGTTCAGTTGTTCGGCTCTCCTTCAAGCTATTTTGACAACAAGGCACTCAATTGTGCATCAGGCTTCCATGATGGATAAAGGGCCTCATTTATGAATAGAAGCAGCAAGGTTTGGGGAAGCTATAGATATAGCTGGAGCCTGAACCATGAGTACATCCTCCCAGCAAAGCCATCATCTATAGCCTTGTGCAAATATGTGGTCAGGTCAAAAGGTCAACCCTCCTGTTGTGTTCCTTTCATGGTAACAACTAGGGTGTTCTGGTCAAATTGACTGGAGCATTTTTAATACATATAAGCCATGATTATCGTTCTGGTAGTCCTCTTTATCAACTTGCTATCTTGAAATGAATTTAGATCACACACCACAGGTGTAAGAAAGCTGAATACCATAATACACCCTAAATATTATGAAAATCGTTTGTTGAAAATTTGTGATCTATATTCAAAGAAAAAATAGCCACTGTGATTCTTTGATGTGATTTTTCTTACTTTAGAATTTCACATAAGGAAACAGGCTTCCAAGGGAAATGGTTCTCAGGCAGTAATGGGATATACTGCTTTATTTATGAGTGACAGATGCATTTTTTATAACCCTTGAGTTGCCATTTGTAGAGGTCCATTGTTGGATTTCCAGAGATAATTTTAGGAAAAGGGAAAATCCACACTTTAGAATAGGAAGCCACTGCCGATGCTATAATAGCATATCATAAAGATGATCAGGAGATTATGATTTTATTACGAGCAACGATGCAAGCAGCGATGCAGGTCATTGTATTAGCCTGGGAGCTTTTATCAATGATTTTTGCATCTCTTGTGATGCTGCCGTTAGCTTTGGGCCATCTCATTGCAAGATATATTAGAAGAGATACATTTAGGTGCTCTTTCACCCGAGGGTACTAAGGTTAAAGGTGTTGTCAGTGAAGATGAAATCACATTTGTTTACATATGAGCTTGTATGTTTTCATTTTTTAGCACACTTCATTCTGCTTTCATTTCATAGCACACTTCACTGAACAAAACACATCAGAGATGTAGTTCACGCGTGCCTTCAGTGCCCGGAGACAGGCTACCCCCAGTGTTTGTTACCACTCCTCAGATACAGGGATCTACAGAGATTTTTTATTAAATATATTTAGAATGTCATTTGAGAATAGTAAGCAAACAGGTTTGAAAGAGATGTGAACAGAATATTACAGAGGGTAATGTAATGATGGGAGAGGATTCAAGCAGAGCTGTATGACAGATCTTTGGTTACAGTACACAGTATATGACCCCATATAAGATTTTATACTAAAACATATGTAGGGACGGCTTATGCAAGAACATTTTACATAGTCATACATACTATAATGTCAAACGTTGTGATACATGTTTATGTATGTACTGTATGTTGAGTCGCACTTAAGTCACCCATCCAGAGACTTGAGACTTGAGATGTAAAGACCTGGGTTTGACTTATTGTCACTTGAGATGTGGGAGTCATGAATATTCCTTATTTTTTATTTTTTTGGCACATTGATTTTCACAAGTTTAAAAAAATTCCCTTCCATCGGCACACAATTCATACAGTACAGTAGGCCTAGATGCAATTTTAGCACTAAGTATATTTTTTACCTCTGCCAAGGAGGTTATATGTTCCCCTGCATCTGTGTGTCTGTCTGTGTGTCTGTGTACAAAATAACTCGAAAAGTTATGTACAGATTTGGATAACATTTTCGGACAAGGTGTGCATTGGGACAAGTAATGACAGATTGAGTTTTGGTGGTGATCGGTGATCCAGAACACCATTAGGAATTTATATTTTCTCTATGACCACATTGCCTTAGTTGAGGTCTGTGGTCTTCAAGTGCTTTTCTAAATTGTATTCAAATAAACTGACATTTGCTTGGAGTTTTAACAAATATCATCTTTGGCAGAATAAAGATATATTGCCACAATAACATGTTGACATGCCTCTTAAAATGCTTTTTTTGCAGTAGGCCTCACCTACTGCAAAAAAACCTAGATGATGTTTTAACAAATATCATCTCGGGCAGAATAAAGATATATTGCCACAATAACATGTTGACATGCCTCTTGAAATGCTCTTTTGCAGTAGGCCTCACCTACCCCGCAGGTTAGGTGAAGTGCTACTCTGCACACAGCAAGCAGAAGCGTACAGAAGTTCAAATTTGTCATTCCCTTATTCATTACTGCAAAAATAATTAGCATTGATTTCCAGGGGCAACTAAACATGATAATAGTTGCTTTATGCTCTATTAAACAAATTATCACCCTCTGCGAAGCCCTATGCTGCTTAGGCAGAGGAAAGACGAAGCTAACAGTCTGTGGTCCTAATTTCTGAGCTGTGTGTGTGTGTGTGTGTGTGTGTGTGTGTGTGTGTGTGTGTGTGTGTGTGTGTGTGTGTGTGTGTGTGTGTGTGTGTGTGTGTGTGTGTGTGTGTGTGTGTGTGTGTTTGTTTGTGTGTGTGTGTATGTGACGTCATGTCTGCCAGTGCTGGAGGGGGTGCTAGGCTGATTTATAGTTTGAGGTCCGCGGTGTTTACGGAAGTGTGCCACGTCTGTCTCCCGGCACCATAAACATGAAGGGCAGGCCGTTGGAAAAGTCCAAATGGATGGCTGACGCTCATCATGCTCAGCGCCCAATGGAGCAGAAAAGCAGAGGAAAGATGAATGGGGTGCTGATGCTGGTGTTTGTCCGTGGCGGAAGCCTCCCTGATCATGACGTTTTTACAGAGGTGTTTGTGTGTGTGTGTGTGTGTGTGTGTGTGTGTGTGTGTGTGTGTGTGTGTGTGTGTGTGTGTGTGTGTGTGTGTGCGTGTGCGTGTGCGTGTGCGTGTGTGTGTGTGTGTGATAGAGCAAGCGTGTATGGAATGGGCAGGGTGGACTAATAACTCTTGGGGCTCTATGAGGGCTTATAGTGCGGTAGCCTCCTGCAGCACTGTAATAGGCAGTGATGTTCTAACAGATGAAGAGCTGACCCAGACAATGACACTAACTCATCAGTTATAAACATGGTGCTTTTCTTTTCCTCATGGCCTACTGGCAGATTGATCCTTTTTGGTGGTAAGAATCAAAACAGTGTCCTATCCACAATAAGATAGACTTGACTTCACTAATTGTTAAGTCAAATCTTCTCACTTCAAAGTGATGACCACGTCAGGTGGGTTAATGAACTGTGGTCAAACAAAAGAAGAAGAAGGTCCGCACACTGTTGCTGCTCCACGTTTATTAATCAACAACGTTTTGACACACCTATACCTGACGAAGGCCAGATTGGTCAAAACCTGTTTTACCTGGATGTGGGCGCACTCCAAACGCTACACATTAATGAACTGTGGACCTTTCATAATGTAGTACTTACTTCAGCCATCTCACTTCATACCCTCGTCACAATCTACCTGTTGACTTTCAAAATGTACCTTGCCACGGTACATACTGAACTCTCTTATTTTACAGCAGAAGTTATCAGGGTTTTCTCATTATGTCCAATTAGTTTTACCCCTTTTCAAGTGTTTGTCTGAGATAAATATCTCTAAAGCCACCAGCTGAGGTGTTTAAAGATGAATTAAAGGCAGATGCAGACAAACGACACCAGACTGAAACAGGTCTGAGGTAGGGGTGCATCTCCAACAGCTGCTTTGGACTGGAAAGGAGCCATTAATTACCCAACGTCCTCCCTGTCATTGGAGAACATATGAAAATATGTGTCTGAAAACAGCATCTGCTCCTCTCTTGGAGGAGAAAAATACTGACACCGAGTGCCAACAGATTCATCAGCGAATTTCCATAAGCTAATGTTTCTGTTTACATCTTTGATGAGGTTGTTGAGATACCGTAGCGAATGTAAACAGGCCTAAATTATGATCCTGATTGCAGGCCTAGTCCTGAATACCGGAGAGGGGATAATGCAGTTCCTGTCCTTAAACTGGAATGCCAGGGTTGCCTCAGTCTTGTTTGGCTTGTTTTTCCCGCCAGTGGACTAAAGCATACAGTAAATCATCAAATTAATTCATCAAAAACTGTCACATTTGACTTAATGTGCGAAGTTACGAACGGCAAAATGTAATATACTAAATGTAAGAGAGAGAGAGAAAAAAAAACAAACCAAAGATGAGTTTGTTGGGATTTGTTTGTTTGTTTTCTGAGAAGAGAGAAACATCTCGGAAAGCTCATCCTGCGCAGATGAGATGCACATAATGTGGGGGAAAAAAAGCAGGAGAAAAGAGCACAAGCAGTGACAAATAGGAAAATTATGTGTTTCACCCTCATTCCTTTGAAGTCATTTGAAGCAAAGCATGGCTTTGAATGTAAACTCGTAGGAGATTTACAACATCCAAGCCAAAGCTTGCATGGTGTAGTACAATAAACATACTCGCAAAGGTCTACATTGTCTCAGCTTGGCTTGTTCAAAGCAGACCATTTCAGTTAGGAAATTCCATACTGAAGTGAGTGAAGTCTTTAACTAATTATGTAAAGACCCTGCATTCCAGTATGAGAACAGAGCTTATATAAAGTCAATAGTATAACTCAGTATATTAATTTCCATGTATGTAATATCAATGCAATAGCATTCTGTAGGGAGTGTTTTTTTTTCTGAACATTATCTGTGGTTTGGACACAAGCACTTACTTGAAGGTTTAATTAATCACGACAACCACTGTCATGTCCAGACTGCTTCTTGTCCAGCGAAATGATTTTTGTCCTCTGGAGAAACACTTTTAAACTGATTGTAAAATATGACCCTGCCTCTCCATCACTTGATTGCATAATTCACTACACACAAACTCCATTTGGCACGTCTTGTCATGTTATCACCTGGTGGAATGGAATTCTGTTTTCTGATTGGCTGTCAGGGTGCCCGTTAATTCTTGATAACAGGACACCTGAGGCATTGCTGGATGAAAAAGTTTAACCAGTGTTCCATATCGATGCTCTTTAGAATGCAGCCTTGTGGATCTTCTTTCTTATGAAAATAGTACCTCAACCGAACAGGATAACTTCTTTCTAAACGGAGCCACATGTTTCTTTTATGTTTTAAACACTTGTTTACCGTCTATACGTTTTAGTTGCAACCGGATGACAAGTGGGATAACGGCCTTCGAGGTGTCCCGATATAAGAAAATAATGGACTTGGCGTAGGCAAACAGCCCTTCGTCTGCGCCGTTGGGCTGTTCTTCGCCTTGCCAGTGTTAACATTTTGGGTTTGAGGAGGGGCAGCCTCAGGCAGGTCCGATAGAAACTGTTTGAAGTGGTTTGGAGTGATTTGGACATGGAGGGGGGCTGCGTGATGTCACATGTCAGAAAATGTATTTGTAAATTACTCAAAAGTGTTAATAGCACAAACGAAAGTATTTGCAGCACAAACGCAGCACAGTGTAGTGTTATTTCAGCATTAGGGGTTTGGAAGGGGGGGTGGGGGGGGGGGCAACTTCACATAGCTTTGTCAGGCTACTTCAATATAAGACAGATAAAAGTATTTCCACAACTTTTCTTGTTTCCTGGTTCCAGGGGATTTTCTCCCATTAAACAAGAAGTGTGTTTGTTGTTTAAAAAAAAAAAAAAAAAAAAGAAGGCTGAATGAGCTGATGTGTTCGGCAGCCTCGCCTAAGTCCATCAGGATTACTGAACTTCAGATAACAGCGACGTGCGTGCCATGCCACCAGAGTGAGAATGATGCCTCGGGCGTGCAGGCACGCGTGCGGCGGGGCTTTAAATCACGCCAGGAAGCCAAGGGCCTAAATCATCATGGCAGTCCCCTGGCAGGAGGCTAGGGAGCAATCCCAGTGCCACTTCCAAAAGGGGTTTCGCGGGCTCTCAAACGCACATTAGTCTGTCTGGGAGCTCCCATTAGCTCCGTTACTTGGCCGGACACCGGTGCCGGCTCTGATACGGCCTCGCTCGACCCTTGGCATTCACACACACACACACACACACACACACACACACACACACACACACACATACACACACACAGGCATCTACATGCCCCCAGGCCCTAGGGTAGTCAGGCAGCCTGTCAGTGTGTTATCACTTCGCGGCATGACGGCTATGGGGATGGCAAAGGGAGGTGGAGAGGGGGTGTTTGTTGGAGTGAGTTGACGAAGAGGGTGGTAGTGATGGTGTGTGTGTGTGCATGTGTGTGTGTGTGTGTTTGTGTGCGTATGTTTAAGGGGGGTGGGGGGGCAGTGGTGTGGCGGAGCAAAGCTAAGGGATGGCTGGTCTGCTGTCCCTGTGGCTTTACTGCCGGTCTCAACAGGGTGTAAAGAGACTTGAGGGAATGCCTCATGCCCAAACAGATCAGTCACCGCCGTTGCAATCTCTCTCTCCCCACCTCTCTCTCTCTCTCTCTCCCTCCTTCTCTCTCTCCCTCTCTCTCTCTGTTCATTTGTTCAGGCCTGGGGTAATTAATGACGTCGTAATGGATGCTCTGATGAAGGCGCCATGACTTATATGCTGCCAGGGCTCTCATGTTGTGTGTCATTAATAAGAGAAATGGAGATTTATTTCACTTGTGAGTGTGATGCCATAAACTAGTTTGCAACTGCTGAGCAAGGAAACGCCATAATCGCATGTCCTTAAAAGGCCACATTAATACACTTGTTTAATGGGCAATAGACCCTAGTAAAGACAGGACACGGGAAGCTTGATTCCAGTTTACGAATGGTAGAAATGAGCTAGATGGAGTATTTCCTCTGCATTGAACCTGAACAAAACAGTTGTTGATGCAGCAGGGCTGTTAAACCAAAAAAAGATTTATTGTCCTGAATGTAGCATAAATTAATTAGGTTCTGAAAGAAAAGCGGAGGATGCATAACTTAAGAAAGTAAGAGAAAATAACAGACAATAACAACAACAACAGATGAGGCATCCACCACTACCTTTCTTACTTTATATTCTACTTACTTAGCTATTTAAGGATAGAAAAAAAAGTATCACCTTGAATGGTGGATTTTGAATAGTCTTTTGTGGCTTGTTAGCATATGGTAGTGGAAGTTGAAGAGCGCAGAACAAGGCAGCTACAAAGCAGGTTGGATCAATCAGAAATTGTACTTTGGCAGCCATGCAAAGCTCTGCCTGTTTAAAGAAAGCTCAACAGATCTTAACACTTACTCCTCAAATATGAAGCACAAAGAGCATGCAGTCTACCCAGTGTTTCAAAGGCCCCCGATGATAAGTTTACATCCCCATGTAGTTCCCCTCACATGTGTTGATTTATTTGGCTGACATCAAACCAACAAAGCTATCAGTGTCAGGATCCCCCCCCCCCCCCTCCTGCTGTGTCTATGCCAATTTCTTTGAAAAAGTCGCTATGAATACCCAACACTGCGCATGTATGTCAAGGGAATCACACTGCAGGTATTAAAAACTGAATTTCCATTAAAAGAACTGAAATGAAACTCAGAACAGGCTCAGCTCACACTCTTCAAAGAAATATTTCTGTCCCATCCCCAGCTTAAATTGATAGATTGCTCATAAAATCGATTGCAAAAGTCCTTGAGTGGCCATGTGGCCAAGCAATTGCTCAGTGTGATTCTGGCCTCCCAGCAAGCAAGACTGGGCTGGTGTGCCTATAATTAACAATGGCGGGCTGCACGCTGCCAGATAGGTCTTGTCATGAAAGTGGCCTGTGTAATCACGTTCAGACTAATAGCCCTCATTTGGAAGTGCCAGGTCAATCTTTACGGCAGCCCACACAGTGATCAATCTCTAGATTTTATTTGTCTTATTAATCACTGCATTATCTGCCAAGTGTGTACTCTTATCGCTTATATCTTTTCATTTCTATGAAAACACATTCCTTTTTTTTAAGTCCAATGTCTTCAATATGGCATGTGACCGCAGTAATTTGCTTTGTCCACCATTGAAATCCAGAATTCCAGTGGTCATTACACAAAATCACCTCTGGATCAGTTGGATCTTGAACTCTTGGAAACAAAGGGCCTTGGTGTATTAGAATAGAGAATAAGAATAATCACAACAATAACATTTACACTACATGGCATGGCATGATACATAAAAGCCAGCAGTATTTATAAATAGTAATGCCAGTCATTTTTTTAAGGTTGTCATGAAGAATATGGCAGTGTGATCTATGTCAGAGCGTACGTCAAGCATTTGTATGCCCCGTGTTTCTTTAGGGTCATCTATCACCATACACAGAAAAATGACAATGTCAGGCCTGCTTTTCCTGCTGATATTAAACATAATATCATGATCTTGCAGTTGGAACGACCTTTGCGATGACACCCTAATCTATTAAGATAACAATAGTGTGCCTGAAATGCATAACTGATACATAAACCAAATGTCATCCCCAAACCCTTTTTGGCTGTAATAGAAAAAGAGGTGTGCAATAAGAAACTGCAAATGAGAAAAATGTTCCATTTAGCACAAATGCCACAATGTCCTGTTTGAATAGATGAATATAATGTACTTTTGTATTTATATAATGTATTATGTCAAACAACAACCAACTCACCAATCTCCTTGAACAGACTATGTGAGAGGAAGAGGATTGAATGTTTCTCATTTGATTGGCCCGACTCCCACAGACTGGGTGAGTGGGAGTGATTGGGATAACCTCTGGATAATATCTTGGTTTATGCTGTGACCTTGATGTCAAGGCAACCCTCGAACATCTTGCTTTATGAGAGAGGAGAAAAAGAGAATGAGAGAGAGAGAAAGAGAGAGAGAGAGAGAGGAACTTGCCAGAGTGAATCTTACGAGCATGTCTTGCTTGATACCCCTCAGCCTCATCTCAGACAGGCATCCATCTCTCTCGCTCTCTCTCTCTCTCTCTCTCTCTCTCTCTCTCTCTCTCTCTCTCTCTCTCTCTCTCTCTCACTCACTCACACGCACACTCACTCTCACTCTCTTTTGCGAGATCATTTATTTTTCTCCTCGAATCGGGATGTGACAGAGCCCGTCTTTCCAGGCCCTCATAAAGCCCAGATCTGGAGAGAGAGAGAGAGAGAGAGAGAGAGAGAGAGAGAGAGAGAGAGAGAGAGAGAGAGAGAGAGGAAGATAAATAGCTG
Organism: Sardinella longiceps; assembly: GCA_027497455.2. Classification (NCBI taxonomy): domain Eukaryota; kingdom Metazoa; phylum Chordata; class Actinopteri; order Clupeiformes; family Clupeidae; genus Sardinella; species Sardinella longiceps. Next base: position 20,811,973 of record JAODXP020000018.1, on the reverse strand, counting down.
AGGCAAACAGTGCTTGGAAATACCTTTCTCCTCTCCTCCTCCTGGATGGCAGAGTTAAGATTGACAGATTGAGAGTACACATGGTAGGCCGGGTGATGCAATCAAAGGAAAAGGTTCCTTGCTTGTCACACCAAGGCTCAAGAGAGCCATGTCAAATAATGTTGTAAACTGTGTGACAGGGGACAAAGTTCATGTTTTCCTTTTCTTTCGCCACTTTTTTTTTTCTTTCGTCCATCGGTAATTTCCATCTCTCTTTCTCCAGCTTTCTCTCCTAGCGACAGCTGACAAGCAAATGAGTGGCGCTTGGTATTTCTCTGCCATTTTCCAGTTGTTTCTCGGGCACACTTTGAGTCTGATTCGTTGTCAGCGCAAAATATTGAATTTTCCACCCACAAAATCACCACAGGTCACGTATAGGAGCCTGGGGGCTGACTAACACTCCAGGACAATGCATGAATTAATATGACACACACAGAATCACATAGCCTGCCATATGATATTATTTTATTCATATGCATTCTTAATGTATCGGCTTTCCATATTTTGTGAATCTGTCTCAGTTGGAGGTGGGAAAGAGGCGATGTCTACTGAAATACAGCACTTGGAGAAGCTATGGGGGAAAAACCTGTTGGCCACCATAAAAAAGAGTAGAGGCGTTGATGTAGAAATACTGGGCAGTGATAAATAGCCAGTGGCAGTGGATATATTTGGGGAGGGAAAAATCTAATTTGTTCCATACTGCCATACCTGTGGGGAGCACTAAATCTGATCACACACAAACGCAATCCAACAAGTCATAGCTCTTTTTGGCTTCTTTGAAAGATGGGGGGCCCGCCATGTTGTCACGTCAAAGTGCTCCGGTGAAATAAATCTCCAGCAAAATCAGTCGCCTTTCTCTGGAACTGTAATCTCAGCGCCCTATTCACTGTCTTGGTGCCTTGTTTTTGTCCCTGTTCCATTACAGAAAGCTAGCTGAATAATCAAAAGAAAGCTGACATTATTGTCCTAGTCTTTGTGTGTCAATCATCGCTGAGCTTCCATAATAACAGTAGCAGGTATTACAATGTACATGATTGTGCCAAGGATTACTTTATGTTAACAAGAAGTGAGAGATGTGTGTCATCATCTATTTGCCATCTGTCTATATGCTTTTCTCCGGCCAAAATGCAAATTTAAGCCTTTTAACAATGATATCTGTCCAGAAGTAGAGAGAATTCTTTTAATTAAGTGTTTTGCATGATATTGAAGCAGTGGGTGTGTATTATAGTATCTACGGTCTAAATCTATCTATGGTAGTAATAGCAATTATGGTAACACCAAAATAAATCAGACTGACAGTTTTTAAAATGATTGTAAATGCCAAATGGTCGCCTATGTACTCTGTACCTCATCACAGAGAGCAGAAAGCCTAACCCTCATGGAATGGAGTAATGATCTGGTCAATTCCTGAGGCCAAATAACCAACACACCAGCACCAAAGCACAAGCTGTCCATTTAGTAGCAAGTGAAGCATCCTCTGCTTCTCTCATATCCCTCTTTGGGTTTGCCTGTTGTCCTTCTCATGTCCATCTGTTCTGGCTCACACACCACATTTTACAGGAAGCTTTGGAAGCAAGGAGTGGGGAGAACACTCTTAAAAGTCTTTGATTTCACTGCTGGACACCAGGACAGTTCCATATAGGTTAGCCAAGGCTTCCCTGCATGTCCTTGATTTGTGGAGCTGATGTACTGTACACACATGGGATTGAACTATTGATGTTGCCGGCACCAGTCAATATGTCTTCTAATCATGTTTATTTTTAGCAGAATGCCTCATCATGTATTGGCAGGTACTATACAGAAACAATTTGTGAGCTTCTAACTGGATCACCTACACAGATGCAGACGTTGACTTGAGCCTTGGTGTTAAACCTGATTCGTCTTTCTCTCAGTCGCTGTTTATAACCAAGCAGCCATGTCATAAACAAGGACAGCATCAAATACAAATGGCAAACTCGACTGCGTGCAAATATTGTTTTTACATATAACAGCCTAATGTACTGCAGCATTGGTCAATCGTGAGAGTTTCTTGTGCAGTTCACCCCACTCTAACGGGGGTTGCTTGGGGGTGTTTTGGGCTGATGTCGTTGTCTTCCATGTGCTCATTAGAAATAGCCTGTGGTCACAATGGAGCGCAGAGATAATGAACGCTTTGTGTAATGACAAAAAAAAAAAAAAAAAAAAAAAACCTCTTCTAGATCATCAGTTTGAAGCTAAAAACGGTCTTTTCACAGATTTATCTATTATAGCATAATCACATAGCATCTAGTCTGATCCTGATGACACTTGAATGGTACTTTGGAAGGCCAAATAACATACAATTTGGGATGTATCACTAGCCTGACTAGCCTAAATGCCTTGATGAAAGCTTGCACAACTTTGATTTCGTTTCAGGAAGCCTATTCATCTTTCAAATGTCATAAAAAGTATGTGCCGGTATTATTTATCCGTGTAAACAGAGCCCAGAAGTAAATCGATGAAATAAAAAAAAAAAAAAAAAAAAGAGAGAGAGAGAGAGAGAGAGAGAGAGAGAGAGAGAGAGAGAATGCAAGAGAGAGTATTTGTTCAGAAGAACTTGGATATGAACGATATTACCATCAACAGTGTGGCAGCAATAAATTTTCTCACATTGACTGACCTTGTCAGATTATACTAATGACAGACCTCTCCCCAGTTCACTCTGACCTCTTCAACGAGAGATCCTTTTTGTGTAATGAACTAAGCTTTAAAGCCTTTTAATTGGAGCTTGGAGCTCTGTTGGTGAAAAAGCAATACGCAAAAGTCAATCTGCCCATTAAAAAACCTTTTTCAAGGCAAAGTTCTTTTTTGAAAGGTAGCCTTCAGCGAATTAATTTGAATAATATATAGATCAGCACCAACAGCTGGCATCAGACTTCATTCATAGAAGTCATATTTGTTCGTAACATGGATAGCTCTTTCAAAAAACTTTCTCTTTCGTGTTTAAATGTGTTGTTTGTGTTTGTGTGTGTGTGTGTGTGTGTGTGTGTGTGTGTGTGTGTGTGTGTGTGTGTGTACGTATGTGTGTGTGTGTGTGTGTGTGTGTGTGTGTGTGTGTGTGTGTGTGTGTGTGTGTGTGTGTGTGTGTGTGGCATGAATCACTTCCCATGGTGTTTCAATTTATTCCCCCCTGTGTTAGATTGCTTCAGATTTTCTCAGCTAATAAAATAGAGCTTCAAGTGTTATCAGACGTGCTTCTGTTTTTGTGCTATGGTGATACAAGGATTTGCTGTCTGCCATTTTCTTGGTGGTTTTCAAATCCAGTTTAAGACACAGATATACAGTAGATTTACTCCAAATGCCACCATCTGTAAATACATGTGACTGATTTTGATAGTTACAGTAATCTAACTGTGAGGGACAGATGAGAAGTTAGATTTTGAGGTTGTTGGTAAAGGCACAACAAACATGATGAATAAATGGTTTACTGGTGCAGGGGTCCCATGCCAGATCTTGTTTGTTATTATTGATTATAGTTTATTTTGATAGATCGGTATTATCATTGGTAAAACAATTGGTGATAAAAACAAGTAAACATGCACCACTTGACTAGCCTGACATAGCCCGCCCATAATACGAACGTTCATCTGTATCCATGGTCTGGGGACGGTCTTCTGGTGCGGGTTTACATCGGTAGAGAGACTACCGGCCAATAAGCAAAGCTGATTTGACAAGCTGTCCAATCGTTTCAAACCAGAACTGAATGCTCCCCCCCCCAACTATAATCGTGTCAGGTTTAAGAACCTCTAGACCATGACGAACAGCAGTATTATAGTCAGGCGATGTCAGGCTACCACTCGTCATGATGAAGACATTTTCTTCAGGAGAAATCAGTGATTGATGAATAGATCTGTATCTCCACCCTGGGGAGAAAACAAAGGTTGCACAAGGGTCACTAGTAAACGAGAACTCCCTTGGCTCTTATTAAGGTCCCCAGTCCTCTTGCCTCAGCCAGTTAACTCCTTACAGCCTCTCTTTTCTCTTTCTGATCCTAGTACAGTCACTCTCCCCTGGATTTACTTTATCTGGACTAAAGGACAGTTACTGCTGACCTGTGTCAGAGAAAGGATCTCTGGCTAGTGAAACAAGTTGGCTTAAAAAGACTAATATTGGTATGAGTTGCATCTTCTTTTATTAACACACCTCCTTACATACCTCCTTTTTCATAAAAACTGTTAGGAAATCCCTTCTTTTCCTGAGATTGTAAGCTTGATTGATGCACCTTAATTCGACCTTGATCAGACACAATCAGGTGATGTTACTTTTTACAACAATGGCAATTGAAAAAAGTGAATGGAATTTGTGAACATTTTACTGTAATGAAAGCCAAATGCATTTTGTGGGTAAATTATGTTCATATGGCTGACACCAAGGTCAGTCTTACAGTAATAATCTCACTCTTATAATGTCTTAATAATTACTGATCCCTTTAAAGTGAAACCTTAAGTTTGATAGTGAGAGCCTCTCTTGGAAAAGATTTTCTGTGATGTGTAGGCATAGAAGATGGATGATCATCAGAGTAGATCTGAGTGATATAAGTAGATAGACATGATTGTGACATTTTCTGTATTTTTTCAGACTGCAGTGTTTTATGCCAACAGTCCTGGTATTCTGTCAAAAACTTTTATCAGATTTTATCAGATGTCTTTGTTTTCTTTTCTCTTAAAAAGTCAGTGGGTGTGTAATGAGTGTATGCATACTATAGTCACCATTTTATTGTTGAATGTTTATGGAAGATGAGGTGTCATTTGTCACAACAAATTACAACCAAACACAATTAAAATATGTATGTGTAATATGTAATGAAGCTATAAGGCATAATTTGTTTTACTATATTGCTGCTTCACGATTCAGTATACCATATTTTCAACTTCAACAAAATTACCCCCTGAAGTCAAGCCAGTGTTGTACCTTAATTACTTCAGCTTTGCGTGTCTACTGTTCATGTGTCTCACACACCTACATCTTCATATGTCTTTTCCTAATCCTACAATTGCTCACCCACCTTGTAGTTTGTTTGCAGACGTGCTTAGTGACTGCGTTTGCAGCTAATTGCTCACTTATCACAATCATAACACGTTTATGGCTGGATTCTTTGAGACAATTAAGCCTTAAAACCACAGCCTTTAATCTGCTCAAGTCGTCAGTGACTGATGCATAGCTTTTTTTTACCTCTAAGGCAGGAAAGGTAAGGGAACGTGTGAATGATGAAGTCTTCTGGGATTCTTTGAAGGAAGACGTGTGATAACGTGTGCTCTGGTGTGGCATGTCACTTAGAGATGCTGTTTTTGGAATTAAATTAGACATTTGGTGTGAATTAAGCAGTAGTCCTGTTGTTTGACGTTCTGTGCTGTTGTTGTAGCTGTTATTAGAAAGAGAGAATTTGGTACAAGCAAATGCTAATGGATGGTGCTAGCAAGGGGAACAAAACAAAATTAGTGATTGATTCACTCCTTAAAGGATTTCTCCTTTAAAGGTACAATGTGTAATGTTTTTACTGTTCAATATCAAAATCTGCTTTACCTGTTGACAAGCTTGTCCTTTCTCATAAATATGGACCACTATTAATTGCATGTGTCCGTATTCCGTGAAATTCCGTGTTTGCATGCACATTAACTGGGGTAGACTCACATGTATTGCCGGCATCTTGGAATACGGAAGCTGAAAACGGTCATATCTTTTGCGTTTTCGCTATAGATTGACAATATATCCGCATGCAGGCTTCCGTAGCTGTAATACGTAATTTGCGATGCGATGCGCTTATTTTTCTTGAATGCTACACATTGGGGCTTTAAGCAAAGGTTTGGCTCGTGTGACTTGTTTGGTCTGTTGCCTTGTGTGACTTGTGTGGTGACTGTGAATTCATATTTAAAGGTCTGCAATGGCAGACTTCTCTTTGCACACTGCCCTCTCTTCTCCTGCCAAAATTGATGTTATGATCACGACACTGGCCTGCTGCCTGCTACCGTGGAACTCACACACACACACACACACACACACACACACACACACACACACACACACACACACACACACACACACACACACACACACACACACACTTTTCATTCTCTGCTGACCCCAGACCAGACTGAGAAGCGCTGATCTCTGTCCCATATGTTGTTTAGAACACACACACTCACAGCACATGTTGGGTCTGACTTTTTAAATGATTAATCCACAACTCAAATGTTTTTTTTTCTGATTTTTATAGTTTCCCTGTGACTGCCTTGTTTTCCGGTGGTGGGAGGACTAAAGAATCCTTTCATGTTTGTTTATCCCGTTTTGAAAATTTCCCCATTCTTTCTGCTTTCACCGCAGCACAGCCCACGTAAGCAGGTATCCCCCCTGTACAGGAACAGCACAGAGAGAGAGAGAGAGAGAGGTGGGACAGAGAGAGAGAGAGAGAGAGAGAGAGAGAGAGAGAGAGAGAGAGAGAGAGAGAGAGAGCATTCGGAACGAGATGAAAGATCTTTGATTGTAGCTCATCACAGAGACTCCCTTATCTTTCATCCCGCACAAGGACAGCTCCCATTTAGACTTTCAGACTCATTTCACTTGTGTTTTAGCAGTACAAAGCACAGCTATTTATGAAGAAATCCTTCTAAAGGGATTTGGAAGAAGCCAATCTAGAGTATAGGCAATGATGGTGGTGCAGGTGTGTGTGTGTGTGTGTGTGTGTGTGTGTGTGTGTGTGTGTGTGTGTGTGTGTGTGTGTGTGTGTGTGTGTGTGTGTGTGTGTGTGTGTGTGTGTGTGTGTGTGTATGTGTGTGTGTGATGTTTTATGAAGAGCTTGTAAGAAGGTGAGCCTGTGTGTGTGGTAGATTAGACTTTCTGAGTGTGTATCTGGCAATCTCTATCTGTGTGTGTGTGTGTGTGTGTGTGTGTGTGTGTGTGTGTGTGTGTGTGTGTGTGTGTGTGTGTGTGTGTGTGTGTGTCTGTGTGTTTGTTTGTGTCTGTGTGTGCATATGTGTGTGAGTGTGTGCGTTTTGTAAAGAGATGGGCACTTGTGTGTGTGTATGTATTGGGCAAACTTCACCACAGCACCTGTTCAGTCCTTAGAGTTTTTACAGGCCTTTGAAAACTGCCTGCAGTGACACTCCATCTCTCCCTCCCTTTATTCCATTACAAAGCTACTCATGCAAATTGGCATTAATATATAATGAATATGTAAAACTAGTGATTTGTCCCCTTCCCTTGCATGATAGATAATGTTTACTGATGGTCAATTACCATATGCAAGGGTTCAATTGTAGCCTGCAGCATTGCTAGACTTTGTAAATGTATGCAAACTATATATATGAAAGTTCACTGTGAGGGCAGTTGATGTGATAACATTCCACATGGCACAATGGAACAGGAGTCATGAGAGAAGTATTTAGGGTTTGTTATAAGTCTACGCAAATCAAGAGTAATCAGAGGCAAAGTCTTCTTTCAGGCAAAGTCTTCTTTTTCTTTTAGAGAATTCATATTCTTGTTGTTTTCAATCATTCGCTTTACGGCAGCATATTAAAAGAGTTGTTTATGAATCCCTCTTTGTCTATCTTGGTTCGCCATGACTTTTTGTTTCTTGAACAAAGCACCCCATTTTTTTTCATTATATTGCAGTTAAACCAAAAAACAAAAATGTGCCTATTTCTTTCTTTTTCTACCAACCCCTGACGCCAAATAGCCCTCCCATTACAGTAACAGTGTCCCAGAGGTAGCAGAGAGCTGCAATCCAGGAATCTGGATGTTGAGTCCAGCCTCCCGGCTGCTTGTCAAAGTAGTCTTAAGAGATATTCTGATTCCCAAGATGCCCCTAATGGGCTGGACCTGTTACCTTATATGGTAGCCCCTGCCGCTGTTTAACAGATTTAAGGGCTGAATTGAAGGATATATTCTCTGCCGAGTTACTAAGTGCTATTTCACAAAGCCTGTATTACCTTCTTTTTCCGATGCATTTTAAGAGTTACAATAGGTTTCTTTGTTGTTTCCTTCTTTTCAGCTGCACTGCCACTTGGTAAGCTATTATTTCTCACAAAAGGGCCTGTTTTACCAAAAGGGGAAGAACTCTGATATTATTCTGCAGTCAAATCTAATATCAGTTCACTTCTGGGTGATAGTTTCAGCAAAGTAATAGGTGTAGGCCTCTGTAGCTGTCCATGGTACTGAAACCCTTTGTTGAGAAACAAGAGTAGATCAGGATTTGGTGTGACTGAGCCACTCAAGAGAATTTGCCATAGAAAGAGAGGAGATATTCATCTCAGAATGAATTGATTGACACATGTCAAGCCTTGTTTGTTTTCTACAAGCCTTATCATTCAGTGGGGCATATGAATTCTAGTCCTCTAGAATCTAAAACTCTCGGAACCTCTCAGTTGAATTGCATCTCTGGATTTCTTGACCCCACCAATTGCATGGATGTCTCTCATAATCATACATTTCCTGCATGAAAGAACTCCTACTGCAGTATTAAGTCTTACACAGGGTCATCAAAAAGTTAATCATGGACTCCTAGCTGTGACAAATACTCTATTATAGGCCGTTAGTTCCAGACACACTGTGTTATTATTTGGGGCTTGTTTGAGTAGTCTTCTGACGTCCATTTCTGCATCATTCAACACATGCTAACAGCACTTTGCTTTTATAATTACTGGCCACTTGAGGTAAGGAAACGAGATTCACAGAGATTACATTTTGAACAGTCTGACAAAAGCATTATGACACTGGATATCTTGCACTGTTATAGCATCATAAGCGGCTTGATGTTATTTGTAAAAATGTTCTTCCAGCCAAGAGAAGGTGCAGAAGGAGCTCAGTGCAAAGTTGGAAATTTTTGTGTTTTATGAAACAATTAAAGGCTACTCTCAGGAAAGGCCAGGGTGTTCTATCCAGCACTGCTAATGAGTCTTTGACTTGTCGCCATTGAAGAGCTATTATACATTTTTACCACCCATTAAAGATTCTCTGTATAATTTTCTGCTACAGTCAGCAATTTTGTTCACAATGTTCTGCCATAGGAATATTATGTGGAGAATCTTTTTTCCACTCTCATTCAAACAATTCATTTTGTGGAGATGATACTCTTTGTAAATAGTCCACCTTAAGTGTATTTCATATAGTGCACAGTTTTTCTGCTTATAGGTCTTTCTTTGGTTTCACAAATGGCTGAGATTTAAAAAAATAAATAAAAATGTGGACAACATGCACTTCCATTATGAAGAAAAGAATGCAAAATTGGTCATATTTACAAAGTTCCAGACATACAGTGCACACTTTTGTTGAGTGCACATTTGAGTGCACATTTATTTCCTTTTTGTGGCCAGAGCATACAGACAGATTCACCCAGAACTATTTGGTTAAATTTATACCATTTTTAGCTCTCACTACTACAAGCTGTGTCTTTACTGCTTTTTAGTCACTGCTCTGAATCCTACCAAGAAGTCAGCTACAAATACATCAATTTCCTTCGATCATTCAAAAGTATTGACACTTCGCCTCGTTTAGTCGCTTATCAATAAAACAAAGCTATGACTTTGAGCTGATTGATTTTACTTTAAAGCAAAGGTCAGGTTTAATCTCTTGCTCACCTAAAATTGCTTGCTGGCTTTGATGTGGACACACAGTGATTAAACTATTTAAGTGGAATGCTTTGTCATATTGCATATAAGCTGTGCCAAGGTGGCAGCTGTACAGCAGAACAGGTACAGTATGCAGAATGAAATGCAAAATACAAGTTTGCCTTTTTTCTATGTTATTAGATTAAACTGTAGAATGGTGAAAGACTAAGAACTCATGTTCAGATTCCTTAATGCACTGTAATCTACAAGAAAAACTCTACAAGTTTTTTTTCAGTGAAACTTAAAGGCCGCATAAACTCAGACCAACAAATAACAGAATCAGCAGAAGAAAATAGAGCATTTTCTCAGAAAGCTAACCCAACTCTCCATTAAGAATGAAGACAGGAAGTCCATTAACTATAAGCCATTTTCCTGTCAGAGGGTAAAACAGCAAATCTGCTCTCTCTCTCTAGTGGTTACTCTATCTGCGGGTAAAATCATGACCCCACAACACCCCCCCCCCCCCCTCTCTTTGTTTTAACTCTAGCATTACCTGAACATACATTTTTCTCGGAGATCATCCTCTGCAATAACACTCTGTTTATGGATGGACTAGGCAAAAGCGGAGGAAGCAGCCTAGACCATTTCTTTGATGGTGTTGTCTTCCCATTGCTGTTGAATAAGCATTTTCCCCACAGCCAGATGGTTTGTTAGACTTTACATGCTGAGACTCATTCAAATAAATGGCTCCACTTGTGTTAATGTATAAACCTGGAGATGAGGAATATTATGCCATAGTTACTAGCCATAATTAGTCCACCCCCTAATGCTTTCTAAAATATTCGGAGTAAAGACGAATGAAAGATAATGTGCAAAATAATAATCAAAACAAACACAGAAGTAGGCACACTACCAAAAGAACACAGCTTTGTCAGATACATAGATATATACAGTAGATGTATGCAAGGTGACAGGATATAGTCACTAAATATATAGGCCTATTATAGATCTTGATGATGGATAGGTGGTATAGATGTTTTGATACATATATATCATCAAAAGATCTATTAAAAAACATGATATCTAACATCTTTTATAGACTTATAAGCACTGCTGAACACTTTTGTAATACCCATACAGTATGTACTGTGCATCTCCATCCCCCGCTATACTGAGTATACTGTGCATTATCTGAGATAATGTGGAACAGACCGTAAAACAGCAAGCTTTTTCAATTTCACAGGTACGTTGAAAATAAAGGAGTCCCAGATGCTATAAATCAGATGCTGTACATGTGATACGCATAAATATTAAAATTACTGTTTCTCAAACCTTGACATTCATGCTCTTGGTCAGGGTCAAGCATCAGTTTATTATTTTATGTATGTATGCATTGTAAACAGCCTTGCCATTAAATATTCAGCAGGAAACATATTTTCAATAGAGGCATACCTATTCAGCGCCTTGCAGTGGCCCCTTCTATTTATACAACACCTCCGATTGATCACAGAACAATTATGGTATTAGTGTAAGTAATGATTAGCAGAAATTTTGGAAACTGGAATAGCAGTGCAGCTTAAGGTTTAATCTGTAGAAGCTGTGCTTTCAGAGGAGAATTAAGAGATTAACCATACCAGTGGGCTGGCTCTAGTTTGCAGGTGGACTGGTGATGATGCTATATGGATGCCCTGAAGAGCCCTTTTCTGTTTGTGATAGATTTCCACCCATACACACGTACAGTATAAACAATAACCCTCTTTGGGGGGAAAAGGCTACCTAAGTTATGAAAATGATACAAACGGTGAATTGCAGAAAATATGTATTAAGTATTATATGAATGCATTATGGAAAGCATGGCTGCCTTGAGGCTGGCAAAGTGGCAAAGGGATACCTCAGTGCAGGGTGTAAGCAGAGTTTTACAATATGGGAAATTTTTTAGAAACAATTTATGTGTGCTAAACTCACCCTATATCATCTTACAGCTCTATTTATATCCCCCCCCTGCCTCTTATCTCTCTGGGGGGGTCATTAATAATTTGTCTGACGGTCAGTGATTTGCCCCATAAAAGCGCTTTCAAAAGCAGCAGTCTCGCTGGGGTGTTGTGACGCCAGATTCCCCCTCTGCTGCCCAGAACGTGGAGCCCATACTAATTGGCCACAGAGCATTCCAGTTAGCTGACCACCTGGCCTGGCCACTGTGTCAGCTGCTAGACTAGAATGGGCTGCTTACATCAGGTCATCTCATCTGCATCCACACATCCCTCAAAGGAGCCAGTGGATAAGGATGGCTGCCACTCAGGCACACTTCCACACTGTGTGTGTGTGTGTGTGTGTGTGTGTGTGTGTGTGTGTGTGTGTGTGTGTGTGTGTGTGGTAGTGTGTGTGTGTGTGTGTGTGTGTGTGTGCATAAGTACTCACCATATAAGTGCTGACCATACACAGTTTTATATACATTGCTTTATAGGTAGATATAAATATCTACAGGCTCCATACACACACACATAAAGAGGTCAATGACTTACCAACTGAAAATGAAACCTTTTACATCCACTCATAAGAACTCCAAATTTCATATATTCTGTTGGTTTCAGTGTAGGTTGGTCTCCTTTCCGTGAGAGAAAGTGCTTCTTCTTAACTCTAAGATGAAGGACACTGTTTGAATAAGTGTGGCTCACTGTAGTGCTTCTTCCTCCTCCTCCTCTTCCTCCTCTCCTCCCAGTGCAGTGCTGTTTGTGGCCAGCTTTCTTGTTGCCACATTTATCATTATTTGAACTTTGACCCCTGAGGGACAAGAGACTATGTCTCATTTTGGTCCGTGGAGGCAGGCTTAGAGAGTATGATGCAGTCCAGGGGCACCCAGTTTCTTACATTTCTATTTATTTATTTAGTAGATACTTTCATAGAAGTTGACTTATACCACAGGGAAACACATGCATTTTTTATGAGGGTAACTAGCCCATGGGAATGCAAGCAGTGACCTTGGCATTGCAAGCGCCATGCTTTTATAGCTGAACTCAAGAAACACATTCTATGTTATTAGTTATTACATTATAGACACATTCAACTGAAAATTTATAGGACAATTAATTTCCAAATCCACTGGTAAACTTTGGAAACACAAGGAAGAAGTAATGGGACAAAATGTGTAATCCAAGTCAGAAAGACCCTGATTTCACCCTCTGCAGGATGCATCCTTCCTTGCTGACTACTCGACTGACTGCATTTAATGTACTATTGTACTACTGAGCACAGGTGAATTGTGCCTTTTTAGTTAAGGTTGTGAAAGGAACAAATGTGTTGATTTGAACCCAGCAGTCAGAATCACATTCACATTCATGGACTGGATAGCTGCTTTATATGATATGGAGTCCTGCAAGCCTCACAAGGCTTTTCAGGTTCTTTGTCACAGACCTTGTTGAACATGTTTTTTGTTGTTGTTGTTGTTGACATGGTTAGACAAATGTATAAATCTCAAGCTTTAGACTCATAGAGTTGCTGCCTCTACACTGACACCCCCGCCACCCTAACCATGTAGAATATTCAAACAGCAGTGCAACTTTTACAAACAAATCAAAATAGCTGACGTTCTGGAAGCAGAAAACAGAACCTACATTATTTGAATATCTGATGTCTTTTTTGAATAACATGAAGTGAAATGTCTCTTTTCATTACACTGTGCTCTGCAACACCCAGTGTTTAATGATGCAGAGTGCCATATGGTATACAGTGTAGGCAAGCCATCATAACAGAAAATAGGTGTCTGTGATTTGTCAATATCAATGCTTTCAATGGCTTTGATGAGATTCATCATTCATAATTACATTAGTCTTGCCAGTCAGCTTTGCAAGTGGTACCTGTGCAGTGAGTCAGAGAACCCCTCTCTACCCTTTTCAATAAGCACCCTGTGTGTGCACTTTCTTGGCTGTATTCTGGTCATACCCAGAGCCCTGGCGTTGCATAAAAGTTTCGAAAGTGCATGAAATCTATCAACTTTGGAGTTCATTTCCTTTGGCTGAGTTTGGCTATGCTGCTTAATAAAAATTACCTTGAAGCAGGTGGCAGCACAACGTGATTCTCCAACCGCCCTCCATAATTGCTAGTCTCTTGTCATGGCCCCCTTCTGCTTGATAATTATGAGAATGTTTTTCGGCACGTTGATTAAATTTTGCACAATAGGCAGCCGAGAAAGTTTGTGAGGTCTGCATTTTATTCCTGAATCCTTCTTTTGCTAATGTGGATTGTTCGTCATTTACATATACATCGTCCTCAGATCAAAGCGCAGACCAAGTAAAAAACAAAGAATAGCGAAATTGCGGATGCCTTTGTGTAAGCCTATCTGTAATTGAGTTATGTGCAAATACTGGCTTATGATTATTAGAAAGACACTGTAATGTTTATCAATGTCAAAGTCCATAGCCACTGGGGAGGAAGTGGGCTGTGTTGACTGAATATGACTGGCCCACTAATTTCTTTTTCTTGGCCCCCACACAAGTGTCTCACACTAGCCTCAGTGCTTACCAATGATAAACATGTCTGCAGCAACAGCAAGAACAAATGAGTCAAGTCTTTTATTGGCACGACCAGATGCTTGTGTGCGGAGTGAGTGATTTCTCTTGCTCCATGCTTGGCAGTGGAATGAAACAAAGGCCAGTCTCGCTGTCTGTGTGTTTCTTCTCACGGTAGTGAGAACTGTAAAAAAAAAAAAAAAAAAACAATATGATGGACCTGGATGTCACCAGGTTCATTTTATGCTCTGTGAATATGATGAGTCAACTACATTATTATGTGTTATGTAATAATTTTTAAGAACCAATAGCAAAATATTATGAATTAGCTTTAATCTTGGCATGAGAATAGTAACTCTATATTTTACTTTATTTTAGAAAGGTTAAAATACCTGTACGTGTACAATGATAATGATATGTTCATTTGCTATATTTTACTTACCTACAAGTGAAGTGAAAGTGAGTTCAGTTTACAAACAGAGCAGTATAAAGTAATAGGGGTCAAAGGGTTTTAATATTTTTAGTTTTAGCTTGCAAAAAAAAGAGAAAAAATATATGGTGATACACACATCTTTTACGATGATCTAAGGGTGAACTTAGGGTGTACAGTGAGTAGGGAAATGTTATGCAATTCTAACCATAACTGTTCATCAAAAAATATACATTTAAGAAGACCACGGCTGAATTTTAATGTTGATAGCTTAAGAAAATGCTTATAGTTAGATTCAATTAAAAATGAATAGGTATTTTAACATAAGGTGCGCCAAACTGCTTGAATGAAAAGTTTGACGTTTGAAATGCAGAATGAGCCTGAAGTGAAGTTAAAATATTAAAGCCCACTTTTCTGCTCCTCCTTGCCTTACAGTGACAATGGACTTTAAAATTGGAACTCTCTCTCTCTCAAGAAGTCTTCATTATTAAGCTTGACTAATTGCACATTTTCAGACTTAATTTCCCTCCTCTGATATTGTTTCATTTCTTCTATCATGATAACACACAGCATTAATGTTCAGACTATTTCACATTAATGTCCAGGCCATTTCACATACACACACAATTCATTCATACTTGAACCTCCTCCAGCTGAGGCGATAAGTCCTGTCTCTTTCCATTCCAGCCTCGAGCATATTTCATCTTGGCCCGTCTTTCGCGCCAGCCTTCACTTTACATTCCACCTTCTCTCCTTTCAGCCCATGACTCACACACGTGTCCTCTCCATCAACCCTGCTCACTACAGCCCTCTGTGTGTGTGTGTGTGTGTGTGTGTGTGTGTGTGTGTGTGTGTGTGTGTGTGTGTGTGTGTGTGTGTGTGTGTGTGTGTGTGTGTGTTTGTGGGTCTGGACACTTGCCTGTCACAGCCTCAGGCCAGGTGCTTTGGCATAAAAAAGTCCAACCCACCTTAAATTTTTCAAGCCATACATTCTCAGCATGGGAAAGCATCCAAGCAGATGCAAGCAGGCATGCAGATGTAGACCTACAGGAGATGCAAGCATACAATTCCTTTAATTTGCCAAACCATATGGATGCAGGTCATAAACAGAAACCAGTTCAATGTCATGTCATGATAAGGCAGGCCTATGAGATGATGGCGTTAAAGTATGTCCATAACTCTAAGGGTGAAACCATCGAATAAAGCATTTGCCCTTTAACCTTCTGAGCTGATATCATGAACTAGTACTGTGCAAGACGATTAGAAGGGCTCACATCTCTGCTCATACCTTAAGCTCCTCATCAAATGCCTTTGTCGTGACATTTAATGAGTTTCACCTAGCCTAATAAGACTACTGCAAATATTTTAATAAAAGTACATAAATCTCAGGAGCTAGGTCATATTTGGTGATTTATTTTTTAAGAATGGAAAGGCTTCATTTGTGAAATTTTTCACCAAGGCCAGGCCTAATTTATACATGGATATCTTGCATAAACTTTTTCTCTGTACTGACCAAATATGGCATTTAATATTCTGTTTATATGTGCCAATGTTCAGCTTTTTATATTTTGGGGGTAATTTCCTTTGTGTTTGTATTCACAAGAGGGAATGCAAGTAAATCTGTTTATAAGAGTTCTTGTAGTCTCGACAACAGTGCAGAGAACAGAAACTTCGGTCTGTAGCGGAATCTATTCCTTCAAATATTTTATTCTAACTAAATGTCTATTAGATAAGTTAAACCAAGAAACAGTCACTTTGAGATAGTACTGACTTGTCTGGCTGGAGGAGAACTACTATGCAGACAGCAAATTATATATACTTAAGCAATCCCAGAATCTCTCTCTCTCTCTCTCTCTCTCTCTCTCTCTCTCTCTCTCTCTCTCTCTATCTCTAAATGGCTATGAAGGCATAGGGAGGACACAACATTTATTCAGACACTTGAGTAAATCCCCCTCAAAATCAAACTCAGATCAATGCCAGTGTGTTTATGTAATACCAACCAAAACCATGGACCATTTCACATCAAAATGAAAATCACTAATGGCTCCCTCAAGACATTTAGAGTCAATGAGAGGCATTCCCTAACTGTGCTCTTTTTTGGGGTTTAAGATTGAATACCTCCACAATTTTGTCCATTGTCCACACGTTTGTGTGATCACCACATCAATCAGTGCTCTGCAGGAACACAGTTCTTGGACCTTTGTTAGATGAAGAGATGTAGCTCGCATTGCAGAGCACTTCCACTCATTTGGCTAGCTGTGCTATTGTGCTCTTATCTGAAAAGGCAACAGGGGAAAATCACCCCTCAATACGTCTCACCATGTCCATCCTTCCTGCTACAATAGCCTCCAACACAATGAATGCATACATTCCCCATGTCACATGAACTTCTTAAATCAGTATCACCTGTATCCGTGGTGTCTCTTTTATATTGTATAAAAGACATATTTGCCTTTCTAAGGCTTGTGAAGAATTCTCTCTCTCTCTCTCTCACACACACACACACACACACACACACACACACACACACACACACACACACACTGAAAGCGTCTCTTTCAATAGGGCTTATTCCCTCAACGACAATTTTTTGAACCAGTGCAGTAGAAAATGGCTATTGCCATGAGAGCGAGTTTGGAGAGTGGGAAAGGTGGCGAGGGGCTGAATACTAAAGAGCTCTTGCTATTCTCTCTTGATGCAAGCTAAGTCACGAGCAGGTCATTACAGCCTCCGATCTAATCATATGTTTCCTCTTGGCGAGAGAGAGAGTGTGTAACGTAATTGGAAAGTATTTGAATGGTATCTGAGCCTCTTGTAACAGGAATCGGCATCGAGGCGAGATGTCTCCAAGCTTTATCGTAATTTCAATGGAGTTATCAGCACCTAAAGTGACCCTCTCTGTCTTAACTGTTCCGACAATCTTATCTAAGCAGTATGGCTATTATTATTGTAATCAGCCTAATAGAAGTGCACTGATTGTAATTGAATTTGCATTCCCCAAGAGTGAAATGATCTTTTCTTCACATTCAGTTTTAGTGGACACTGGAGGTGATACTGTTGCAGAAGAATAATCTCTGTGACTAGTTCATTAGAACTGACATTGTGCGATGTTACAAGATTGCCTTTATTGTGCAGTTGTTTGTATGTATCATGCATACCATTTCAGTGCTTGATGAGGTCGTTTATCACAGGAGACAGTCCCCAATGAATAATTATTCTACCTTTATAATTGAACTGCAGATTAATGTTGCCAGTCATCTGATGTATACAATGTAATAGCACAATGGCTGATCGCTTGACAGACTCTGCATTTTGAATTCTAGCTGTTTGTGTTGTTTCAGGATGCTGGAGTTCTTTTGGTAATGAATTGCCAACACATCCTACAGTCACAAGTACAGTCATTTGTCATTTGATAATTCCTCACATTTTCCTACATAAGCAAATCTGTGTCGGTTTGTGTGTGTGTGCGTGCATGTGTGTTTGTGCGTGTGTGTGTGTGTGTGATGTGTGTCATGTGTACACATGTTAGACTACAGGTGATAAATGGTATTCATTCTGTGGCGACACAACCTGAAAAAGGATAATGCACAATTTAGATACATGATTTCTCGGTAAACAATCTTATGATTGTAATGGTACCTCTTAAGCCAGTTCAATTGGCACCATAAGATGATTGCACCATTGATTGTTACAGTGCTTGACTAGATTAACAATGCTTAGAAGTTCTAGGGCACTCAATTTTTTACTAAAAACTCAAAAATAATCCACTATTCTCTACAAAAGAGAGAGATAAATGAAGTAAGTCTTTTTGATCACTTTGTTGAGAGTGTTTTTAGGTTCTCGTTCTGTCTGAGGCCCCTTGGTGGCCCTTTGGGACCAGCAAGACAGAAGTGAGACTGAAGAGGTGACAGAGTGAGAGAGAAAGAGAGAGAGAGAGAGAGAGAGAGAGAGAGAAGGAGGGAGCTGTGGGGAAAAGATGAGAAGGGGTTGAAGTGTGCTGCTGGATTGAATTGATGGAGGGGAAGAGGAAAGGCAGCTCTCTTGTTTGGTGCTGAACTAGACCAGTGGGACCCACCGTCACGGATAATGGAGGTACACTCCTGCCCCCCAAACTTTTGTTTTAAAGTGTCGTCTAATGCAGCCCTGCAAAGAGAAGGAAAGAGAAGTGAAACCTAAAGGGTGGGTCTTGCCTTTTTCACTAGGCCCAGCAGCAGAATATAGACCTATTAAAATGATTTACTTAAGAACACAGCTTAAGATGTTTTTGTTATTTCATACACCATAGCATATATCACAGTCTCTTATCTATAGTAGGTCAAAGCTTAGCTCTAGCATGCCTCTCTAACATGGCTTAGAAGCTCTGATTTTTATCAATCATGACACATTGGCTAAGAGCTTTCACACGTACATATGTCTCTTGAGAAAAAGAGGTGCAGTATAATGCAAATGTTTTCCTTGGCTCTGGGCTTTCACAATGTTTTCAATTTGCTGGCTGGACTGTTGCTGACGTTCCCATCAACAACAAGGTATAATGACCAGATCAATTTACATACCAACCTACCCTTTTGTGTTGCTTAGGAATGTATCAGCCTTTGAAAAGCTAGTTGGAGGAGGTATAAAATACAATACTTATGAATATGTATATACTTGTAGTATGTGATGATTAAATCAGCAAGGCTACTAGATTTAGCATATACTTGTGTTTCGAACAGAAGGTCTGACCATTCAGTTTTGAGAAACAATTGCTGGCTGGAGGTCCCAGGCTAGTTTTATATTATCCAGTCAGTGAGGAGATTGAAAGACAGAACCAATACTATTCAGAAAAGTCTCTTTCCACAACAAAGTAAATATGTGTCAGAGCAGTCAGGCCCATCGGACAAGATGTGTAGAGGAATGTTTCTTATTTTGTGCATGGTTCAGGGAGCTCATAGAATGTCTAGGATGTTTCCCAACATTTGCAATGTATGATAACAGTTGACGGCAATCCACACATACCACATATCTTTTCTCACAGTATGAAATGAGTGAGGTTTGGAAAGCATATCCCCACTGCATTTGTTTGGCCGCAGGCAAAAGGCTGAAGGCCAAAAAAGATTTGAACAGGAAAGTGAAAAAAGTTTGCATGCAGAGTGTTGTATGATGAAAGAAATCTTGGACATACAGCCCGACACAACATAGTGGTGTCCTTTTTCACTGTCCTCACTGTGTGTGTGTGTGTGTGTGTGTGTGTGTGTGTGTGTGTGTGTGTGTGTGTATTTCCTTAAGGCTCTCTGATCAAACAACACTATGCACTGCCAGTTCATGATTCTAGGACATTTTTCCAACAAGATTTTCTGCTGGTGTCCAGCTGTGGTCTTCCATATGTACGTAAGGATGAATGAACGAGCTGGGCTGTTTCTGAGGATTAGCTGTATAGAAACATCATACAATGGCATAATGCCTGTGGTTGCCATGGCAGCAGGAGGGTATTGACTCTAGACCCCTAAAAAAAAAAAAAACGAGTGCATGTGGGGGCAATATGAAATTGGTTCCCAGTGTAGTGGTTCTTAACACATACTAAACGTTCACTAAATGTTTCACTGCAGAATTTATTGTGTTTTGTGCCATAAATTGGAGTGATATCGGTGCATTTAATTCAACGAGTAAACAGCCGGACTAATCACTTTGAAAGGGGGCACTTCTAGCGCATGATCCAATCCGCTAATGCTCTGTCATCTCACTTCACAAATACACTCACTCCCCCCACCCCTAAAAAAAAACGTGTTGTAATGAAACCAACTAGAAATAAATTCCAATTCTCTCTCTCTCTCTCTCTCTCTCTCTCTCTCTCTCTCTCTCACTCTCTCTCTCTCTCTCTTCTCTGTCTCTGTCTCTCTGTGCGTCTGTCTCTTTCTCGCCTCCTCTTTCTCTCTTAGTCTCTCTCTCCTTCAGCCAAGAGTTTGTCGCCAGAATACACAACAGATGTATAGTATTTCTGTGCACTTCTAATGAGCATCATTAATTCTGCATTGATGTTATGCCAAATGAACTTATTGAATTTTTAAAAAGCCACAGTTATTTAAAGCGAATGATTTGAACATTAGAAATGCATCACAAGTCTGCAAGAAATTCCATAGCAGTAATTAAGCATATCTCCCAAACCTATTTAAATCCAAATGAATGGGTTGGGAAGGGATGGATCATTTAAAGGGTTTCAACAGAAGCCTTTGAATATGGGACTCCGTCTCCGTTTTCATTCATCTTTATCTCCTCCCTTTTCCACCACAAGGAAGTAATGTCATGGAAAGTAAACAACCAGACAAATAAGGGGGATGGATATAGATACTGTAGGCCTCCATTCATACATATATACATACATACATATATATGCACATACATACAAATGTATAGCATGGGAGCAAAAGGTATGCTTGCATTCTTTTACATGTAAGCCTACAATATACTTTATATATTTACTGTATATGTGTGCTTACTAGTGCTGTCAGTTTAACGCGTTAATAACGGCGTTAACGCAAACCCATTTTAACGCCGTCAATTTTTTTAACGCGCGATTAACGCATTTGACCCGCCATTATCAATGGAATGAAAAAAAAAATATCTCCGACATTCTAACACCTCCCGACGTTTCAGTATGTCCTGTGTTTGTACTAGGCTTGAAGTAGGCCTACTGCTTAGCCTAGGACCTACTCATGCCTACAGTAGCCTACACACACACACACACACACACACGGGTGTAGATGTGTCTGCACTCTGCTCTGCTGCTCCGATGTCAGTGAAAATAAATATTTTACCGACACAATCGTTGACGTTCACTCGCATGTTCGCATATTTAGGTTGTTAATTAGATAGAGGATTAATATTATCACTTAGAAATCCCTTCTCTTGAACTGAATACCCCGCAAATAGGCTAATATCAGTTTCAAAATTGCAGCGCGAGTGAGAGAGGTGAAGGTCGGAGCGCAACTGAGAGAGAGAATGTTTGTGAGCGTCATTTGATGTCAGTGAAAACAAATATTTTATCGACACAATCGTTGACGCTCACTCGCATGTTCGCATATTTAGGTTGTTAACTAGCTTGAGGATTAATGTTGTCACTTAGAAATCCCTTCTCTTGAACTGAATACCCCGCAAATAGGCTAAAATCAGTTTCAAAATTGCAGCGCGAGTGAGAGAGGTGAAGGTCGGAGCGCAACTGAGAGAGAGAATGTTTGTGAGCGTCATTTGATGTCAGTGAAAACAAATATTTTACCGACACAATCGTTGACGCTCACTCGCATGTTCGCATATTTAGGTTGTTAACTAGCTTGAGGATTAACGTTGTCACTTAGAAATCCCTTCTCTTGAACTGAATACCCCGCAAATAGGCTAATATAAGTTTCAAAATTGCAGCGCGAGTGAGAGAGGTGAAACAGGTCGTAGCGCAACTGAGAGAGAGATTTTGTGCAAAGGAGAGGCATAGCCTATAGCCTACCTGATTCTGAACGTATGACCTTGTCACTAAAATGAGAGCTTCTTGCAGGGCAATTGCCAATATGGCAAAATGCATTTTAAAGGTATGCTCATGCAATGTACTGTAGGTTTACTCATGTAGACCATAATGCCATATTTTCATTGAGCCTCTTTAAAATATAGGTTAGTATAATTTAAAGGGCCACCATCCATGTTTTTTTTTTTTTTTTTTTTTTTGTAAACATGTGAACTAGCAACATAAAAGAACAACATCTCTCTGGCAGTACTTGAACATGTTAATAATTTCTGATGCTGTAACTGGGTTTTCTTTTCTTTTAAATTGGTATTCACCCCCACCAATGAATGCTGATAACAGCATTAAAATGAAAATAAATAAATAAAAATGGGACACAAACAAATCGAGGGACATTTAGAATAGAAAGAAATTTGCGATTAATCGCGATTAATTATGAGTTAACTACGGAAAAAATGCGATTAATCGCGATTAAATATTTTAATCGCTTGACAGCACTAGTGCTTACATACATACATAAACATCCATATATGTATATACCAGGGGTATATATACAGTTAACCAACTGATGTCGGTAGATTGGCAAGTCTCAAGCCAGTAGCCCCACTTTAATATGCAGGTTTAAATGGGTGGAATTTGCATTTCCTGAATAAAACATATTAGATAAATAAGGTCTATAATCTAAGTCACCATGACTAAATGAGAAATTATTTTATTTTGGGAAGGCTCCGCGGGCAGCATTAAATAGCTCCGCGGGTCACATCTGGTCCCCGGGCCTTAGTTTGCCCAGGTATGGTATTTACAGTGCTACATACATACATACATACATACATGCATGACACTATTTTATTTAAATTACCTTTCAATCAAACATCAGAATCAGTTGTTTGGTTTGGCGACAGCATGTGAAATCTAGGTTCATTGATGGATTAAGAAAAACACACAATGGTTAGATCCAAGTTGTTGACATTGTAAGATGTGAGATATGGCCAGCGAGGTCCACCGCTGCGAGGGCACGCATTTCGCTCACCTGGCGTCTTTCTCTTCTCTTCCTTTTTTCTAGTCTTCAGTAAACATGGGGTGAACCTTGAGCCTTATCTAGCCTCTCCCAAAAGCCTGGTCTTGTCTGTGCTGCTGCCTCTCTGTGGCTTTGCCAGGTCTGGGGGAGGGTGAGCTTCCGACTCCCCTGTCAAAGCGGAAAGAAAGTCTATGTGTACCATTACCGCAAACCCCACAGTTCAGCACTATCGCTGTCCCCAGAGGGCAGATCTCACAAACTGAAATCTTAGATAAGCTTGTCTGCCTGGCTCTTTTAAATTGAATGGGTGCTGAAATACTGTGGGGATAATGATGTTGGGCTGTGATGTTGTGAGCTTGTGTGTGTGTGTGTGTGTGTGTGTGTGTGTGTGTGTGTGTGTGTGTGTGTGTGTGTGTGTGTGTGTGTGTGTGTGTGTGTGTGTGTGTGTGTGTGTCAGAGATGGGAGAGGGGTAGTGGGGGGATCTGTAGAATGAAAAATGTCTTGTCTCTTTTTTTCATGCTCCTCTACCCACGAGTTTGATATTTTAGCATTTTTTTGGTGTGTAATCCCTTATAAACGTCCAGAACTGTTGGCTGCCACATTTTCAAGATGAGGATATTTTTTTCCCTCCCCCTTTCATCAGTTGTCTCATCCGGATAAGAAAGGAGGGAGGGAGGGTAAGAGAACAGGCTGTTGTAGCAGTGCATCATCGGTATTCTGCTTTCTGTTTTGCGCCTGGAGGTAATGATGTGTACGAGGCAGAGGCACGACCTCTGCAATACACATCAGAGAGACCAGAGTCTCGCTGGCAGTAACCTATCCAGCCCTCGTATCCTTTAGACCCTACACCACAGCGCAGATGGTAGGGTAGGTGGGCCACACTCTTTCTACGGATTTCTTTAAGCATTTTTTTTTGTGAGTTAAAAATGAAGAGGTGCTGTTCACAGCAATCGGGCTCGGCAGTGGCAGCACCCAGAAACTGCCATTTCTGAGCTACAAATGACTTCTGTGCCACAGAGTAGAATGGCAAGATGGTGTGGTGTTTTCTTATGTATGTGTGACAGGTGATGCCAGTTTGAACAGGTACAATGTGTGTGTGTGTGTGTGTGTGTGTGTGTGTGTGTGTGTGTGTGTGTGTGTGTGCGTGCGTGCGTGCGTGCATATGTGTGCACACTAGCAGCAGGTGATCCAGTACCATGTGAAAGCTGTGTTTAGACAAGCCCCCCTGGGAAGAGAGGCTGATTGATCATAGTCTGTGTGGCTCCAAAAAAGATAGACAGTGACAGTGCCTCACTCTTAAGTGAGATAGAGACAGAGCTAGTGAGAGAGAGAGAGAGAGAGAGAGAGAGAGAGAGAGAGAGAGAGAGAGAGAGAGAGAGTGTGAGTGTGAGTGTGTGTGTGTGTGTGTGTGTGTGTGTGTGTGTGTGTGTGTGTGTGTGTGCTCGAGTGTGTAAAATAAACTCAAAATGACAGAACTTTCAAAAATGAGAAAAAAATAAATATCTGTATGAAGAAAAAATCACAAATAATGAATCAAAGTCAAAGGGGAAAATGGAATAGAAAATGTGGCATGTCAAAAGGATTGTTTTGGGTAAAGTAGTTAAAAAAGGAAGGTGAGTATGCTTTGGCAAGTGTTCATGGGAAGGGGAAAAAAACAACAACTGTGCAAATCAACTATGCAAGTGCTTTCCTCCTGCTTCTATGAAATAAGACATTGTTTGTTGAGCTTTAATGCCAATAAGCAGCACATTAATTGCCTTCAGTTAGGAGACCCTAGACAAACAAAGCCCTCCCCCCTTAACTTCAAAGCAGTGGAAACACAGAGACCTCCATACAGATCTTCAGATCTCTGAAGTGAGCCTATTTTTCAATGTAAACAAAAAACCATGGCAGGTATGAATTCGTTATCCACCTGCGGCATCGCTATGCGTGTACAGTACTCCCCTTCTCTTTACTCTCATGATTTATGTCCCATGAATAATCAATTGTGTTTGTCTCAATGCACAGCATGCCTACCCTCCACATAGAACAAGCTTAAACTTTCTTCACAATGTAAACTCACACTTCTTTGTCTATGGGCAACTACAGAATCAGTTCAATACTGTATGCTCAGCAAAGCTTCAAGGGTTTCTTCTTGTTTTTTAGATAATGATTTCACAGCAACAATGTGCAGAAGCTGAGAAGAAAAGAAAAACTTTTTTTATCCTGTGGATTAATATGAATTTTATTTGGTACATTTCCATGTAAAAAAAAAAAGAAAAAAAAGACACTGTGTGACATCAAAAAGCAACAGGTGGCAACGCTAAATATACAGACAACAAAGAGGCGGTTTCAGTGACTGTGATTTTCTCATGCTTTTGAATAGGACACTAAAAGACAGCACTTTGACCTTTTCCTGAGATCTCCCATTAAGTAGGAGAGTGCCATTAATGCGTGGCTAACACTGAGCTTCATATGCTGGCTCCTGCTGCAAATTAGAAGCTTGAGTTGCATAATTTGCATAATTATACCCACACATTGCAAGCAAAGTTAAGGGAAGGGGGGGATGCAGTCAAGGGAGAGCATGAGAGAGATAGATAGAAAGAGGTGAGAGAGAGAGAGAGAGAGAGAGAGAGAGAGAGAGAGAGAGAGAGAGAGAGAGAGAGAGAGAGAGAGAGAGAGAACGGTGGATAAAAGGAGCAGGAAGGAGTGGCAGTGAATTTAGAGAGGTGGTAGAGCAAGCAAGAAAGAGAGTGAATGAAAGAAAGGTACAAAAAGATGAGAGAAAGAACAGCTGAAAGAAGGACACAGCAAATGAGGGAGAGCACAGGGGGAGATAAAGAAAAAGAGAAAGAAGGACAAACAGACACAGGAAACGGAGAGAGAGAGATATAGAGAGAAGGATGAGGTAGGAGGAGAGAGGAACAGCAGCAGTGGTGGTGGTATAGTGATGATGGTGGTGGTGAAGTCAGTGGGTGCTGGGCTCAGGCCTATCTCTCCTCTGAGCACCGCGGGGGCAAACATCAAAGCCGCACGTAGTCGGAGATGGTGGGGGAGGAGACACACTCTGCAGGGGATCCAGCACACAGCCCACAGCCCCACAGCCCAACACTGCCGAGCGTTGCAGGCAATTTCCCACATACGTCTTCACAACTGCCACTGGGTCATTCCAAAGAGACTGTAAAGTATGGACACAGGAAACATATTATAGCAATTATTCTGTCATTATGTGCACTATGGAGGATTAAATGACCGGCAATCCTTAGGATAATAACAATGTCCAAAAATTGCCTGCCAGTTGGTTGTTGTCTACTAAGAGAGGATTACACCACATAACTCAGCAGTCATATGCTCCGGTATAAAGAGACATTCAATTCCAACACACTGTGTTCACTGAATTTGCCTGGCTTTGGCAACGGTTGCTTAAAAAATATATTAATTATATTCATGTAAATTAAAATATATAAAAATAATACATTTTGGCTCATTATGTTTGACCTGAAAGGATTTTTTCCCCCTTCATAACTGAAAACAACAAATCAAAACTTTTAATTATATGTACAAGGAACTGACAAAGCCTCATTGTTTTCACATGGATGGCCTAACCATGAAAGATTGTATCAGTTGTTTAAAAAATAATACGTTAGAATGGATTCCAAATTACGGAGTGATGTTCTTTTTCAAAAGCAAATGAAAAGGGGCCATTATAATGGTGTTTAATATGCACGGGCTCACTGCAGGACACAATGCTTAAATCTAATTTAATGCTGTCTGAATAGATAACAACTAAGCATAAACTCAGTGTGAAAATACTTGAAAATACTTGACAAACATTGAAAATAGTTTTCTCTCTCTAGAGTCCCTCTGTCTCCACATAGATTCAAGGTGAGACCAATAACATGGCAAGCTCAAACATGCTGTCAGATTATATTTACTCACAAGAGAGGAAGGGAGAGAGGAAAATATTTGGAAATGGCCAATGGGTGAGACAAAGAATATTATGCTGAAGCTTGTTTCTTGATGACAGATTCTTTCATGTGCTGAACACCAAGCTCATAATTATGAGAGGAAATAAGTGTTTTCATAAATGGCCAGTGTTTATTTTTATGTTTCCACTTTTAATGATCTGACTGCAGGTTGTCTATGATTTTTTCAAGACAAAACTGCCTTGTTTACTCTGTCTGGTTAAAAGCGTGCATTTTTTAGAAGTGAATTTCTTTTTTTTTAAAAGCTCTGTTTCAATAATTCACTTATCACATTATTCAGTGGATTTTACTGTTCCAGGGAAAGCAAAAAGAACAAATGGGAGGGTGTGTGTGTGTGTGGGGGGGGCTTTTGATGGCTCTAGTAAAACAAGACCTCACCATCCGCTGAATCTCAGGAGCTCTAAATCAAAATGAATCACTCCTGCCAGCTGTCCAACATGTCACTCACATTCACTCACTTTCATGCTTGTCTTAAATTTTTTTGTTGTTGTTGTTTTTTTTTACAGATTCCCCAATTGAGCTATGCTTCTACAGCTCCAGAACTGAGTGACAACACTCGCTATGACTTCTTCTCACGGGTGGTGCCCCCTGACACCTATCAGGCCCAGGCCATGGTGGACATCGTCAAGTTCATGCGCTGGAACTACGTCTCCACTGTAGCCTCAGAGGGCAGCTATGGGGAAAGCGGGGTGGACGCGTTCATCCAGAAGTCCAGAGAGGACGGTGAGTATCTACCATGTTATTGGTTTGGTATTAGAAGAACTGTATCGGTATTGGTATTAGAAGAAGTGGAGAAAGTGAGAAAGTCTTGCCCCCATTCATTTTAATGGGGAATACAAAATTTTCCATTTTCAAAATGGAGGTTCATTGGGGCTAATTTCCCACCCCATACTATTAAGCCAGTTAGGTCCCATGTTACTTATGGAGGAGATGGTGGTATAAAGTTATATCATGGACACACATTGGATCTTCTCGCAGGTGGAGAAAAAAAATATCCGTGGGCCACAGTCCATTGTTGCCCTTCAGCCCCTCCCATAAGTATGTGTTAATTTGAAAAATTAGACAAGAGCATGAATAAAGGCCTCATTATTCTGTTTGTGTTGCCTATATTAAATTAAGTCTCTTTTCAGGCACCATATGGTGTTTTTGTTTGTTGTTTTGGTGATACATTGAATAAAGTAAAACAAACAAACAGAACAGAGTCTGCTTGACCACGTTGGACACTAACCATTGTGCAGCAAAGTTTTTTTTCTAGCCTAGTACTGACAACTTTGCAGAATCACATGTAGCAGAGTGAAAGGAAAGGCGCCCATTAGCCCAGGACTGAGTTTAGGGGACCTGCGTGTTTTTATGTAGCCTGGATAATGGCAAACTATCTAACCACAAGTGATATTTAGTCTGGAGACCACCTGTTCATTTTCCCATAGAGGAAGCATTGTTTACGATTGTCCAGAGACATTTATAGGGTGGTACGAATGTCTGTCATAAGTGTCTGTACATAGCTCGTGGACAATTGCAGGAATTACCATACCAGAGTCAACAGATGATGTAAAATGAAATGGAGCATGCAAGGCTACTCCCAAGACTACTCCCAGGCTAGTTCCTCCCCTCTCTGTGATTGGATCCCTAAAGCAGGGCTAGAGATCGGCCAGGGACACCATGCTGCCTTGAAGGGGGAATTTCACGGTAGAGTTTGCTTATTTGAAAGCCTATTACAAATGAGCTGAGAGACTATCAGCCTCGATAATGTGTAGGAAAAAAATAGTTGTTTGATGAGCTTGCGTCTTTATGTGGACTCGTGTAAGTATGATAAGAGTAGGGTAAACTTCAAAAACCAACAGGTTTTAAACTCAATGCAGGCCTATTCATTTCCCTATCTTAAAATGGAACGTGACAGGACAGGGTTTCCTAAAAATTCTGCTTTGGGATGGGGACCAGACAGGTTATTATTTGTGGGAGTCAAATGGGACAGAAATCCTTCTGTCTGGGGTGCCCTGCAGAAAATCCAGTAGCCAACTCCTATGAATATATTACCATCAACAAGCACATGCGAGGGAGCTTGTGCACAATACTAAACGTCTGCACCATCCACCAATCAGCATGAGGGTTGTCGGACATGATGTCATTTCTATAAAATGGTGATCCTAACCAGCCAAATCCTGGTATCTTTATGTTCTCAACCATATTGGCAATCGCCGCTTTAATCAGTAATTGGGCACATTGTTCACACATTATGTATGATTACTAAATACTGTGCAGAAGTAAAAGTAGCACACGACACAAGGTGGACAAGTAGCATACGACACACAAAAAAAGAATAAATAAAAAAGAAATTCAAAATAATTCCCTGCACCCGACGCTCACAGACTGTGAGAAGCCCTTAACCTTATGATCCGCAATAGAGAAGTCCTGGCCTGGCACTCCCCAGTAAAACACCCTTGATTGAGGCGGTAGCGTGCAGCACCGGAGCACTCAGTGGAAGTATAGTACGCTGGTGGCCTCTGAGAGCTCTTGTCTGGTCTCTATGCCTCTGCACTGAGGCCTTTCTCCCCAGAGCCCACTAAGGTAATTTGATTTGATAGTGTGCAGAAATGCAGAAATATTGAATTGGACTGGATATGAAGTGAATTAGCAAGAGAATGAGGCTCTCAGTGTAACAGTATGAACTAAAACAGACTAAAAGCCTCAGGTATGTTGAGTTGTGATCAGGTGGGAGTCCTCACAAATGTACTGCATATCTCCACAGCCTATTTCAAAATATTCACTGTTAATCAAACAGCCAGTATACTAAGTAGCAAGTTTGCAGATATTAACAGGGAGATAAAGTTATGTAAAGGCCAAAAAGGCTGTTTCCTGCTTGAGTACAGATCATAAGGCTCAAGGCCCATTTTCTCCCAGATCCTCCATTTCAGCCCTGGCACTTCAGATTTGTTTACGTAAGCGACCCTCATCGGCCCAAATCTGCCCTGAAACTCCTTGAATTTAGAAGATTTGAAGTCGCATGCATTACCCACACGCCAGGCACAGCAACCACAAACAAGCTTACAAACTTGAAATCTAACACTGGGTGATGATGACACATGCATGGTACAAAGTGTGAAAAAATCTGATCTGAGCATTTTCTGATGTGAGCTGTCTGGCTGAAGATTATACTGTCGCAGCCTCCGGCAAAAGGAAATTCACAGACAAAAACAGAGTGCACAAATTTTTTACATACAGCGACAAAAAAAGTGACCACATCCAAACTGTGATGTAAAGCTATAGCTCATATAATTCTCCAGTGCAGACAGTCTCCCTCTTCCTCATCTTGCTGCAAACAAAATGAAAACTCCTCTCTTTCAGAGGACCTAAACACTTTCTCACAGGAAAGCGTGTACGGAGTATTCTCCCATACTGAGATGGCGAGAGGTTTATTGCTTCGAACCCTCTTGTATTGTAGACCCACTGCTGAGGTGATGAGATTGGGTATGATTTTATTTTTTGGCAAACCCTTGCAGCCCATTTATCACCTTCTCCTCACTCCCCAATTTCAGTCTTGATTGATGACTATTTGGCAGCCAGAGCACATAGGTACTGGTGGATAATGTAAAACCAATACAGGATGAATATGTTGATGAGCAGAATAGGTCATTGCTGAATCACTTATTAGGGTTTATGGATGAGCGTTTTAATGAAAAATGCCAATGTTCTGAAAAATCCTTAGACCTCAACTCTTTAATTTTTTCCCTCTAAATTTGCGGAAAACACGACTTGAGGTGAAAAGGTGTGTGTGAATTGTTTTTCATGAGAGGTATATGGGTCTTCATTTCTTCTTGGTAATGTTAGGAGGGAGGGACTTGCCTCTAATCAATTTTGCACAATTCCCAAAGATTTAAAGGAGAAATTCAGTGTGATTCAATCAACAGGCTTGTTGCAGGTCACTGAGTGCTGTCTGCAGGAAAAAAATTGATCAAGACCTTGAGCCATGTAGACCTCACCATCACAGTGCATGTATCCATGTAAAGGCCACTACCTACATTACAAGTCCCAATCGTTCCTATTAGCATCTTAGTAGGACTAGTTATTTAAGTACCAAATACTGTGACACACAGGTGTGTGAGGTGTATGCATTTACTTCTTGCTGTTGAGACTCAGAGAGATCACAGCCATAGCTAAGAGCTCTGGGCTATTGGGACTGTGGATGCTGCCTCCCAGTGTGTCCCTTATCATACTGACAGCTGTCCTACTTCCACCGTCTGCCTTGCGTCATGGCAAAGTCAGTTGGTACTTCCCTTCCTGTTATTTACATATGACTGGCTGGCAGTCACCAAGTAAATGTCTTTTCAACATGGCTGTCCAGAGATGAAGCATTGCAGTTGTAGCACAGTGAAGGTGTGGGGGTTTGCAGTGGGTGGTCTGAGAGCGTAAATGATTTTGTTCTCAGGGGGTGTGGACCCATGATAGCTCAATCAGAAGCAATTAGAAGACATGGTCCATTCTCATTACAACTCTGAAATGAGAGGAAATGAAACTCACACAGTAATCTTTATTGGAGTGGGTTGGGCAAGAAAATTGAGTGCAAGAGCTCTCTTATTCTTTTGTTTCTACAAGAGTGGGTGGAATGCAGACCTTCATTTTTGGTTATTATAGTCAGGGCTGTTTCAAGGTACTTAGGGGGCCCCAAGCAAACAGGACATGGGGGCCCTTCACCCCCCATAAATACCTACATGAACCACATTGTTATAATCTTCAAGCATCTTCAATATAATTATTTGTATTGTACAGTTGTCTAACTCCAGTTTAAAGTCATTTTTGTAGACAAACATCACCAACTAAACTACTAAAATTATTAAACAGTCAATCTTGGGGGCCCCTTTCAAGCTGGGGCCCTAGGCAATTGCCTGGTTTGCCTGTCCTGTTGCGACAGCCCTGATTATAGTCTCTACATAACATACATGTACATGGTTGTGCATTCTGACTGCTGTTTATGTGCAGGTCTGAAATTTGTGTTTAAACTCAGGCAGAGCTCACTAGCACTGTGTTCAGTCAAGAGGCCTATGCCATTTCCATTGCACCTAAATGTATATCCTGCTATTTATTTCTTGGTCAGTTAAAGCTACATATCTGCCCTTTAAAATGTTAATATTCAGCAACTGCACATGGTGCTACATCAAGCGTGCATCAAGTGAGTACATTTAGGCTACATTCACTTTTGGCCATAATTTGAACTCATTCTGACAAAATACATTTTATAAGTCACTTTTGATATAAGTCATTGGACCAGCCAGACAAAATCATAGCCAGTCGAAATCATAGTATACCAGTATTTTCCATTTGAGACAAACAGTCAGCGCCCATGGAAATGTTTATTCATTCATCAATTGGCACCACGATACTTGTTGTTATGCTGCCTGATCGTTAGTTTTCTACTGGTCTATGTTTAAAGCCTCTATAATTCCCTTCTAAGCTAGGATTTTACCTTTAAAAATATAATAAAGTAAGTAGAATTTATTTGATTTACCACTCAAAGACCACAGAGTGGATTTATACACTGTTGTGTTTTTGATATGGTAAATGTAGGGGAACTTTTTAAAAAGTAAATGGGATTGCTCACCCTCATAACATAAAGTCCATGGTTACAATGACTTTACTGTAACACACATGTTAAGCACACAGAACTCTGAGCACAGAACACTAGCGCTAACCACGAGCTAAGCTCCAGTCTGCTTCAGATCCCTGGGTCTGGAAGATGACCTCCAGGCAAGCTTGGGTCTTGACCTTCCAGAGTTTAGACTCAGATGAGCAGCTGGTCTTGTTGCTCCCTCCAGAAACCCTGTGAGTGGCTATGGGGTTGTGTTGCTCATTAGGAGTTAGCAGCCAGAGGGGGAGAAAAGGGGACAGAAAACCGAACTCAGCAGACGGGGTCTGGGATAAGGGATGCTTAATGTAGCAAGAAGTTGAATATTGATTAGATGTGATGAGGCTTAATGTTTGTTAATGCCATGGAGAGGAAAAACACAGGGTACAAATATTTACTCCAGTGTTGTACCTTAGATCTTACAGACTTTAACATTTATTCATGTTGACATTTATAAATTGTCAATAAGCATGCCCAAAACAAAGATGATATTTCGGGCAAGGAGGAGAAATAATGGAGGAAAGAGTGAAAAAAACCCAGATAGAATGCCAGAGAGAGAGAGAGAGAGAGAGAGAGAGAGAGAGAGAGACTAAAGGAAGGAAGGATGGAGAGAGTGAAAGAGACCTAGAGAGAGGTAGAGAGATGGAGAGGCTGAAAGGGACATGGAGGAATAGAGACCCTGAAGTAAACAGAGAGGGAGGAGGAGGAGGGAAATGAGAGAGAGGGAAAGGGGGTGATGGAGAGATTGCATGTGAGGGAGAGAAAGGAAAAGAAAGAGAGGATGATGGCAAGAGAGCAAAAGAGAGAGAGACACAGAGAGAGAGAGATAGAGAGAGAGAGAGAGAGAGAGAGAGAGAGAGAGAGAGAGAGAGAGATGGAATGCGTGTGAAAACAGGCTGGGAGCAGAAGGAGTGGGCGAGCCACTGTGCCACTGCGAGGCGTTTGGGGAACCGCACGTTCCAGCCGGGGGCCCCGCCAGCACACTCTGAGGGTGGCCCCTGACCTCCGTGTGGGATGAGTGTAATCTCCACTGACATGTCTCCCCCCCCCTCTCTCTCTCTCTCTCTCTCTCTCTCTCTCTCTCTCTCTCTCTCTCTCTCTCTCTCGTGCTCCCTCCCTCTCTCTTTCTTTCTCCATGTCTTTCTGCCTCTCTCTCTTTCACTCATTATCAAACTCATGCTCTCTCATCTCTCTCAGGATCCTCTCTACCCCCCTGACATACACACACACACACACACACACACACACACACACACACACACACACACACACACACACACACACACACACACACACTCAACATCTTACAGTAAGTGCTTGGCCCTCTTCTCTCAACACCCTCCCCCTTTTCTCTCTCACTCTCTCAGGATCCTGAATCCCTCCCTTCTTTCTCCCTCCCTCATTCTCTCATTTCTCTCTCTCTCTCTCTCTCTCTCTCTCTCTCTCTCTCTCTCTCTCTCTCTCTCTCTCTCTCTCTCTCTCTCTGGGTCCCCTGTTCCTTTCTTCTCTTTGCCTGGCCTCCAGCTCTGGGCTTGCTCTCACTGGCAATGGCACGGTGTGTAGGGCCTCTCAGATGATGCGAGGAGGAGCACAGTAGACACTAGCGATGGAAGCGGGGGAGAAGGAAGAAAGGGGAAGACATGAAGGGAGGAGGAGGGGAGTGTCTCTGTGTGTGTGTGTGTGTGTGTGTGTGTGTGTGTGTGTGTGTGTGTGTGTGTGTGGAAGGGGGGGAAGGGGGGTCTCGTCACGGGAACATACCACCTGGGGTGAGCTTTAGAGGATAAGTCGTATTGGTTGCCACCCAGGTCCCCATGTCGCGCCAGCATGTGTCTGTGTGCGCAACGGTTTGATGTCACACAGGTTTTGTCTGCTTGTTGCAGAGTGAAAGGGGGGTGGACAGGTTTGGGGTTGTGGGTGGGTGGGTGGGGGGTGGATGGCGTGGGGTGGGGGGCTATCATGTTCAGATTCACCAGATCAAAGCACCTGCCTGCCTGCCTGGTCAGACGTGCTGGGAGTGAAGTCCAAACAACACACCACACTGAGTTCACTCCAGGCAGCGAGCCCTGGCACAGCCAGCGTCTCCCGCGGCACAGACAGAGCGCGGCGGAGCAGTGGCATTTCTTTTTAAAGACCACCGCCATGGCACAGGCCCTTATTAGAGTCTTCCCAACCCTCTTCTCACAGTAGGGGGAAGCAATTCAACACTCAAATGAATACCCAATAAGCCATGGCATGTCCAATTAGCATCCCACTGGACCATTCTATTGTGCTGACTTACCCATTCATGTTTTTTACTTCTGCGCCACTTCGGAAAGGACTTTGCTCTCTCAGGTTAAGGCCTAACAACCAGGATTGGAGTGAGAGCTTTATTTTTCTTCCTGAGAAACAGACTCGCATTCGCAATGTTTTTCTTATTAAAATGCATGAGGGATGATAATGTGTGAACTACTTTTTCAATACCTTGGTAACCAAACCATGGCACGGACATCATTAAACAACTAGGCCACACTCTAAATTCAATTTCACATACATTCATATTAAGTTGCACACTGGCTTTGGGGAACATCTTAGATACCAGCCTCTGGCTCCCAACCAGAATATCATGTTTGATAAAGGCTCAAGTTCCACACAAATGTCAGCTTGCAGAAACTGCAGACGCTGACATCCTGTTTAAACAAGCAATGTTGCAGGTTTGTGGTTCAAGGTACAAGTCAGAATTGTGTTTTCTAGATATTACACTTCTGCACTGAAAATGCACAGCATTGCTGCTCATTTGCTTAGCTGTATGTTGTACTTAAGCTGGTAGAGAATATGTGCATTTCTCTTCTGCATTCTCCATGGCAATCCATGGCATGTAATGAGTACTTCAGAGGGTTATTAAAATGTTGATTGTTCTACCTATTTATGCTGTAATGTAATGCCATAATATGTGCACTTGAACATCTGTTACTCCAACCAACACCTGTTTCAATATAACCTAATGAAATAATAGTTAGATGTGTACCTTAATGTTTGTATGTGCCTCAATGAATGTACAGTACAGTGTAATGAGGCAGTAATTTCCAGCATTACTTGAATGAAATGGCTGTAATGCTGCTGGAGGCGTGCTGATGTGTTAAAGCGTAGCTCCGGAGTAAGTTTAAGCGTAGCCCTGTTGCACGAACCTTCTAACAGCGCTAGATTTTGCATGGAATGAAAGAATTTTGAACCGCATAGACGGAAAACAAACGCAATGGCGAACAAGCACTTTATATTGAGTCAATGGTACCTCAGATCTTACTTTTGGTTTAGAATAATCTGAGTTTCCATTGATTCAGTGTAAAGTCCTTGTTCGCTTCTGCGTTCGCGTTTGGGCTATGCTGTTCCAGATTATTTTGTTCTACTCGCTAACTAGTGCATTTAGCAGGCTCATTCAACAGGGCTATGCCTGAAATCACTCCGGAGCACCCCTTTAAGCTATTGGCATTTCTCATCAGACTCCTCAAGGATTTGTGCAGAACATTGTCTTCCAGCTTTTTCTTTAGAGTACGTCCCCAGGTGAGAGCATCCTCTAAGCATCCTCAATGTGCTTTCCTGAGCGGGGATTCAGAGAGAACACAAAAGACTTCAGTCATTTTGATTCAGAGAATTGATTTGGAGAAAAGAAAAAAAAAAGAAAAAAAGCAAACGCATGATGATATTAGTGGTGTGCACCTGCGTCTTTCCATCACCGCTGTTGCTGCTGGAGCTACATGGCTCCTCTTTAGGCTTGGTGTTTTTGTCATTGTCGTTGTCTTAAATTTCCGTCAGTAGTTCCCTGTAAGAGCATCTTGTATATTGCAGTGGTAGTGTCTTAATGAATCAATCAATTTCCTCTCTTGGCTTGTGCAGGCAGCGGTGTGCCTAATGTCTCGGCTTAAATGACAAAACCCGTTGTTTTCCCATCAATGCTTACAATCACGTTGTTCCCCTGGGGACTGTGTGAGGATATTGGCAAAGTTCTTTTTTTTTTTTACCAAGAGACCTGGAGCTTAATAACCCCCTCTGAGAAAAGAAAGGTGGTTGGTGGGCAACCATAAACTATCAAAACAGACCATCTCCTGAAGTAGGCTTTCAGAGCCAAAGATGGGAGAAAGAATCTAGAGAATATTAGTTATTCGTTGGGGAAAGTTGATTGAAACAGCTAAAATATTTACATTAATGCATTAGCAGAACCTTTCATTCAAAGCAACTTAGATTTGTCAACTCTCAACTACATCAGGGCCAGTCTTCCCTAGAGCAATTTGGGTAGGTGTCTTGCTCAAGGGCACAAGGTGGCAGCCAGGATTCAAACCCACACTAGCGAGGTCCCATAACCGCCACATCACCACCCCATAAATTGGAGGATCTACTGATATGTGTAATTAAATTAAGTGATACTGGTAGGTAATAATATGAGTAAAATTTTTGCAGATAAACCTTGCACTTAATTAACTTAAGCTAACTTATACACCACATTTTGTAGTAATCATGGTCTCTCTCTCTCTCTCTCTCTCTCTCTCTCTCTCTCTCTCTCTCTCTCTCTCTCTCTCTCTCTCTCTCTCTTTCTCTTGCTTAGTCTCTTTCTCACACACACGCACACACTCACAGTGACATATACATACATACATACACACACACACACACACACACACACACATACACACACACACACACCCTCAGGCCTGCGATAATGTCACAATGATGAAACAGTATGGCTTTCGCAGTGACAGAGCATCTGTGTGGCCAATGCCTGGGTGTGATAAATGGATTTTAAAGTCAGCTTAATTGACACATCAGACAGTGAGGCATTCTGCATTTGCAGATTGATTGGACATGCTAATCGAAACGTT
The DNA here is from genome assembly GCA_027497455.2 of Sardinella longiceps. NCBI lineage: Eukaryota > Metazoa > Chordata > Actinopteri > Clupeiformes > Clupeidae > Sardinella > Sardinella longiceps. Next base: position 20,774,505 of record JAODXP020000018.1, on the reverse strand, counting down.
GAGT
>JAODXP020000018.1:20727001-20769501 GCA_027497455.2 Sardinella longiceps | reverse complement strand
TCCCTAAATACATACATGTTTGCATTCTTTGCACCATGATGATGCACAGTGGTTGAAGACAAGAAGTTTGTTGATTGGCCTCAAGATTGTTAAGCTGTGGCTCAGATCTAGGACCAGTCAAATATGTCTAAGGTCTAACTAATTTTCGGAGGGGATATTTTGACATTTGTTGTTGATTAATAGGCCTATTTCTTGTAAGAAAGCCCTTTTCAGTTTTGGTTACAAATTGCATCTTACACCTTGGAATTGACTCAGATTTCTTTCATTTAATTTAATGCAAGAAAGGGTAAGCACTTGTTTTTTTTTATCAGTATGCAAATTTGTTTGTTCTTGAGACAGCTGAGATACTTTTTTTTCTGGGGAACTTTTAGATGTTTTGGCAGCACTGTCTTAGATCTCCAGTTTGCACTGCATGGATAACCAGAGCTAGATAATTAGTCTCAAAGGACAGGCATAATCTTGATTAATTTGTCAAGCCTGTCTTATGTGAATGTGCAGAGGTCTCCATATGTGCTCAAGTGGTAAGCAGAATGTGTGTGAATATACAATATATGTGTATATAAGTTGTGAAAGATTCAGACTCATTCAGAGCTCTACAAAGCATGGTTGAAAAAGCAGGACATGTACTGGAGGACTTCAAGGTTTTCAAGAGCCCTTTGCTCCACTTAAGAATTTCTTTTTTTTTCTGTTCCTCTTTCTGCACGGCACTATTTCAGCTATTTATGTACAGAAATCAGATTACATATTACTATATGTCACAATTTTCATAACTGTTTGTAATACAATGAAGGTCTCATTTAGGGTATGATACTGAAGCATCTCTTCAGTGGTCTTTGTTTTGTAAAAAATGTGATAAATGTCCATGGAAAAGCCAAGGCTGCATTCTAGTTTGCTTACGTAAATGCTGGCTGGCCTATATTTTATCCTGCATTGTTTGTATGGGTTGTAGCCGCTCTTTTAGATGCCTATGGCTGTAATGACAAAAAAGCATCGCTGGAAGACCTGGCAGTTCTCTCCTGGATGAGTAATATACTCCTGTCAGAGTAGTCAGGCTTTTCTCAGAGGTGGAGACATGGAACTTGGAATTGCTTAGCTTGTCCTTGTTTCTAACGGCGTTTTCTGTTCCTTTTGCCCATTGGTGCAATAACTGTCCTTGTGGATTATGGTTGCAGTGAGAGCTTCAGAAAATATATAAAATATAAAAAAGAGGAAAGTTGGCTTCTGCAATCAACACAAAGGCATTTTAAAGTGTGCAAGATGTCAGAAGAGAGATTAATGGGGGTAAACAGCGTGATCTGTCACCTTCCCTGTTTCTTTGCCACGACTGGTGGGCAAGGTCAGTTCCCCCAGGGGAACCAAAGACTGCTTACGGTCAAATTATCAGCGCGGTTGCTGATGTTGCTGGGAGACTGTCAGCCAGTTGCGAGTGCCAGTGGAGAGCCGGACATGTCAACACAAACATGCGCTTTATCCATCATTTCTGCTGGGTGTTAACACTGTAAACACACTTGGGTATGGGTCAGTGTGTGTTTCAATTTTTGCCAATAATCAGAAAATAACTCTGTTCCTAGCAGCAATTTGAAGTTATTGGTTGCGATGAGACTTAGCCTACCTGTAAGGTGCCTATGTCTCTGCTTAGCTATCACGCCATAACATAACAGGCAAATCTTAGCTATATGATTTGGCTTGAGATTTTCCCAGTATGATGTATTCCCACGAAATCAGTGGCACTGTTGATGCAGAAATATTGACTAAAAAGGGGAATGTACAACATGTGGTACATACCTACAGCTTAAACATGTGATAAAATAGGTGTAGCATATGTACATATATTATGTAGATCTTAAAGAGTGCACAATTGTAGCTTGTCAGATGTTCTCTACAGTCCAGTGGTTCTTTAATAATAGTGTTTGAATCCTATTGCTGATGGACAAGGCTGGTATGAAGGAATTACCATGGAAATTGCCAGACTAATGTTGGACAAGCATGAAATGAGAGGGTGAGGCAAGGTTTCCTCTTTTATAATAAAGAGGTGTCATTGCTGCAGGCTAACTAAATTCTTCCAAGCATAGCTACAAGTTCTAAATCAGCTATGCCTGCCAAGTAGCCTGCACGCTGTCAACAGCTTCTAAGCTAGAGAGATCAAACTAAGCAAGGTGATCTGCAACTCTGTCTAGCTTTTTACCTCCTCCTTGCTTTGTTCTGGGCACCGGAGTGTATCAGCACAATTGACAAGGCTTGGCGATAATTTGGCTCTGGATGCTAGAAAGAAATGATTGATGATCAATGCTGTAGAATAGATGCTGGCTGGTGTATGAGCAATACAGCAGGGTTGCAATACAGTTCACTGCAGGCCTTTTTTTCCCTCCCTTGCACCCTATCACCACAGGAGGCTGGCTCTGCATTACAAGCCGCTCTCCATCAAGAATGTAACGGTATGGAGCTATAGCCTACCGAGGCTGTGACTGCGGCTTCGTGTCAGGGGAGGTGGTATTTCTGGTTGCGCTACTGTGCCACTGTGGCAGATACCCTCCAAGCTCACGTGCAGGGCCATCACATGTGAAGCGACTGAGTTCCCTCTCTCACGCACATGCACACACACACACACACACACACACACACACACATACACACACACTCACACACACACTCACATTATCTCGGCACAGCCCCGGGAGCACGGCCTCCTGCTGATACATGCAGATTAGCCAGGTATCTGGGATCGCACCCCTCCGCACGGAGATGTGTGACAAGAGCGTGTTGGGATGTTCTTTTTCACACTTATCTCAGGCTCCATGCATGCGTGCAATTTGATCTCGCTGTGGGAAGCATGCAGAAAGCATGAACATGTATCGGAACTGATAGCTATAGCACAAACACCAGTTCAGTGGAATTAGCATATTTCAGAGTGTTCGTATATAGATTTTACTGTATGATTAAGGGTATGTAGTTGAGAGACATATGTGATATTGTTCATAAAAATATAACTGTGTCCATTACCCTTACACCAGCTATCTGAATGTCATCTGTGGGTATTTAAGATGGAAATAAATCATACAGTCAGGGGACAACACTCTGAGTGTGTGTGTGTGTGTGTGTGTGTGTGTGTGTGTGTGTGTGTGTGTGTGTGTGTGTGTGCGCGCGTGTGTGTGTGTAGAGTGTGTGCATTTCCAAAGACACACCGGCAAATGATATTAGACAGTAAGATCCCACATATGTTCCTCATGCCCATCCCAGAAGATTAAAAAAAGCAATCAACCCCCGTGAGTGGGCTGTATTTAATTTTTATGGCACGAATGTTTCCCCCATGGGTCGTTAATTGCTGTGCAGATTGTTGCGCAGCTTCTCTGCAAGTGGATTGTGAGTGGAGAGGGGCCCTCCCAGCTGGTGGAGGAGAGCTGTTACTGCATTTAGAAAGGGGGTGGGGATGGAGGGTGAGGAGGTGGGGGGGTTCTCTCACTGCCAGTATTTGAAATAGAGGAGGATCATGAGTTGCATGCGAATTAGATTTTGTCATAGTTTGTGAGTCAGATGTATTTCATTATGGGCAAAATGGCTAGTCTTTCCCCATAGCCTTGGGACAGTTTCCTCTTAACTCTGACAAAATATGACAGAAAATTGATTCAAATTATAATAGACTTGCCCCCTAAAAAAAGGAGAAGCACATATTCACTTTCCCATGAATAGGGTCCATGGATCATAACAATGGTCATTAGAATTTATCTTTTTAAACTATGTGAATAGAATAGCTAGATCTCCCCTCTAAAACTGCACGGAACAGGAGGAGTCATTACAGGCTCCCATGCCTATATCCAATTTATTCTTTCTAACTGACTGACAGATTGTCATTACCTTTGAATGGAAAGTCAACCTGGTCGATCGGCAAAGATAGTGAATAACAATGAGGGGAGATATACTCAAGCTGTGCTGTCTAATTAAAACTAGACCTGCAGCTAAATGAAATCTAGGATTGCTTTTTATTTTTTTTGAGTGAAAAAGCACCAGTTTCCGGAAGGCACTCATTACAGTGAGATTATTACCTCACATAACTGAAGCACTGCAGGAAATGCATAATGAGGCAGAATCATAATTAGATCGATTTTAAAAAAAAGAAAAAAGAAAACATTGCGGCATTAACAATGAAGTGCACTTGCTTAGCTATCAAAAAGAACAACTCACCTTCACGGTTCAGCCAGCCACTCCGGCAATGTGGGATTTAGCACTGTTTGCACTGTGCTAGTTACAGTAGGTGGGCAGTGGCACATCCCTACACAGTGCTTCAGAATGCAGTCTCAAGCTACAAAGACTAGTAGGGCTAGCATGGAGGCTAAAGCCTATGGCCGCTTGCACCAGTTGTTAGGCCTTGTAGGTGTCTAAGGGGGTAGGATTGTAGAATTGACATGTAGTACTGTCCAGTTTTGTGTTTGGTTGAGCCTTGGTTCACAGACAGTTCTTCCTAGTGGGGGAAACAAACTTGGCAATGACACATTTGTTCATTCAGGAAAAGGTCTGAGACGAGACAACCCCCTGTCTGTGACCCAATAATCGAGCGTGCTCACTAGGACACACACTCAGGCAGGAGGCACGAAGTCCCGCTCTTCAGTGTTCGGTCGTCTGAGCAAGCTGTCAGCATTGGTGACGCACTTAGTCCACGTCCCTAGCAACAGATGCCAAGAGAGAATGGGAATTCACAGAGCCCTTGCAGGTGCAGATGAATGCTACCTTCAGAGGGATGCATTCAGTATATTTGCGCAATTCCCAGTGATCTACTAATAATTTATGAATAGTGAAAGTAAAGAACTTTAAAAAAAAAATACAATTTTCATATAATTTTATGTTTCCTCTGACCTTGGCTTGAAGATAAGACCAATCATAAATAGTTTTTATTTAATAATAGATTTACATTTGATCAGGCTATTATTCTGTTTTGCTGGCACACTGTGGATGTAACTGCTCCTAATGTCTGATCAGTATGACCAGTGCACTTAATTAGCAAACAAATTGGCATTTCAGGACAGCGAGGAAGAATGGGGGGGGGGGGGGGACACATGATGGGCCTGTCACTACTGTTGGCTACTCACCGGGTCTATGGAGTAATGAAGAGAATGCATTAAGCATCTAAATATTAAGGAGCAGTATTGGCATGTTGTTGAGAAATGGCTTGATTAGCTCACACTGAAGGCCCACTTGGGTTCAATTATTTTAAATCAGACAGTAGATGGGAAGAAGAAGACTGCCGATAGTAAGATCAGTCTCTTCCAGCCCAGCCGTCCAGGCCCTAGTTAGTGTTACTTACTGAATAAGTGGACATAAAATCGTGTCCTTTAACGTGAAATGAAGTTGTGCGTGATATCCATATCCCTCTGAATACTTTTTATTTTTCACATATTGTATACACAATATGCCCATAAGGACAATGAAAATAGTTTTGAATGTGTGTTCAATTGGATATCTCTCTCCAGTCCTCTGCCTCAAATAAACTTCAATATTTGCTTTACGTGAGGAGATAACCGACCTGGATAGCCTGTATTTGCTTAGTGAGATCAGCATGAACATCATCACATTGTTTGTCAGGATTGTTGACAGTTTGATGTCATTCAATCACCAATAAATATTTGTACATCACGACACCAGAAAGTACAGTAACGGTGGAATGGGTTAAAAGAGAACAAATGAAATAGAGGACAGATAACAACCTTCAAACTCAAGTGATGCATCCTTGAACAAATCTCACTGTGAGTACAACCTTTTTCTCCGCAGGAACACTGCAGTCGTCTGCATTGAAAGTGCTGTCTCATATTTTGTCCAGAGCAGTAAACATTGTGGGTACATAAGTGCCCAAAGCATTTGAGATTCAATCCAAAATATTGCATTGGTTCAGACCGCTCGGGGGATTTCTACTGTTTATCTGGCGGCAATGTCAAAATGGCCGGAAAAAGCCCTCCTACCCATAAACAATAAACACATGCTCTTCTCTACAGTGATAACGGATGTGCTCTGAGGGAGCTTTCTTGCTGTCTGCAAACAGTGGAAAGTTTCTACTCTTAACAGCCAGTGGCCTTTCGGCTGCCTCTCAGTATCAATCCATACTCATGAATGATGACACTGAGTTATTTCACTTTCGGATTTGAGCTCATTGACAAACTTGGAATGTACTGTACACTTGCAAAGGTGAGGCACTTTTCTGAAAGTGATGCCCACACAGCCATCTTGCAGTGCAACTGCACTCCCGAACTCCACCACCACCACCACCATCATGTTTTTTCAAAAAGGCTTTGAAACAGAATAGGGAGGATGGGAGACTCAGGTAGAGAGGCTGGGGAGGACATGCGGGCCCTGCAGATGCTGGGTGAATTGGGATTCTGCTGAGTGAATTGGGATTTCTCCTGAGTCATACTGCACTCAGAGCCCGAGCTAACTTCATTAGCTGCATTGAAATATGATGGCTTATTTAAACTTATAAAGTTTGTTACAGTAACACTGGTGTTAGTGAGTTTTAACACATAGTGGGCGTAGATACACTTAAATGTGATTTTTGTGAAAAGAACTAAAAAAGAATCCTTTCAATGATGTTGATATTGTTAAGTTGTATGTTAGGCAGAGGGTAGAAATTAAGCTATTACACTGAATTCTTTACTCTTGTGTGTGTGTGTGGCTATTACACTTAATTCTTTACTCTTGTGTGTGTGTGTGTGTGTGTGTGTGTGTGTGTGTGTGTGTGTGTGTGTGTGTGTGTGTGTGTGTGTGTATTTGGGGGGGGGGCCTTTAGACTATTGAGGGATGTTGTAATCGTGGTTTGTGGCTGCATAGCTGGTTTGTCCATTCCCTCCGCACTGGCCCTAATCAATGGCTCCCTGCGAGAGGAGAAAGCCGTCGTTATGATAATGCACTCAAGTGTGCATGATTAGAAATGAAATGCTGATTAGGTCCTCTGCAGGCTGTTCGTGGAAATTTCACTCACTGGCGGATATACAGTGAACTCACCGTGACAAATGAGAGAGAGAGAGAGAGAGAGAGAGAGAGAGAGAGAGAGAGAGAGAGAGAGAGTGGGGTGGGACAGATAGAGAGAAAGAGAAAGACCAGGGGAGAGAGGGTGGTAGAGACAGGGAGAGATAGAACTTTTGTTGTCCTCAAAGTCAAGAGAGTCACTATATTTTCCTTTCATCTAAATAAGTGCATGAATTAAGAACAGAGGATGAAACATAGTCGGCAAATGTGGAGGAAAACATTTCATTACTTCATTAATGCAAACAGAAGCCTTCAGAACACACACACAGACAAACAGACACAATCTTATGCAAGATGTTATGGGAAATGTCATTAGCTATTCAGGTCCTCCTAGTTGTATGTAGGCTACTGTGGACATAGACACAGCCAACAGTACAGTGGCAAAGTGGGAAAAAAAGAGATGGTGTGATTTTTCACTCATTGAAATGCAAAAACTCTGCCAAGAGGTTAGGCCAGAGAACTGCGCACCCTGAGTCATCACACTATGACCACTGACCACCAGGCCACTCTCTCAAAACCATTTGTTACCTTACTGTGTTTTCACCCCCCCCCCTCCTCCAGTCCTCCACCAATCAACGCACCCCCCCCAACCCCAACCCCTGCCCTCATAGGCCTTTTCCCCCCTCCCAGCCTACTGCTCTCAGGACTCTATTGGCACTTTGTTTTGTGATCCATTGCATTGCCCCCCGGCAGCCGCGGACCGAACCAGAGGGTATTATTTGGACATTGATTGCTCGGCGCCTCGCCTTTGTGCAGGAGCTGGAGAGACAGCCGTTCATTAGCATGCAATTTGCTCCGTGGCATTTTGGCAGGAAGACAAAACAATTCTCTTGAAATGCTTCAGAGGGGATTAGAAAGCTTCGCTGATTTTTTTTTTTTTTTTTTTTTCTCTTTTTCCATATCAGATGCCTTGGCCACGGTCACGGCTTCTCCAGCCAGTGGCTAAAAAGCTGAATATTCAGTGGTGTCATATGGATTTGATGGCTTTGCTGAATATTTCACTCTGTTGTTGTTATGACTTCATTATACACACTGTGTGTTTTATGATATACCCGCAGTGGTAGCCGAGCATGTTAATTCTTCACAATAGTTGTTCTGCGTATTACTGCTGCTGACCAAAATGGGAAATGCTTTGCTCATGTTTCTCAGTATTACGTCTCAGTGTTAAATGGATCTTCTCTGCGACAGACCACATCAGCACTACAAGGACTCGTACTGACCTTGTGAACTGACTCTCTCTCTCTCTCTCTCTCTGGTCTCTGTGATGCAACCATGTGAAATGCGTTCAGATTCTAACAGCAATAAAAGACTAATTATGTGTGTGCATATCACACATATACAGTACATACACACATATACAGTACATACACACACACACACACACACACACACACACACACACACACACACACACACACACACATACATGCATAAACACACACAAACTCACCCAAACTCACCCCAAACACACTCACGCACGCACATACATACGTACACATAACATAACATAACATAACTAGTGCTGTCAAATGATTAAAAAAATTATCTGATTAATCACAAAATTTTGCAATGATTAATCGTGATTAATCACTTTTAATTGCAACTCATTTCCTCTAGGAAGAATTTGGATACTAGGGTATGTTGGATCCTTATTTTGCCCTGTAAAACCCCTCATACTAAATAGTTGGCTTTGTTCTTCTCAAATGGGGCAATTCACACATGTCCCCTACCCTCAAGGATTCCCTAAACATGTTGTTGGACAGTCAGGTGCTAGGCCATAATCTTTGTATAGTTTGACTTGATAGCTGAGCCATTTTCTATCTGAAATTGAACATAATACATGCCATGAAAGTGGAACCATATCCATCAGGATTAATCTGAGTTAATTTCTGAGTTAATTTTTTTTGATTAATCACGTGGTTAATCAGTTAATTTTGCCAGCACTAACATAACATAACATAACATAACATAACATAACATAACATAACATACAGTACTTTATGGTGGCCATAAGGAGCTAGACAATGTGTTTCTCTATAAGCACAGACTGTGTCTCCTGTCAGACTCTTGTGCATCCCTCCACTGCACCTGGTCTTGCCCCCTTGTTGCTTTAAATTGACAATATTGACCCAATTTGCCTACCTCACCCAGACCTGATGAGAGACTAATGGGGAAGCTACACTATACACTTAACTCCTCTCAATACAGTCGTTCTTCATCAGGCTTAGAGCACTGGGCCTGGCTATTTAGGAAACGCAGGAACTCACTTTAAGAGCACAGTGGGCACCACGAAAGCTAATCTGGTGTAGGGGAACAAACAGGGGTCCATGGGAAGAGTTGAATTTCCTCTTTTGCTTCACAGGATAGAAGATGGGCAGGGAAGGAACTAATACAAACACACACACACACACACACACATACACACATACACTAATGCACACACAAACACAGGCACACACGCAAACCTACACACTCATTCTCTCACTCTGTTTCATTTACAAACGCACACAGGCACACACACAGTCACTCATACACACACTCACTCACACACACACACACACACACACCCCACACACACACACACACACACACACACACACACACATTTTTTTAAGAAAATGTCATCAACTGTTTCAGTTCTTCTTCCCAGTCTCACTGCTGCTGGAAGTTGTTGCATGGCCTCTGCTGTCTTATTGGCAGTGCTATAAATTGTCCAGACACTCCATGCATCGAAAATCTGCCCCCATGTGCCTCCTCAAAGGATTTCCGTAATACCAGGCATTCCTCTTGCCCTGAATTATTACACCTGCACAATTTTAATCTTCCACCCAGACATCCATAAAATGTGGGAGGAGATATAGTGGTGTGGGATTAGGTTGGGTTTAAAGAAAATCACCTTCCTTGTTAAATGGTCACATTCTGGTGGACCTGACCCTGTGAGAGAGGCTGTTGAGCAGTAAAACATTTCAGGGTCGAAAATTAGGTCTTACTGTTGCGTTTTTTCACCAACATCATTGCTAAATAAATAACACTGATAAATACCCTATCTATTTACTCAGTTGTAGTAATGGGAAGTTAAAGGCAATTTTCTGAAAGGCTTGAAAAAATTCATTGAAAGAAATGGTTGGATGTAAAAAACAGTAATATATTATGCTTAAGTTTAAAATCACATCTCTGTAACTTTTTTTTCTATTGCAGGAGGAGTGTGCATTGCCCAGTCAGTGAAGATTCCACGGGAGCCCAAAGCTGGAGAGTTTGATAAAATCATAAACAGACTCAGGGATAACCCCAATGCTCGGGTGGTCATTTTATTTGCAAGCGAGGATGATATTAGGTAAGAACACAATTTTTTTCCCTTTTGAATTAAGTTCTTAACTCATTTTTTATGGAATTTGTGTGATAAGTTGTCTGTGGAAATACTAACCTGTGAAAGATGTATGTTTTCACATAATGTGTCCACAGCATTAAAACTCCATCTTGTTTTGGGTAAACAGAAACTTTTGTTTCCACTTTATTTTGATAACTCATATGAGAGCCCAAAAGAATGTCACCACGGTCTCAGTGCTTTAGTCTGGGCTAGAGTGAGATGATGGCCTTGGTTGGTGTCATGCTATAATTAGGGGTTTGTTGATACATGGGAGTTGGCTCATGTTGTTTGTTGTCTAATGGCAGATAATTGACAGTTTAGGCCAATTTATGTCTGACATACCCACTTAAAACATAGGATATCAAAATCGGTTTGATGAAAGTAATAATTACTATTCCAAACTGGACAAGATGATTCATTATTTACATAAAAGAGCCACTATGATATTAATTGTTAAGCTTGGACACATCTTGGTGGGAAAAAAATCTGTTTGGCAGTGCTTTACTTGTTTCCCTCTGGCCAACATTTATTTAAATCTCAAAAATCAGTTGTCGAGTGCCAGCTGTTGTTTTCAGTGCAAACAGTATGTCCTTGCCATTTAATTTTACAACATACACTAAATCACCATATTGCTCTTATGGCGGTGTAAGGAAACACATGGAAGGCGTTGTGCGAGAGGCAGGATTTAGGCTGACTCATCTCCCACGTGTTTCAGCACATTCAGCATCCAAAGCGGGTTCACTTGGGTTTAATCATTTCATTGGAAAGGAAAGAGCATAAGGGTTTACTTTAAGTTGCTGAAGCATGTGAGGCTTGTGTTCCTGGCAGCACATGCAGTATGTAAAGAAAAGCAGAATCAATTACCTGAGGAAAATATTGTGCTTAAGTAAAATATGAAACACTAAAACATTCATCACCACCCAAGCATACAAAGTTCTCAGTATCTTTAGCATACTGTAGCTAAATATTATCTATTCAGGTTTAAGGGCGGGTATCAGAGTGCTGTGCCCTGGGTGGGCATGGGATGAGCCTGTCACCAATCTCACCAACCACCATACACACACACACACACACACACACACACACACACACACACACACACACACACACACACACACACACACACACACACACACACACACACACACACACACGCACACAAATTGTAAACTGCAGGCACCAACATATCAATATGTTTTTGGATGTCAAAATATAGACCTACCCATAATCAGATAGACTTTCAATGTCTGTCATGCCAACATAACTTATATGTTATATGTTATCTACTTGCAGCTCCATACTAGTTCACCTCTGAAGCTGGATTGTCTAAATTGTTAAAGGTGCACAATGAGTTCCTGCATGGTTTCAGTGCGACCGTAGGCATCTCCCTCTGATCCGCTAGGAGACAACTGTAAGGGGCTGTAAACGTCAAGCAAACACTATAGGCACAGGCTGTGCACCAAAACATGACAAACCAGTTTCCAGCCAATCACTGACAAGATGGTTGGGGGAAGGGTAGGAGTAAGTTTTGCGATTCCTAACCGTCTTGTCATTGATTGGCTGGAATGTGGGTTGTTATATTTTGTATGCCACCATCATGATTCTTATATTGCCAGATTCCAGGAAACCCTCCCTATCCAAATATAACTGGCATGGTACAGTTAGCTCTAATATAACCCAACTATATCAGTCCCACCAGAATATCCTACAGTGTTGGCATGGATCGCAGACAGGATTTTCTCTCAGACATGTACATCATTTTTAGAAAACACACCCTTATCACAATCTCTAGCCAATGAGTCCATCTATTATAATCTCAGCATGTACATGACCTCTCCATCAATCACACTAACCTAGCATGCAGGATGAGTATCATGATGATATCCCTCTCTAACAATGCCTTAATTGCCTCCTCGTTAGGCCACTTTACCTTCAGCTTCAGCTCATAGTGAGCTTTCACCTCACCTCTTCCAGTGCCCTTTTGGTGCATAAACACTCACAGATGGTGCAGGATGCAGTCGTGTATCCCATCAACCCATAATGGGAAAGGAAATCCGGACTTAAAAAATGTTTTGGTTAAAAAATGCATCAATTACCTACATTTACATTTGCCCCTTTCTAAAAAAACAGGATCTTTCAATTGGATATGTACAATTTTTGTAGTCAAGTGTTTTTTTTTTACCTTCTGCACTCTGCTTTACTTGTCTTGTTCATTAAAAATATGTGAACTGATAATAAAAACCAAATTAAACTGCGCACAGTTCTTGGAAAAGTGGAATTAATGTCAACAGATGGTCACAACTTTCAGCACTTAGGGGGAGCAAAAATGACTCCAACAGGCAAAACATTAATTGATATGAATTTATTAAATTCTTTATGGCGAAGAGGTAATGCATGACTAAAAGGAAGGGAAGGAATTTACAAGACTATTATCCTCGGCATGGACCAGTTTGTCAGGGTGGGGAAATGTGCAGGGCAGCATAGTAAATCAAGACGACAGTGTTTGTCCCATAACTTATGCAAAAGGGAGTTTGTGATCCACTAATGGGACTGTGTGCAGTGTGTGTGTGTGTGTGTGTGTGTGTGTGTGTGTGTGTGTGTGTGTGTGTTTGAGAGGACGTGTAAATAAGAGTTGGTGAGGTGGTGAGACATCCATCTGGCCACTGGACCTCGGGGACACCGGTCGAGTCAGGTCCACTGAATGTGGTGTGTGTGGATATTTGTTTCTGTGTGTGTGTGTGTGTGTGTGTGTGTGTGTGTGTGTGTGTGTGTGTGTGTGTATGGGGGGGGGGGTATGTAGGTCTGTGTGTGTGTGTGTGTGTGTGTGTGTGTGTGTGTGTGTGTGGGGGTATGGAGGCGGTGTGTATGTGGGTCTGTGTGTGTGTGTGTGTGTGTGTGTGTGTGTGTGTGTGTGTATTCACTCTATTTTTTTCATGTGTGCTGGTCAGTCTGTGAGGGAGCAAGAGGGGTAATGAGATGCGGATGGGAACTCTTGGAGCAGCAGGGGGACTGTGCTCAACTATCATCTGTCTCCCTCACCCTGCTGCTGCTGCTGCTGCCGCTGCTGCTGCTGATGCCTCTTTATTAGGATTGCTGTTTACACGCACACGGACGCACTGTGTCTGTCTGTCTATCTGTCCGTCTCATGTGTCTGTCTCTCTCTTACACATGCACACAAACACACGCACAACTACTTCCCTCCACACACATACACAGACTCACTGTGACTCACAAACATAACTACCACACACACAGACATACACACAGACACACACACACACACACACACACACACACACACACACACATACATGCATACTGCACACACACCACACACACATGTACTTTCACAAACCCTCCCACCCTCTCTGTCTCCTCTCCCTCTTTCTCTTTCTCTAACCACACACACACACACACACACACACACACACACAAACACACACATACACACACACACACACACACACACACACACACACACACACACACGAACATTCACAAACACAGACTCATACACATACAGTACACACACACACACACACACACACACACACACACACACACACACACACACACACACACACACACACACACACACACACACACACACACACACACACACACACACACACACACACACACACATAAAGGCCTCGGGGCAGCTTGCACCTGTTGAAGCCCTAGCAGTGAAGCTTCACAGTCCATCGCAGATGGCCGGTGTCAAGGCCTGCTTAGAGGAAATCCTGCAGCTCATTCTGGAATGTTGGCTTCCCAGAAGGGAATCGATTTTGTTGTGATGCCTCAAAAGCCGAGATTTTGGCACAATGAAGAATGTCCGACCTTACGACCTGCAAAAAATTCTGTTCAGAAAGGTGTTTGGAACCTCTCGCTGTCCTTGAACAAAAAAAAAAGGTGACAACAGACCACCTGGACAATTGAGGCATCAAATGAGTTTTCCCTTTTCTCCTCTTTTTTTCTTTTCCTTGTCATTTCTTTTCTTTCGCTCTCCACAGGCGACTCCTCCTAGCAGCCAAGAATGCCAGTGGACCGGGTCACTTTATTTGGATCGGGTCTGACAGCTGGGGATCAAAAATATCCCCAATCTTACACCAGGAAGAGATGGCAGAGGGAGCCATCACCATCCTGCCCAAACGTCAGTCCATCAAAGGTAGTCATAAATCAATCTCCTTCACTGACAATATATGAATATACAGTATTATATGATAGGGTACAGAACAGGCACAAGTTTCCTGAATCTGTACAAGAAAAGTCTTAAAAGCATCAGCTTCTGTCTCAAGAGAATTTGTGAGCATTTATCAATCAATAGTGTCATAAAGCAGCCGTAACCAAGAGCAGCACGGCAACAGTATTACTTGTATTGATCTCTTCTAGGGTTTGATCGCTATTTTATCAGCCGGACTCTGGACAACAACAGAAGAAATATTTGGTTCGCCGAGTTCTGGGAGGATAATTTTCAGTGCAAACTCAGCCGGCATGCCCTGAAGAAAGGATCAGGCATCAAGAAATGCACAAGTAGGTCCACTTCCTGAACACTAAGCCTGTTGTTGTTTGTCATCACTGTTATGGGAATTCAGTCAATCAAGCAATTTGTTCCTTGCTTGGAGCCAATAGAGAGGCTAATGTGGTGTTATAAGGCTGTAACACAAGTACTGCATTTCACTCTACATCAAATTGAAATCCCTGACAATTTTTAAAGGCAAAACTGTTTAAAGGCATTGAAATTTTATACAAATCAAATATATTTAGGATTATGCACAAGCACATCAATGTATTACATATTTGCGTACTGTTTGGTCACGTGTGTGTGTGTGTGTGTGTGTGTGTGTGTGTGTGTGTGTGTGTGTGTGTGTGTGTGTGTGTGTGTGTGTGTGTGTGTGTGTCTGTGTGTGTGTATGTGTGTGTGTGTGTGTGTGTGTGTGTGTGTGTGTGTGTGTGCATGTGCACACCTTAATGGATTGATGTGTGCAAAAATTTGTCAATGCTCATCTTTGCACGCATTCTCACTGAATCTATATCAACACAATTGCAATCAGACTGCAAACTAGAGAAGCTCTTGAGAACATGATCAGCGGTGAATCTAATCAGGGCATCTATGTTCCGAGACCCCTCAATCAATGGACCCCTTGCATGCAGGTTGTCTTCTAATCGCAAGGAGTTCTGGACAACCTGACTGATCACATTTGCTTAATTTCAGACAATTTTGCTGTGACCACTGTGTATGCTTATGTGTTTATGGATACACAAAGTTCTAGTTTAGAACTTCTAGACGATCAAATTTGTTCACTTCTGCTTTGCCCTAAAGAAAGATGTTGTGTCTGTCACTTTTTTGTGATATTATTTGTGTGTAACATAGTCAAGGTGGAGTATCAGGCACAGATTGTGAGATTGTATTTTATCATTTTGAGTTGAGTTTATGTGTGCAGGAAGTTGAGCCCTTTGCCAAGGACATGTGCATGACTGTGCTAGCCTTAAGGATAAAAGCCACAGGCAGTAGACCTACAGTATGACCAGCATGTCATGTGACTCAACACAACCATATCCCATCTCTCCATCGTCCCACTCTCTTATAGACGTGTGTGATTGTGATTGTCACATGATGTGTAGTTGAAACCTAAATAACCTTCATTGATTGCGCTCAGGATGATTAAATTAATAGTAGGGTCATAAACCTCACTTCCGTGACCATCTTCTGGCTAATATGTTTTGACAACTGATTTGGCTTCTATACACCATTTACAAAAAATTTACCCCCCATGTCCCTCGCAAAAATGTCGGCATTTTTTTCTAGAGGGCCGAATCCAAAATGGCTGCACGCGTCATCTTGAAAAAGTATTAAAGAAGTATTATTTCTACCAGAGCACCTACAGTTATGTATGAGTACATTATTTGTGGTAAGTAGACCCTTAGAATTGTGATTCCGACATCATTTTGAGATTCCAACATCATCTTGGCCCTGAAATCCAAGATAGCCGCCATATGCTAATTAACAGAGTAGAAAAAGTAAGGAAACTTCATTTTGGCCCATTATATCTCCTCTTTAGTAAGACCAGTCTATAAAGTGTTATATATCATTTTCATCGTTGATCTTTCCCCTTTACAATGAGGTGTAGCTTGCAAGGATCGGGCAATCATGGAATGAGCAACGCAGCCAAACGTGTGAGCTGTGCCAACCAAAAATGTGCCAAAATGGCCTGATATACTGTTCTGTTGGTATAGCCTTTGCTTGGAGCATTGGAGATTGCACTCCCACACAAAACTGAGGACAAGAATAAAAAAACATGTTGGCCATACACTTTACACTCAGTGTCAGGGCTCTCAGTAGTGTGTGGAAGATCCATAATGTTCCTCACAGTCTGTAGTGAGAGCCGGTACAGTTTAGTAGAACAAATCTTGAAAGTGTCTGGCAGGAAACCTATACAGTTCCTTAGTGCAGCAAAAGTGAGAAACTGGTCTTCTTGAGGTGTGGTCTACACCACTCTATATGCTGGGACACCAACCTCGGGTTGACTTATTGCACAGGCCCTATCCTGAAGGAAAAAACATGCCATCTTTCCACCAGTGTTGCTGCTTAGAGAAACCACAAACCCAACATTTGCAGAACCCATGCTCAGGTGCTAATTTAGGCACACCACTGGCTGGCAGTCACCTGGCAGCATTGAAGCTCAAAACAAGATGACTAGCAGCAGAACACCATTAGTGGCCATTTTGGCACATTTTTGGTTGGCACTACTCACACATTTGGCTGTGTTGCTCATTCCATGATTACCCGATGCTTACAAGCTATACCTCATTGTAAAGGTGACGAAGCAACGATGAAAATTATATAAAACACTTTACTGATTGGTTTGATTAAAGGGGAGATAATGTGCTAAAGTCAAGTTTCCTTAGTTTTTGTGCTTGGTCTGTATAATTTTTCTTTTAACCAAAGCACGTAGAATGATGCATGAAGACTCTTTCTGGGGGCATCCGTGGAGTACCGGTCAGGGAGTTGGACTGGGGACCGAAGGGTGGCCGGCTCGACTCCCGGCCGGTGCAAAGAGGAGGGTGGGGGAGTGAATGTGCAGTGCCTCCCCATGTCCGGCAACCACGGATGCGGTGCTCTTGAGCAAGGCACCTAACCCCCAAACTGCTCCCCGGGCACTGTACTAATGGCTGCCCACTGCTCCGTGTGTGGGTGTACGCACCCTTCCCAACAGCTGTGTGTGTGTGTGTATGCATGTATGCACCCCCTGGATGGGTCAAATGCAGAGAAAGAATTTCCTTCCCGAAGGACAAAATTAAGTACTCTTCCTAGTCCTGTGCTTCCTTGTCTCCTGGGTTGTACCCTGATTTGGGTTGTGACACCATCCAAGTCAACCATTCCGTCTGTAGCTGATTGACATGGGATGGTCCTTCAGGGAAGGATGGCGTAACGTACTAGATATGCCTAGTTGTTGGCACGGAAGCAGTGTTGGCATAAGCTATCTTCAAAATGGATGAATGAATGATGAATTCACTGAACAAGCTTAAGCCATGGTGCTACTCTTTTGATCAGCATAGATGGCTTGTCTTGTGAACTTGAATAGTTCCTGATGGTGGGACGAATAGATAGGGAGTCAGTCTTAATGCTGATGCTGTGATATGTTTTCTTGGCTGGGAGGGCCAACAGTTCAGTTTTGGAGAGGTTTTGTTGGAGATGGTTATCTTTCATCCATAAAGAAAGGGATATAGCTAGGTATCATTTGCATAGCAGTGGAAGGAGAAGCCATGCGAGTGTATGACTGGGCCTCATGATGTTGCATACAAGGCAAAGAGGAGGGGCCCCAGAACCAAGCCTTGGGGTACTCTTGTGTTGAGGTGGTGTGTTTGCCCTAGCCATGACATGTTGAATGATCGATCGTCCAGTTAGATAGGATAGGATTCAAATCAGGAGTGTACTTTGCCATCAATGCCCATGCTTCTGAATCTGTTAAGAAGAATGCCCTAGTCACATTCTTTCCCAGATGGTGGCCATCTTGGTTTATGGGGACTGAATGATGTCTTAATGTCATAATCCTTATGCTCAGTTTGCATCAAAAAATGTCTCCCTGGGTCATTCTTGGTGTTTCGGTTGTAAAGTAAATTTATATATTATCAGATGGCGGCCATCTTGGATTTCAGGGCCAAGATGATGTTGAAATCTCAAAATGATGTCGGAATCACAATTCTAAGGGTCTACTTACCACAAATAATGTATTCATACATAATTGTAGTTGCTCTGGTAGAAATAATACTTCTTTCATACTTTTTCAAGATGACTCGTGCAGCCATTTTGGATTCGGCCCTCTAGAAAAAAATGCCGACATTTTTGCGAGGGACATGGGGGCTATTTTTTTTATAAATGGTCTATAGAAGCCAAAACAGTTGTCAAAACATATTAGCCAGAAGATGGTCACGGAAGTGAGGTTTATGACCCTACTATAATTAGTAATTTCTCCAGTCTTAACCTGACAAGATATATTATTACATTTAAATGCATAGGCTGACAACGATCGATAGATCGAACTCAATTTGGGGTGAAATCCAACACGGAAACGGTGGTTATTTTACAACCCTTTGCATGCAATAGGAAAACGCCACAACCAATCATAGGAATGAACAAAGTGTAAACGCCAATTCAAAATTAGTTCCTGGCTAAGCCCACCCAGCAACTCTCTAATCACAGGGCAGTATTCACCCAAGTGCTTAGATCCAAAAAAATGGTTAGTTCAGGCTGAAACGCATGGAGCTGAAAACTGTTTGGGCTGGGAGAATACAGTAGCTTGACATAGCCCGCCAATAATACTGCTGTTCATCCGTATTCATGGTCTGGAGGTTCTCTACCCTGACACGATTATAGTGCGGAGAGAAGGGCATTCACTTCTGGTTTGAAGTGATTGAACAGCTCGTTTAATCAGCTTCGCTTATTGGTCGGTTGTCTCTCTACCGATGTAAACCCACCCTAAACCCACCCTAGAAGACCGTCCCCAGATCATGAATACGGATGAACATTCGTATTATGGGCGAGCTGTGTTAGGCTAAGAATACAGGCCATAGAGTGAGCAAATGTATTTGTTGCTGCTGCAGTAGGTTACGTCTACTGTAGATTTCTAGGCTACCTGTCCTTTGCGATAATACTAGTATATTCCAGTCGTCATGTTTCCTTGACTGGAATTAATAGAGCAAGCTTACCGGTATATGTTGGAACTGATCTTGACTGACTAGAAAACTTACAAACTGTAATTTGCTAAAGCAAATGCTTTGTTGCTGTTGCTGTTGTTGTTTTTTGTTGTTGTTCTTGTATTGTACTTTTCATGCTGAAAATCTGTGTTGCTTAAGATCATCATAAAAAGCCTCATAATAGAAAACCAAGAAGACAATTAAACATCCTTGAGTAGATCCAACATAATGGTTATCTAAGCAAAGAACAAAACATGTTCAACCGGGAAAGATAAAAGTGTTTTTCTAAGAGCAATAGAAGGTTTAAATCCTATTCTTATGACAAGAAACATTTACACAACACTGTCACAAAACATAAAAGGATAGTTTATCTTGTGGATACAACTGGACTAAATGCAATAACATGCCAAAGATGCCTTAACTCTTTTCATTGTGGTTATATACGCAAGCATTTGCACACACACACACACACACACACACACACACACACACACACACACACACACACACACACACACACACACAGAAAGGACAACACTGTCTTAATCCTTTGGTCACTGCTAAGTTATTTATCTCTCTCCATGGTAGAACTTTCAAAAGAACCCAATCAATGTTTTGGCAGTCAAGTCTAAAGCCACTAAGCTCATTTAAAGTCTTGAATTCTTAGAGACAGGAGTTGAATTATTCAAACCCATGCCCCCATGTCTGTAAAACATACACACTGGACTCATTACAATAGATTCCTAAACTTCTGTCTGATCTGCAACATGATTAAACCTTTATGGACAACTGAATTCCCAGCATAATTCTGTTGTTATTCCAATTGCTGTTTCGTGACAAGATGCACTAGATAAAACCCAGTGTCTTATAGTCAAACTGTGTCACATATAAAGCAATGTTCACATGGACAACCCTGAGTCTGCTTGGTTACTGACAATTACAGTAATAAGGGTTAAGTATAGTGCCTAACAGCATTTTATGAAATAAGACACATTACTCATAACATTTCAGTCAGGTGGTAAGCAACACATACAGAGTTTTATTGTACCAAACCCAGGGTGCGATTTGTAAGGGGGGATGGCTCAGAAATCCCCACTTCTGGTTTTGGTATCCCTCCCTCTGCTTGAATAATTTTATCTCCGGTGGGGATAACATTTATCCCCCCTTGATATCTCATGACAGTATGCAAGCCATGTGATGTGACTAAAGAACATCTAGCGTGCATAAACAAGCGAATTATAAAATGTAAAAAATGCGTCCTGTGTCCTGAATTGCGTGCGTGACAACTGGCGAACTTTGCCGCGAACTTCAGCCTATGCGCAGGTGTTTTTTTTTCTCACTGGAAAGAAAGACTAAAGCTTGGAAAACGAAAGGAAACTTCGTGATGTTATCACATTGCTTGAACAACTTTGTGCAAAGGAAAACGAACTGTTTGTCATAGGCATAATTTAAGTTTGATATGAAATGCGTGTATTGTCAACGTATCAGGCAAAATATCCTTCTGAATCGCGGGGGATGACAATTTTTTTTTAGGTCATTCAGCCAGTAGTGGAAAATGACCAAGAAATGGCATAATCTAGGCAAAATGCTTCAACAATACCCAAGGAATGCCTAGCTGGCCCTATTTGCATTGGCTATTTTTATGCACAATGCCCTGGCTTTCCTCACATTTGCAAAAACCAAATTGTTTAGGTTACAGTCTCCAGCGCCCTATACCGCGCATACCGTCGGATGACGAATGACTTGGGTCAAAACATCTCTGAGATATCAAAGTAATTTGGCTATTGTCGGCAACATTAAACAATGTAATCTGCAGCACTTTATTTAACTATTTAACACACAGTAAGCAGCAGGAGAGTTAAGTCTGAACGAGAGAGTTTCTAAGTTTTGTGAAAAATGTTGCGCTCAACACGCAGCAGTCACAGGAACTGCAGTAGACTTCAGGAGGCATCAGACACTGCGCTGTAACCCAGATAGGCTACTAATAGCAGATTTTTTTTTTTTTTAATAGACATTTTAGTGTCTAGTAATGACGTCACCAACGCAATGCCGTTTCAGAATCATCCCCCCCTCTGATTTTTTCATAAATCGCACCCTGACCAAACCCCAGTGTCAAATAGTGTCTTGAAGTGGAGTCAAATCATTTAACCGAGGACAACAACCGTGCCTTTTGTGTGGCCACATCTTTTGTAGCGCTCATGCTGAAGAACGGACAAGACCATTGTCTACTCTAATCGATAAGGATTGTTAAACAAACTTGTATGCACAGTGTGTGTTGACTAAATAATATGCATGGCAAGTTAGCAACACAAACAGATGCACAAATTGAACAAATTCTGTAGTGCATGTCAACTGTGTGACGTGAGCCTCAGATTACCTCTGTTTGGAAGGACGGCCAGTGGTCCGAGGACGCTGGATTACACACACCATTCATGTACTGTGCAGTATATTGACATGATGATGCAACAGCAGCAGCAGAAAATCAAGTGTTCACTCACAAATACTGATCAGAAATGACTTCTGATCCATGTTATGTGAATCTCCAGTCTGTTGTATCACAGTGCACACACTCATCGCTGTTTATGCATTTTTCTGAATTTATTCTTTTTTTGAGGCCTGCTGTCACGGGGTGTGCTCATTTGTCCGTTTTAAATTTAACAAGGATTTCAGCCGTTTGGATGCACACACACACACACACACACACACACACACACACACACACACACACACACACACACACACACACACAGATTAATCACAGCTATAGTATGAGGCTTCAAGGCTTGACTCACAACCACAGGACAATGGTCCCAAGGATAAACGCCTTTCCTCACACAGCCGCTTTTTGAGCATAAAATTGAAGACTTTTATGTGGAGGGCAGCATTCTATATATGTGGGGGTGTGAGGCGGGGGCAGAGGGGACGGTTGGATAGGTGGTTTAGTGGGTGGGTGGGTGAGGAAGCTGATAATGCAAGCTCTGATGTCAGTTCATGAGGTGTTGCAATGAGGCTTGAAGGAAACATGACTGACTCACGCACACTGGGCCCCTTGGAGGATGAGTCATCAACAGAGACAATGTGCTGAGAGGTGGGTGGTGGCAGCAGCAGCAGCAGCACACTGCCTATGGCCGAGGCATTGACGACATCTTCACAGATTTTTTGGAGGAATAACAAAAACAACACCAAAGATAAAACAGGCCTTATGTGCGTATACACAGTATACGTAGCTGAATGGAATTATAGATAACCGTTATAGGTAACTGTTTTTTATTGACACCTAAAAGTGCAGGAAGTTTTGGGATGAGGAAAAATGGGATTTGTTTGTTATGTTTCATCTGATAAATAAGGTCATATCTTAATTTGCCATGGAGACAGCAGGCAATCGCTGAGATCAAAGCAAAGTCAGAAACAGTTTTGCACCAACAATACACTTGACTGAGATGCCCTTTCATGTTAAATTGGGACTTTGATACAAAGCCCTTGAGAGAATGGATAAATCTAACATAGTCTGTATGCAATGCAGGCACTACCACAAGCATCAATTAATATTATTTCACTGTATAAATTCAAGCTCAGTAATATATTGCTGTTAGTTTACCTGTATCTCTTAGAAATACTCAAGAAATTCCATAGAAAGATTATATGAATTGACAAACCTGTTGTTCCAATTGCATGGTGTTAGGATAGTATTTGTTAAAGGTTTGCTGCAGGGTAATGGTTTTTTCACAAACTTTAAATGCCCTTTTGTCCATGTTCCCTTATAGATTCTGTAAATTTGATCCCAAGGACTACCAGAGCAATTTCTTTAAAATAATAGACCGTTTGAGGCTAAATATTTTGGTAACCAAGACAAAGGCAATTTACTTTTCTTGTTTTACTTCAAGAATCACACATGAATTGTTATTAAGTACAATTACAGTAGTTGATGCACAGATTCCAAATAAAATTTCACAGCCGTTGCAGCCAGGATCACAAGACGTTAGACGTTAAAATAAAACAAGCTAAGTTGTTTTGAAAATAACAAAAGGATTCATGGTTAATGGAGCTTTAAATTAAACATTTAACTTGGAAATTACTATCGTAGTGCTTAAATGGAATTGTTATAGCTGCGTCTTTGTAAAAGTAGTCTCTACATTTAAGGTATGAAGACATTTGTACTTTGTAATTGAAGGCCAGCAAACTAAAAAGAATGTGGTGTGCTTCTTGTTTGTCTCGATCAAATGTGAGGCATAGGTAGGCCTAATGCTCTTGAGACAGCAAAACGCCTCCAATGGTAGACCTGGATGATGATTTGCGATGGCACCGTTACTGATGTGCAAATGTGACAAGATACCTGTTATGTTTACATCAGCTTTCATCATCCAAGGCCCTGCCTCCTCATGCCCCCAGGTCGAAATCTCATAAAAATGCAACCAACAAAAGAAAAAAAAAAGGAAAAATGGAAATCAGCTGATGAACCTCATTGCATATTCAGCGTCTGGTAAGGCATTTCCATGAAGATAAATATGTGGATATGTCAATAGATATGTGGAAATAGGCTGTACAGTACTTATACAGTATAATATAACTGTATGAGAAATAGAGCACAGAAACAAAAATATTCAGTATGGAATGTGAAATGTGTTCATGGATTAATTACTGTCATTTGGGGCACTGACGTAAAAGCTGAAGAAGCCTCCAGTCTGACCTATATAGCCTATATAATATAGTCAAATGGCTTTTTTAAGAGTTGTGGCTTGCCAACATTAAGCAGTTTTGAAGGAAACATGAACAGAGCCTTCGTGTGTATTTCAGTGTGATTGTTATATTTTCCTCTCTATTTTGATATCTGGACAGTAATTGCAGTATTAGTTAATG
Source organism: Sardinella longiceps (assembly GCA_027497455.2). NCBI lineage: Eukaryota > Metazoa > Chordata > Actinopteri > Clupeiformes > Clupeidae > Sardinella > Sardinella longiceps. The sequence continues at coordinate 20,745,071 of JAODXP020000018.1, read as the reverse complement.
GCATGGTCAAAATGATTCACGCCTCAGGTTGCCCTGCAGGGGGGCAGTACTCTTAAAAGCCAAAATGAAACGGTCAATTCACCCTTATACCAACCACTAGATTAATACCACATCGGATGTGAGTCATCTTTTAGATTGTGACTCTCTCCAGCTTGCTTTGCTATGTTTGGAGCGCTATAGAATCAGAGCATTTCCTTCTTTCACCATCATCTATATGTGCTGTGTCTAAATCAACAGTGGACAGGATGTGCATAATGACCCTTCAAGCAACCCTCACGGTTTTCTTCTGCTTCAGTTTTATTACTCTGGACTCAGCTTTATTTATTACTAAGCTGAGTCCATTATATCAAGGAACACTTCTCTCTCTCTCTCTCTCTCTCTCTCTCTCTCTCTCTCTCTCTCTCTCTCTGTGTGTGTGTGTGTGTGTGTGTGTGTGTGTGTGTGTCTTATTATGTTGCTCTTACATGTACGTATGTTACTCTGTATTTCATACCAACTTTTAAGTATAGTGACATGCACGGGAATGTATTCAGTGCAGTGTGTGAAGTGTGATCAAAAGTCTTTTCTGAGGTTCTCTGAAAAAGGAGGCCAGCCAGTAACTCCATAGCTTATAGTTGAGTCTTGTCGTCTTTTATATGATAAATCGAACGGGAACCAGCCCTTTACTGACTGGTGTGGCATTTGGACTGGCCAGACCTGAACTGAATAAGAAAGGCAGGATATGAATGTTTCAGTGGGTTGAAGTCTGTCTGGCAGACATGAATGGCATTCTTCAAATCCCTCCAGAGAAGCAGAGCTGACTCTTATCATCCAGCGATGCCTAAATCTGCTGCTGCTGCTGCTGGAGGTCTAGTCTCTATAGTGTGGGAGTGATGTGCACATGTGTGGTGGGCTGTGGGGGAAGTTGGAGAAACCTGCCAAAACTTCGGAATCCTCCATCTCTCAGGCATCTAAGCTTTGGACTCTCTTTTCATGAAGAACACCTGCTCTCCTCTGGGAAATTTGTCCAGCCTTAACACTGGGTGTACACTAGACTTTGCGCTAAGTGTGAAACCATTGATCCTGCGTTGCATTTGCATTGATCAAGGATTCCCAATATTACTTTCGATTTCACCTAACCTTTGCAAACTGATAGTAAACTGCATCGGTAATGATGAGGCAATGTGTTTACCTTCATAATATGAAAGTACAGATTCTTCCAAAAGAAATGTATTGATGTTTGCTGGCATTGCTACAGCAACTCTGGAGACCGTGAGAAGTCAGACTAGTATTACACTGTGTTGATAATGAGTGGACATGCAAGGTGGGTTGGGCAAGGCTGACGTGTTATATTGATTACTTAAGGCCAGCATTACTTGTGAAATTTCCTTTAAAGGCCAAATGTTTTCTGGGGAGATTTAAGCGGAGATGAGATGTTTTATTTTAGTCCTAGTAATATTACTGTGGAGATATTTTGATGTTGCGTGTACTCAAATGGGAATGTGTCCAACCGTTCCAGGGCCCAAATAATTATTGGTTAGCTCAGCGTTTACCTCACAGTGTTTCACTCAGGTGAGTGATTGTGAATACTTCAGAATATGTAAAGTGACTTTTGAAGCAGCCTTAAGAAGATGATTAATGAAATATTTACAAAGGCTGATGAAGGATCATATGGTTTATTTAGTATAATTAGAGACACTTATATAGGAGGAGACAAATCACTTCAGAAGTCCTCCCCCTCCATGGCGGAGTAGAGAAACTGGAAGTCCTGACTTACGGTGGAAATAGCCAATCGCGTTGCTGAGCGCTGTATGACTGACGGTTAGCTTTTTTGTTTACTACCTCCGTCACTATGGTGATAGCCATGCCGCGATTGTCAGCGCAGGCGCACTAAGCAATTTGCAGTTTTAAATAACGTCTTTTTAGCTTTGTTTTAGCGTCTGTCTGGTAGATTTTGGCACTGTTCAACTCAGATTTAAACAAGGATTCACACCATATACTTTTTAAGTCCATACGACCAGCCAATCTGTACTGGTCTTGTTAAGCCCAAATAGCTGCCCGAAGGCGTGTCCAATATGGCGGCTGAGTGATGTGACTTACCTTAGAAGGACTTTGGTATTATGACCAGTAATTATTTAACAAAAACACTAATATTAATAATACTTATATTATTATTATACTTATTATAATAATACTAATACTTTTATTATGACAAGTTATCACCATTCTGTGTTCCACATTTATGAATGTTAGTTGGAATGTTGAATCATGACACAGAATTCTTTGTGAGCAATCTATTTCCCAGGTCCCCGGATTTGTGGTATGACGCACTAGCCCGCTGAGCTATGCCGCCCCCTGTGAGCAATCTTTTTCATCTGCTTTGAATGTGTTATGTACTCACCCACCAAGTAAAGTTTTACACAAACTTCTGACCGAACATGACTGTAATAGGTTAATATCCTCTTCGATTTCATATGTCAATAAAACCGGCAGCCTTTTAGAAGTTGTTTATGTCTAACCATTTTGGCAATGGTCTAGTGCTTTTGTAAATAAAGCTTTTAATCACTGCTGTCACACACAGGACTGCTGTAATTACATGGGCCTCTGAGGTTGTTTTGGTGAAAAGACCAGACAGTCCAGAGGGTTATTCACCTGCTTGCCCCGCTGTCCAGCAACACAAGAAACATGCCCTAAACAGAATCACTCTTTCTTTCTTTCTTTCTTTCTTTCTTTCTTTCTTTCTTTCTTTCTGTCTGTCTGTCTGTCTGTCTCTCTCTCTGTGTGTGTGTGTGTGTGTGTGTATGTGTGTCTGTGTGTGTAATTTAATGAATGAGTGTGTTTTGAATACATATCTTTAATTCATTCTGCATGTGACAAAAAATTAAGAAAAAGAAAGGGGTTCGCTTTTCAGGTTGAAAAATTAATTGACCTCTCAATTTTATTGCCTGTGTGGCACCATTAGTCAGTAAGGTTGGTATACAGTATGAGCTACGACTTTGTTCCATTTCTCTTGTCCCAGTAGTGCTTTTAGCCACGGGGTTCTGTCAAGGGTCAAATTCTGAGCTTATAATTTCTGCAAATACCCTCCCACTGCGACTTATGATTTGTGTGAGGAACATTCCCTTACTGCTAAAGTCATTACACAGAGCTTTATCCTCTGGTGACACCTCTGTGGACACTGGACAGGACTCTGGGCAGTCCGTCATGACAAGTCTTGAAATTTTAAAAGCTGAATGGCAATTAAATATCTCAAGACTAAATGAAAGTAAATCTACTGACAATTTATTCAGAGAACTTGAGTCCCTTACCGCAGAGATTTTTAGGCTTTTCCATTTGCTTACCTTATATGCAGCTGAGCTCTTTGCCAGCTAAGTCCATTTGGAATCGCTGATCTAATTTAGCTTGATCCTCAGGCCATAGAAGTTTCTCCATGGCCACAGTTGCAGTTTAAGTTTCAACACTCAACTCTCCCATAACTTAATATGTCTGTGAGTGAATAATGGCTGTTTGGCTCTCTTCATTTCCATTTACCTTTCATGACTCATTTTTATTCAAAAGGATTCATTACCTATTCATTTAACATTGCCTAATAAATGTCTGTCTGAGTCTGTGTATGATAATGAGATAACAAGGTATGGGAATTACCATTTATATGCAATACGTGAGATACTTTTTATTATCTGTTTATGTGCAGAATGTATAATGTCCATCTCAGCGCAGTGGCAAACAAATCCAGCTGTTATGTCATTTCACTCTTGTATAGGATGCAAATACACTGGACTTTTGTTGCAGACAGTGTTCCAACACGGCAATACTGAAAGCTATTCATTAGTCAAGCAGTAAATCAACTCTAATCTTTGTATTTTCCCATCAGTCTGTTGCCAGTTGCTATTTCAGCCAACTTACAGAAGCAAACTAAACTTGTAGTCTTTCAACTAATATCAAGAGTCATAAGGCTTTAAAGTTACAGAAGATCAGAGCCGGTTGTAGCCTTTTTGCTGCCCTAGGACAGATTTGATTTTTGCCCCTCTTTTCTAGAAATACAAGGGAAAAACTAAAGAAAAAAGTAATAAATGTATTTTGATGCCCCCCTGATATTTGGTGCCCTAGGCGATCACCTGGTTCGTCTGCCTTGAAACAGCCCTGCAGAAGACCCAAAGCTTCCTTTTTCTGTAGCCATATCCAGAAGTCTGAACTATTCTGACAATGTACATTGGTGAAGATGGTCTGTGACGTAGAAGAGTGATTTGGCCAATATTATTTTGAACATAGCCACAAAATTGGAAAAAAAAGATTGAAAGCTTGCACATTATTGATATCCATTCTGCCAGTCAGTTGACATATTTACAGCTTATTGCCACACCAACAACATCTTGTTGCAAACAGTGTTCCAACACTGCAATACTGAAAGCCATTCATTAGTCAAGCAGTAAATCAACTCTAATCTTTGTAGCTTTCAGTCTGTTGCCAGTTGCCATTGCAGCCAACTTACTAAACAAGCATACTAAACTTTGTAGTCTTTCACCTAACACCAAGGGTCATGAGCCTTTAACTTTACAGAAGATCCAAACCTTCCTTTTTCTGTACAATATACACAAGTCTAAACTAAGTCTAAAGTGCCCTGATGATTTATGTTGGTGAAGATGGTCCGCACCCTGAGGTTGCCAACATTATTTTGTACCTAGCCACAAGTTTGCAGTAAAACTGAACTATTTATCATTGAAAGCTTGCACATTATTGATATTCACTCTGCCAGTCAGTTGACATACAGCTTATTGCCACACCAACACGCTGCCTAAGATAATGAAGATTCTTACCAGACATTTAAAGCTGTAAGTTTTTAAGCAGGCCCCACTTTTGATGAAGGTATGCCTGCCTAACATCACGGAACACGCAAGACTGTCTCTTTTCATTTGCCTCTACTTGAAGCACCACTTTAACGTGTCCGCTGTCCTTGATTAACACGTAGATAATTCCACGTGGTCAAGGTCTCCGAATAGAAGGTTGTTTCCTTGAATTCATGTATGCCCATCAAAGCCTGCGTCCTTCAGTTTTTAATGTAATTGCAGTATTTATGCATGCGCTGGTACCCTCCATCATGGTTTGGTGACTGACAATATAAAATCCGGTTGAAATACCCTCCGCAGCTACCAATCACGGATTGAGCAGCACCACATTGAAAGCCACAAAGAGCCCAGTTATGAGTTCCAATAATAATCTAGCATGTCTGAAGAGCACTAATTAGCAACAACCAATAATTGCCACCAGACTAGACAGTTTTTTTTTTCCTTCAAACTTTCAAATGAATTCATTTGAGATGAAGGAAGGATGTATGGGTTGAGAATAGAGCAATCACTGGCATTTTGAAATCCTATCATTTACTTGATTTCCCTATCAATCACTTTGCGACCCCATGGGTCACTTATAATGTACCGGTGTTCTAATAATAATTTTCTGAGGTATTCATCTTTTTGCACGTTTTGATTGATCCTAGTAAACATACATGAGGAACTCTTGTATGGAAAGAAAAACTTTAGTCTAACCTTTATGCAAGTTGACCTGTTGTAAGTGATAATTGCATTGGAAATTGTAACTTCTCTGTGTGTGTGTGTGTGTGTGTGTGTGTGTGTGTGTGTGTGTGTGTGTGTGTGTGTGTGTGTGTGTGTGCGTGCGTGCGTGCGTGTGTGTGTGGTTGTCTCTGTTTCAGATCATGAACGGATCGGGAAAGACTCTATTTACGAGCAAGAGGGCAAAGTGCAGTTTGTTATTGATGCCGTCTACGCCATGGCCCATGCCCTGCACAACATGCACAGGGAGCTGTGTCCAGGGAGGGTTGGCCTCTGCCCCGCCATGGACACCATTAACGGCACCATGCTTCTCAAATATATCCGCAAAGTCAACTTCACAGGTGGGACAGCCTCCTCTCCTTATGAGCAATTTTTTTGTTGCACCATGATTTCTCCTAGTCCTTGTACCCGTATGCTCATACCTGACTATTTGTCTGTATTTTGAGAAAAAAGCTGTAGGCTCTTACACCACTTAGACTACGGGAGGAAGCTTTATTGGCCCACAGTGTGCACACGTGTGATTGGATGTGTGGATGTGCTTATGGGAGAGAGAGAGAGAGAGAGAGAGAGAGAGAGAGAGAGAGAGAGAGAGAGAGAGAGAGAGAGAGAGAGAGAGAGAGAGAGAGAAGAGAAAAGAGAGTTTGTGTACATAAATTTATGCACAGTATGCACTTGCATAGAAGGCTGTTACACACATGATGACTTTGCTTTCTGGAAATGACTAAAACGTCTTTATCAATAGAAACAGACCTTGCATCCCACTTTTTGGCTCTTTAGCCGGTGGTGTGCCTCAGTGCCTGCCTCTTAAGAGACTAATTATGTTCAGCAGGCACCATCATGGCGGAATCCAGAGGGGCTTTGGTAGCTGTATTGGACATTGTCGAGTTTTCTTTTGTCTTTTTTTTTTTGCATAGGGCAGCATGAGAGAGAGAGAGAGAGAGAGAGAGAGAGAGAGAGAGAGAGAGAGAGAGAGAGAGAGAGAGAGAGAGAGAAACATTTTTCCTTCATAAATCCCCTTAAAGAGCATTAAGGGAAAGGCCTGTAAACAAACACATATCACCAGCACACTGGTCTTAATTCTACACAACTCATCTGCATTTAAATAGGAGGAGTGTATATTGTCAGAGGAGCTTTTGAACTGGAAAAAAAAAAGAAAAATAGAGACTGCATCCAGGATGTTGTTTTGGTAGAATAAGTTGTGCTATAGTTTTTTTTTTTTAAAAAAATATATATATCATGAGGTGGAGGATGTGCCAGAATAATATTTTAGATTATTTTATGCATATGAAATTGGCCTCTGATGAGATTCCAGACTTGAGATTTCCCTGTGGATATAAATGTTTTCTTTTTAATCTGTGTACACATATTCTATAAATAAAACTACTGCAAGAAAGAGAGAGAGAGAGAGAGAGAGAGAGAGAGAGAGAGAGAGAGAGAGAGAGGATACTAAGTCAGTGGAATGAGTCAGATGTTTAGGCCTACATTTAAAACATTTTTTAACATGTTTTCTACCTTGTAATGTTTTGTAGAATATTATACAGTTTAATTTGAGTGATGTTTTATATTTCATTTGATGATGTGTCAGACTTGAGCAAAAATGAAATTGAAACTCTGAGTGTCATCCAATGCAAACTAATGCCCTGAGATAACCATTCACTTGCCTGACATAGCCCACCCATAATACGGCTGTTCATCCGAGTTGTCTTCTGAGGGGGGCTTAGTAGGTAAAAGACAACCGGCCAATAAGCGAAGCTGATTAGACAAGCTGTCCAATAGTTTCAAACCAGAACTGAATGTAGCAGCTTGATAACCACACTCCGTCAAGTTGAAAAGAAAAGAGAAATAGTATAGATTAAAGAGTAGGAAACACACCTTCCTTGTTAGTTTACAGATACTTCACTTATACTTTACAAACGCAATGTTTTTTTAGTCTACGACAGAGATCCATAGGCATCAAACCAGATTGTAATGCAATGCCATGTTACTCCAGTACACCATGTGGTGGAGACATGAACTCTGATCCTGTTATTCTCAAACCCTGCTGTCCAGCTGTTCTGACTTACCTTCCTCTCAGCAGGTAGAATCTAATCAGAGTGTTTCAGTGCCATTGTGTTGCTGTAAGATAGTATTGCTTGAGTAGATTTCAAACTAAGTCTACAATGTACAGTAAGTCAGGCAATTCATCCCATAAATTGTATTAGGACAGCAATGGGCCATGAAATATTCTGTTTGGACCCAGCCAGTATGCAATGTAACTTCATGAGGTAGCTAATAAATCCATGTGTATAACCGCAGGGATGCCCTGCCTGCATTTTCAAAGATCTCAAGCCTGTCTGACCTCACACAACCACCCCCGCTCATCCCCTTAGCAGTAAACTCCATTTCATTTTCAGGTGAAAACAGATAATATGATTGTGTTGGTCTTTAAATATTCATTCCCTCAGTACCTCCTGCTGTCATGACGCAGTTGGGGTGGAACAGCAATGATTCATGTATGTTTATGCCATAGCTGTGTCATCAGTTATTAATACGCTTAGCAAAGCTGTTATGAAATGCTGAAACATGGGAAAGGGGGAGAAAGAAAGAGAAAAAGAGAACATGAAGCAGAGAAAGAGAGAGAGAGAGAGAGAGAGAGAGAGAGAGAGAGAGAGAGAGAGAGAGAGAGAGAGAGAGAATCTTCATATGTTGGTAAGTGACAATAACAATTATTATTTTACACATAGTGTTAGCTGGCTTTGGTTAGCTCTTTTGACACCAGATTGCAGGGCAGAGAAAGTCTGAGAAAGCTACACTGTTGATGGGGCTTGGCAATGGTAGTGTAAGTGTATGCCAGTGCTTCAGACTCCATCCTCTCCCAAGCTCACACACAACAATCAACACAAGACCCTCAGGGTCTATGCTAGAGTAGACAGAGTGTACCTTTGTGCACCTGAGTGTCTCAATAGTCCTCCACACACACACACACACACACACACACACACACACACACACACACACACACACACACACACACACACACACACAAAAAAAAAACTGGCATGGCTGAACCTACAGACATCAGCTATGAAAGCTTTGTGCTCTATTACACAATGTCCTAAGGCATATACGAAAAAGAAAAAAAGAAATAGAATTGCCTTGGCATATGCCAATGTTTTGCCTCCCTCCTAAGATACAATGGATCAGCAGATTTACTTATAGTAATACACCTATGTACGTTATCCATATTGTTCACATATACATGTCTTACCACTGCGGCAAATGACATCAGACAGTACAGACTTTCCAAAGCAGAAACTTCCAGAATGCCTTCTTGCTGTAATAAAGATCTCTTATCTCACCTCCTCATGTTCCCCATAGCCGACCCCCAGGGCACAGAGAAGGGCTCTTGGTGTGTTGTTATGTGGGCCCCGTGCGTGCTTTGCTCTAGTAGATTTACTACACCTCCACCAGACTGAATGAGGAGGAGACCTGATGAAGCAGCCCCTCTTTATGCATGTTGTACATCATCACACACAAGCATGCATGGATACTTATCTGTATCAGTAGCTATGTAACTCAGTGGCTAAAAGTGTCCTGGCTAAGTGGTTATATTATGGTCTGCCTAAACATCTCTCGTGTGCTGCAGTAAATATATAGTTCACTCCTCAGCGATCCCCCTAATACGTGACCCAAGTGAAAGATGAGCTTAATTACAGCCTAATTGTGTAGTGCACAAACAATGGGTCAGTGAATGCACTAGCCATCATCTCTGGCCTGCCTCAGCTAGAAGAGCAATATATAAACAAGGAGGAGATTAATTACACCTATATATCACAGGACAAACTTTGCCCTTTACAGTAGGACTTTTGCCAGCAGTTAAGTAGCCCCACACTAACCCTATGACAATTTTGCTCCTGTACCATTTCAATTTTGATTTGGATTTCTCAGGACTTGGATATATCATTGCGGATGTAATTAGGATTTTACCGACATGGACGTGATGAAATGCGGTCTGTTGATTTATAAAGAACCACAAGCGTCATGAGAGAACATCTCCAGCTAGAGGATTTATTTTACAACTGTGTGTGCTTGGCATTAAAGGGACGCCCATAGCTGCTTCCAGAGGCTCACATCAATCTCAAAACAGTTTGTTCCAAACCACCTCTGTTCTGTTCTGCAGTCCCACCCAACCACAGAGTGTCCAATTTGCACATTTGCAGATTGCACCTGCCATTACTGCCAGCTGTCGCTGCGCCGGCAGTGCAGCCCAGTGTGTATAGGGCTGTGTGGAGCAACCCACAAACACAATGTTGTATAGATTGATGCTCTCTCTCTCTGAAGCTGCAGTTTGCATTGTGTCCTGGAGAAAAGCCTCCCACACCACCACCACCACACAAGTCATTGCTGCAAATCACTTAAGGAATACTGAAAAGAGGCGCTTTTGAAAGATGTGATTGGCTAGGGACTCTTGGCTGAGGACTATGGCATTCTATGCTTTCATGGAATGCTATGATCCAATGAGGTTGTCTCAGATGCCCACCGATCCAACCAGGTTGTGATGGAAACCAATGCGAGATTAAGGTCTGGTCATTGTCAGCTTTGAATTGCTTCAAACATGGCAACCGTCCATTCGAACTTTTCTCATCTCAGTTTGCTTTCCTAAGTCAGAAGTTCATCAGGGGTCTTCAATTATTCTCCACGGTTGGAGTTTTGTCTTAAAGCGATCCTCTTTTTAACCTCCACCCCCACCCCCACACCCATATCTTTTTCAATTTCCCCGTGGAAGACCTAATCAAAATGATTTGAAAGTGGTTCATGTTACATTAGTGTGCCCATTTTTTATTCATGCAAAATATACTTTGATAGCTGCAGGGTGCCTGCATATCTCAATATAGATAACATAACATGACATAATGTATTAGGAATCTCAGAAAAAGTGATTGGGTTAGAGTTTTAGACTTTCTTTTGATAGAGTTTTTATATCCACAAATCTGGGCCGTCATGATTAAATGTGCAAATTCAGTATTGCATTTATGTTACATTTAGTAAAAAAAAAAAAAAAAAAAAAAGATAGAGGGAAGTACATCTTACCCTTGATGAATCAATTTAGCGCACAAATTATGTAGACATTAAATATGTTTACATTTCTCTAAAGCATAATTATGTTTGTGTATAGTCAGTCACAGTAGGGTGCTCTCATTTGGGTGTTATGATAAATGCCACAAAATACAGTTGAAAGTTAAACAAATTGAAATTCCTTTGCCACAGCTTCTTTACTACATCACACATGTGGAAAAACACTGCAACCCAAAACACATCAGAGAGCCAGCCAGTACATACGCTGCCTTTGAAGTGTTGAAGTGTAGGTTGTCAAGAGCCAGGCACAGGAGCCGCAGCACAACCACATTTTAAGAGTGTTTTTTAAACCCATTGTCGAGCTGTTGGAGAGAGGAGAGAGAAAAAGAGAGAGTGTGTGTGTGTGTGTGTGTGTGTGTGTGTGTGTGTGTGTGTGTGTGTGTGTGTGTGTGTGTGTGTGAGAGAGAGAGAGAGAGAGAGAGAGAGAGAGAGAGAGAGAGAGAGAGAGAGAGAGAGAGAATGTAGTGTATGTTGAGAGTAGGAGGAGGGGTATAGTTGTGGAGGATGAGAGACTCTTTCTGCGAATCTCTCTGAGTTGGAGTGTTTGAGAGTCACGCCTATCTGGATGTGCTGTATTCCAGCTGTTTGCTTGGCTGCCTAGCCTAGCAGTCTTTCTCATCCTTGGATGCATTCAGGGATGCTATGGCACATTGAATGCATCAGTCTAAGGCAGAGCGAGAAGGTTTTAAGGGGTCAGTGGAAGGAGACTGTCAAGTCAGATAAGGAGCTGAGTGAATGTCAGCATGCCAGGCACGAGTTCAAGGTTGCTTGACTGAACTGGCACGCGCGCGCGTGTGTGTGTGTGTGTGTGTGTGTGTGTGTGTGTGTGTGGCCTGTAATTCTGATACTCCCACTCAACATGAACTCAAACCCTCCAAATTGCTTTAATGGCAAGTCGGTAATAACATATTAGCACATACTGTGAGAATGACTTCGTTGTGACAGAGAACAAAAGTCCAAGAGAGATATTGTATGTTATTTTCAACCCACCACCCTCCCATTCAACCTCTTATTTTCAAACCACACTGAAGCAGGTCAAAGTGTGCCCCATTAATGATTAAACACCAAAAAACACACCATAAAACGGAAAAGCTACAGATGCAGATTAAAAAGCGAAAAAAAAGCCTTGCAGTTAAGAAAGAACTAGAACAAGCTGATATGAGCCTCCCAAAAGGTAAAGTAGGCAAGTAGACATAAAGCTTTCTCCCCTAGTCAACAGTTTAGTAAGACCAATTACCAAGTCCCAGGGTACACATTTTACATATTAGCAGCTAGGAAGAGGATCCAAATCCTTATCAAAGGGAAAGACTTTCAGCAACTTACATTTGTCCATGATAAATAATTTACCGTCGTGATGAATATGGAAAATGTTAGCCTACATCTGATACCAAAATTCTCTTGCTCTCTGAACCACTGAGATATGTACTGGAGAATGAGTCACAAAGAGAGATGATGTCAGGGGTTTGTATGTACATACGAGATGGATTTCGTGTTTGCTCTCACACATTAAAATTATTGTTTGGCTTTGTTTCTTCAGGATATGCCTGAGAAATGTTTTAGAACGGCACTGTGTAAACAAGTAATTGAATCATGATCATATAATTCTGTCCGCAATGTTTTTTTTTAATCCAAGGCTCTTCTATACTTTTTTTCTCCTAGGGATTGCTGGCAATCCTGTTGTCTTCAATGTGAATGGAGATGCACCTGGCCGTTATGAGATCTTCCAGTATCAGATAAGGAATCAAACGAAGGAGTACAAAGTTATTGGAAACTGGACAGACAAGCTCCATTTAACTGTATGTGGAATGTGCACAGGCAATCTTTCACAAACGAGGAAAACCCATATTTGTCTTGACTGAGCATGCTCAACAAATAACAAGGAACCTATGTAACATACTTATTTGTCCCTAAATTTATATTATTAGTCCAGCTCCCTGAGGCTATGTGATGGTGACGGGAATGAAATTACTTTTTAGCTAAACTGCTAACCTTCAGTTTTGATTGCAGAGCAACATGACTGTAGTGTACTACAAATGCATACATATTATCAGGGCTGTTTCAAGGCAAACTGGACATGGGGGTCCTTCACCTCCCATAAACACCTAGATGAACTACATTGTTATAATCTTCAAGCATCTTTCATTAATATATATAATTATTTTTATTGAACTTGTCTAACTAGCTAACTCCAGCCTAAAGTCATATTTTATTGGAAAACACCACTAACTAAACTAATAAAATGATTAAACAGTCAATCATGGGGGGGTTGTCCTGTTACAACAGCCCTGCATATTATAGCATAGTAGTGTGTTTTGAAGCGCATGCACAGAAGTTAAGTTAGAATGTCTTTTCTCTTGTCCAGGTCAAAGACATCCGGTGGCCTGGAGGCACGCGCGAGGTCCCCACCTCTATCTGCAGCCAACCATGCCGCCCGGGGGAACGCAAAAAATCAGTGAAGGGCATGCCCTGCTGCTGGCACTGCGAGCGCTGCGATGGCTACCAGTACCTGGCCGAGACGTACACCTGCAAGATGTGCCGCTTCGACCTTCGGCCCAACCCAAACCACACGGCATGCCAACCCATTCCAATTATCAAATTAGAGTGGAGCTCCCCATGGGCTCTGATTCCTATCTTTATTGCCATCCTGGGCATCTCTGCCACCTTCTTTGTGGTGATCACCTTCGTCCGCTACAATGACACGCCCATCGTCAAGGCATCAGGACGGGAGCTCAGCTACGTGCTCCTAACGGGCATCTTTCTCTGTTACGCCACGACCTTCCTGATGATCTCCACGCCGGATGTTGGCATCTGCTCGCTCCGCCGCATCTTTCTCGGCCTGGGCATGAGCATCAGCTACGCGGCGATGCTCACCAAGACCAACCGCATCTACCGCATCTTCGAGCAGGGCAAGAAGACGGTAAGCGCACCTCGCTTCATCAGCCCCGCTTCGCAGCTCGTCATCGCCTTCAGTCTGATCGCCATACAGCTGATGGGCGTCTGCATCTGGTTCGCGATGGACCCGTCACCGTTGGCCATCATCGACTACGAGGACCAGCGTACCGCCAACCCAGAGCTGGCGCGGGGCGTGCTCAAGTGCGACATCTCGGACCTCTCGCTCATCTGCCTGCTCGGTTACAGCATGCTGCTCATGGTCACGTGCACGGTGTACGCCATCAAGACGCGAGGGGTGCCCGAGACTTTCAATGAGGCCAAGCCCATTGGCTTCACAATGTACACCACGTGTATTATCTGGCTGGCTTTCATACCTATCTTTTTTGGGACCTCACAATCAGCAGAAAAGGTAAGTTTCATGATAAAATACAAAATCTATCATGAAAGTTTTTTTGAAATGTTTTTCCCTCTAAACACAGAATACAACATGAGAGGAAGACTTCTACTTTCAGTGGCTGTTTTCTAATTTAACAAGGCAACAAAATTGAAGTGTGAAACATTGAGGCACACTCATGATAGATAATAGATCTGCCATTCTCCCTCTGATCCATAAATCATGTTCCAATTTATGTACACATCTGTCCAGACCGGCCTCCTAAACTCTCGACAGCAAAATGGTTTGAGCCACGCGAACAAGCCAATTAAACTCTACTCGGAACACAATTCGCTGCCAGTCCCTCCATTTGAATTCATGTTTGCACCGTGGTCCATTGAAATGAAAATGGCTGGGTTAAATTGCCGTTGTTGTATAACATCAATCACTTGTGCTCAGCTATTCATCATTCAAGGAGATGCGCCCGCGGCTCTTCCCTTTGGGGAAGCGTGCTGCCAGTGATGACTTCTTGTGTGTAATTTATTTGCTGCTCAAGTTTGTTTTGCTCATTTCCTTAATTGTGCTTGGCTATATACGTTTTGATTCTCACTTCACCCGAAAATACACTTTGAAATGAATGAGCTCCTAGCGAGCGAGCCAACAAGCGACTTGGACGATCAGTGGACAAAAAAAAAAAGGAAAGAAAGAAAGAAAGGCGATTACCGCGAGTGAGATGGCACCCGAATTACAGTGTGTAGTGTTACAGAGAGCAAGGACAGGCACGGCTGTTTGACAGAGATAGCAATTACCACTTGTCTTTGCTGTCCGCCTCAACTCCACATAAGCAGGTGGTGCCGCACTTAGGGGAAGTCTTTTAAGATGTATGTGGCATCATAGCTTATTATATCTGGGAATCTTTTCTTTTAAGTCATTGTAAGACAATTATATGACACCTGTGAAAGCTCTTGTGACAGCTGATAAAAAGGCATTTGTCACATTCGCAAAGGCCAATACAAACAATTGGTTATCACACAGGGCGGATTGTTCTCTTTGATCCTAAGCTGCTGTAACGACTATGTGGCTAATTGACAATATTGTGGTTAGTTTATGCCATTTTCCAGATGTGCATGACATTTTACGCTGTGACATCTGTGTTTAGTGGCATATTTTATTTGTCATGTCAGACTGACATCATTCCAATGATGGGAAATAAGTTGAAGCGGTCACACTGATTTGACACTAATTGGAGTTATTTCTTTTTCAAAGAGTGATGACAGAATGACAACCTCTCTCACATCTCTTCTTTTTAACAATTAGAGTTACATTAATGAGTTGTGTAATACTTTTTTGGCAACAGAACATAAAGAAACATCAAAAACCCTCAAGCACCATGTGTCCAGATATCTTCTGAAGTTAGCATGAAAATCACAAATCATCCAGATTTGGACCAGGTTTCCTATATTGTGATCTATGGCTGCAGTTCTATGTGTAATGAGGCTGAATGCAAAATATTCATTTTAAGACATCAAGTATTCCATGAGAACTATAGCATACCATAGTTTTCAATTTGTATAGGCACAGCGTTTGTGTTTGTATGTGTGTATGTTTGTGTGTGTGTGTGTGTGTGTGTGTGTGTGTGTGTGTGTGTGTGTGTGTGTGTGTGTGTGTGTGTGTGTGTGTGTTGTGTGTGTGTGTGTGTGTGTGTGTGTGTGTGTGTGTGTGTGTGTGTGTGTGTGTGTGTGTGTGTGCGTGTGTGTGTGTTTGGGTGTTTCTGAAAGGTTATGCGTGTACTGTCGGTGGGGGAATGAGCATGTGGGGTTATGGTGCGGGCACTCCTAACTCCCAACCACTCCGCTGCCTGCTGTGAACCTGGCAACCCATCACTGAATGTGAGGACTCCGTTTGGAGGGAGGCTGACAGCGGGCCAGTGGCATGGTGGTGGTGGTGGTGGTGGGGGTGGATGTAGTGGTGGGCGACAGACAGCAGACTGGCAGGTAGTGATAATGTACTAATTGTGCCATTGTACCCCCCTCATGAAAGGCAAAGCGGTGAGGCACCAGGCGCTTTGTGAGTGTGATGAAAGGGGGAAACCGGGGCCCATTGACTTGCCGAGTTGCTGGGTGAGGTTTTGTCAAGCGTGACGACATGCTCGGCAGTTTTGATATCTAACTCCAGCACATGGAGGCGAATGGGCATGTCTCTCTTCCACCTCATCTTAAAAAAGAGAGGGATAAAAAGTAAAAAAAAATAGAGAGGGAGAAAATCTCCAGTGAAAACAAGTTTTGTAAATATGTTTGCCATGGGCATTGGAATTGTTTTGATCAGATTTTTCATGTCATAGGCAAACATGTCTTCTCTGTTGAACTGTAATCTCCCAATCTCTCCTATTAATGTCTCAGACAAACAGACAAATTCATCAATTCCATGTCGGAAATCAAAAGTAGGCTACTGTTGAACTGAAGACAGTGTGGCAGAACAAAAGGCTTATAGAACTATAACTCCTATCTGTTTAGCTGACAGGCTGTAAACTACTTTTCATTAATTTTCGTTGTCAGACAAGAGACATAATATTCCCCATAATATTCTGTCCTTAATCTGCTTTAGGATTGTCTATGCCCTTTAGAGAGCAAATCGTGGTCACCACATTTGTGGGGTCTTGAAGTCAAAAACAGACAACATTAAAATAGACTTTAATTTCATTCCATGGATATTTTTTACTGAAGCGAGGACATTCTGTGCATATTAGCATGGAAGCATAATCCAAACATTAAACCCCAAACAAACAAGCTATGGCTCTCAACTTTTCCATCTCTGTAATCTCTGTTCCAGTAAAACAGGCAGTTTGGGGAGAAGGAGCATTTCAAGTCCTTCTCAAAGTCTTGTGATATTCTCTAGAAGCCCTATACTGTACATCATCTTTATGACCCAGCATACATTATTATATGGCCATTAATGTTTTCACAGACAGCGCTGCAGGCCTAATGTCCTCTGGGGGTAGTCTGGCTTATCTGTAAATCAGACTCTGACTCTACATTTCGAAATGTTGTGATGTTTTTGGGGGATCGTTACTGTTGTGGTCTTCAATAAGAATAAGAATTTATTTGTGTCGCCTTCCTCGTTGTTGCCTTCTCAGAACATTCTTTCCATTGGCTATAAGCTAATTAGCAATATCAGACAATTTTCAGATCTGTTCGAGCATGTGCAGATTCATGCTAGAATGTGTAGTGGTAGATAGTATGCTGACGGTTTTCAAACTAAAAAGCCATTTCTAAAGAATAGTCTGCTGTCAGTCTGTAAAAACAGTGGAATTGTGTTGCTTTTAGTATTACATGATAATGCTTAGAATACCTTTTTTTATCTGGGACTGTAAGTGACTTTTGAAGACATAACCTGCTATTTTCAGATGGTCGCTCTCCTATGGCTCACCTCTTAAAATCCAATTATGATTATTCCCCCAACAATTCTTTCCCCTAATTCTTGAATCCAGGCTTTCACTGCTGTCAGCCACAGATCTCTGCAGCACAGCGAGTTTTTTTTTTTTTTTTTTTTCCGCTCCAGTCCCCAGCATCTCCTGTCGAGATCCTGTTTGAGCACAGGGGGGTCTTGTCTAGTCTCGCTACTCATTCTTGATCTCAGTGCTTTATATTTGTTTTGTTTGATATAGCGACGGCAGCTAGCAAAAGCTGTAAAAGCAGCAGCGATGGCAACACTACTAGCAGGAGTGTTTCTCAGCAGATCACTTCCACTAAAGCAAATACCAACCTCACTGAAAAACATAAACAAATCCCATCAACACGTTCTGGGACTTTTCTGACTGAAATACAGCGACAAGCTCTGATGAAAGAGCCGCCCTTCATATCCTCTATGCTTGTACTACCATAGCACTGAGGAAAAAAAAAGAGAAAGAAGAAATACACACACATACACATAAAAATGTCAGCGTGCCTTCAGAAAGTGTGTAGCGAGCGGTGTGCGTAATTGATTTGGCTGTGAGAAAAGCTTGGAGGTGTTGACACATGTTGGAGGACTTCAGGTCACAGTGGCAGAGCTCGCTTGGTAATGATGCCTTTGCCATCGTACGGGGTGACACAGTCACAGACAGCGGCCGCAAGCACGCAGCGGGCAAGACAAGAGGGGGCGTAAT